>JAWPHD010004473.1:0-187157 GCA_037043455.1 Cyrtodaria siliqua | reverse complement strand
TGGATGTAGGTGTTCTAAATAAGAATACTCATGGATGTAGGTGTTCTAAATAAGAATACTCAATGATGTAGGTGTTCTAAATAAGAATACTCAATGATGTAGGTGTTCTAAATAAGAATACTCAATGATGTAGGTGTTCTCAATAAGAATACTCAATGACTGTAGGTGTCCTAAATAAGAATACTCAATGATGTAGGTGTCCTAAATAAGAATACTCAATGCTGTAGGTGTTCTAAATAAGAATACTCAATGATGTAGGTGTTCTAAATAAGAATACTCAATGATGTAGGTGTTCTAAATAAGAATACTCATGATGTAGGTGTTCTAAATAAGAATACTCAATGATGTAGGTGTTCTAAATAAGAATACTCAATGATGTAGGTGTTCTAAATAAGAATACTCAATGATGTAGGTGTCTAAATAAGAATACTCAATGATGTAGGTGTTCTAAATAAGAATACTCAATGATGTAGGTGTCCTAAATAAGAATACTCAATGATGTAGGTGTTCTAAATAAGAATACTCAATGATGTAGGTGTTCTAAATAAGAATACTCAATGATGTAGGTGTTCTAAATAAGAATACTCAATGATGTAGGTGTTCTAAATAAGAATACTCAATGATGTAGGTGTTCCTAAATAAGAATACTCAATGATGTAGGTGTTCTAAATAAGAATACTCAATGATGTAGGTGTCCTAAATAAGAATACTCAATGATGTAGGTGTTCTAAATAAGAATACTCAATGATGTAGGTGTTCTAAATAAGAATACTCAATGATGTAGGTGTTCTAAATAAGAATACTCAATGATGTAGGTGTTCTAAATAAGAATACTCAATGATGTAGGTGTTCTCAATAAGAATACTCAATGATGTAGGTGTCCTAAATAAGAATACTCAATGATGTAGGTGTTCTAAATAAGAATACTCAATGATGTAGGTGTTCTAAATAAGAATACTCAATGATGTAGGTGTTCTAAATAAGAATACTCAATGATGTAGGTGTCCTAAATAAGAATACTCAATGATGTAGGTGTCCTAAATAAGAATACTCAATGATGTAGGTGTCCTAAATAAGAATACTCAATGATGTAGGTGTTCTAAATAAGAATACTCAATGATGTAGGTGTTCTAAATAAGAATACTCAATGATGTAGGTGTTCTAAATAAGAATACTCAATGATGTAGGTGTCCTAAATAAGAATACTCAATGATGTAGGTGTTCTAAATAAGAATACTCAATGATGTAGGTGTTCTAAATAAGAATACTCAATGATGTAGGTGTTCTAAATAAGAATACTCAATGATGTAGGTGTCCTAAATAAGAATACTCAATGATGTAGGTGTCCTAAATAAGAATACTCAATGATGTAGGTGTCCTAAATAAGAATACTCAATGATGTAGGTGTTCTAAATAAGAATACTCAATGATGTAGGTGTTCTAAATAAGAATACTCAATGATGTAGGTGTTCTAAATAAGAATACTCAATGATGTAGGTGTTCTAAATAAGAATACTCAATGATGTAGGTGTCCTAAATAAGAATACTCAATGATGTAGGTGTCCTAAATAAGAATACTCAATGATGTAGGTGTCCTAAATAAGAATACTCAATGATGTAGGTGTTCTAAATAAGAATACTCAATGATGTAGGTGTCCTAAATAAGAATACTCAATGATGTAGGTGTTCTAAATAAGAATACTCAATGATGTAGGTGTTCTAAATAAGAATACTCAATGATGTAGGTGTTCTAAATAAGAATACTCAATGATGTAGGTGTTCTAAATAAGAATACTCAATGATGTAGGTGTTCTAAATAAGAATACTCAATGATGTAGGTGTCCTAAATAAGAATACTCAATGATGTAGGTGTTCTAAATAAGAATACTCAATGATGTAGGTGTTCTAAATAAGAATACTCAATGATGTAGGTGTCCTAAATAAGAATACTCAATGATGTAGGTGTTCTAAATAAGAATACTCAATGATGTAGGTGTCCTAAATAAGAATACTCAATGATGTAGGTGTTCTAAATAAGAATACTCAATGATGTAGGTGTTCTAAATAAGAATACTCAATGATGTAGGTGTTCTAAATAAGAATACTCAATGATGTAGGTGTTCTAAATAAGAATACTCAATGATGTAGGTGTTCTAAATAAGAATACTCAATGATGTAGGTGTTCTAAATAAGAATACTCAATGATGTAGGTGTCCTAAATAAGAATACTCAATGATGTAGGTGTCCTAAATAAGAATACTCAATGATGTAGGTGTTCTAAATAAGAATACTCAATGATGTAGGTGTCCTAAATAAGAATACTCAATGATGTAGGTGTTCTAAATAAGAATACTCAATGATGTAGGTGTTCTAAATAAGAATACTCAATGATGTAGGTGTTCTAAATAAGAATACTCAATGATGTAGGTGTTCTAAATAAGAATACTCAATGATGTAGGTGTTCTAAATAAGAATACTCAATGATGTAGGTGTCCTAAATAAGAATACTCAATGATGTAGGTGTTCTAAATAAGAATACTCAATGATGTAGGTGTTCTAAATAAGAATACTCAATGATGTAGGTGTTCTAAATAAGAATACTCAATGATGTAGGTGTTCTAAATAATAATACTCAATGATGTAGGTGTTCTAAACATATGCTTTTGCTTTTTTTACTCATTCATGCCGTCTGAAATGTTAAATTTCTAAATGTAACACCATTAAAGGGACACACAGCAACACAGCAATTCTGACCTATTTAAAACTCACGAAATCTTGTACGCTTTTCAACATAGCTTGAATATTTGTAAGTCATTATTTATAACCATTTGAATTGTTCGAAGCAAATTGTTTTTGCATTATAAATACTTCAAGACTGCCATTGGTCCCTGTATTTTAGACAAGGCGAGTCTCAAATATTTACAGTGGAACGAACCTTTCTTAAAATATCACACCTTTATAAATATACCTTGAAGAATATGGTCTCTCCAGTCAGGTGGTTTCACAGAAAGGTCAGATAAAGGTCAAAGAAAGGTCAATCATTTCTTTAATTAAGGATATGAAGGTAAATCAGTCTTGTGCCAAATAAAGAATATTATATTAATTATTTAATTCGCTGTATATGTCTGTTCTTAAAGGGGATGTGATCTCTTAACATAGTCTATTATTTGAACAAACCTTGAACCAGTCTATGGTGCAGCAGTTGATTAGGGAGGGGAACATTCGAATTCGGTTCCTGAAAGCGTCACCAATGGGGCTGAATGCCAGTACCACGTGCAGGTTACGTCGCACTCGCTCTATAAACTTGTTGTACATGTTCAGAGGGGTACGCTCCAGCAGGGAATTCTCATTTTGACAGATGATTTGCATCTGAAAATAAAAAACATGGTTATTACAGAACTTTGTTAATTTTTAACTAAGCATACTCGATTCCCAACAATCAATAAGGGAAGACACTACCAGGGCTGGCAAATTGCAGGTTTCACCAGTTCCAGACAGGTTTCACCAGTTCCAGACAGGTTCACCAGTTCCAGACCAAATTGTGGACACCGGACTAACTGAAATTATCAAAACCCCAAAATAATCGGTCCGAAATATAGGATGCCAAACCAAAACCCCGAAATAAATCAATCTTTTACAATGCATAACAGCATAAAATGCACCTTTTTTACAGGTACATCCACAAAATATGCTGAGCTGTTCATCTCCTATGTGACTTGTCACCTCTGTTGTCTGCCAAAGGCGATAATTGCTCCCTTAATTGAACCAGAGCAAGGTAACCATGTGACCATAATGTGTAACGTGTTGAACGAGTAATTAGACCAGTCCACCTCTTGTTATCACATTTCAACCAATCGTAATGCTCGATATAGTTTGAGTTAACACAGTAAAATAATTAATACGATGACCATCGCATATAATTACATGCATATTTGTACGTCTTTTTGAAAACCAAATAAAAATAACACACACCCTTTCTTCTTTCTGTTTGCATAAGCAATTACGACGCTAGTATAATTAAATATGTCAAAAACTCATTTTTGGCCAAAATGTCGGATGGTACCTTTTTGAACCAATGGGGCGAATTATGTTCATTCCATCCATGTTGTTATTATATTGTTTTGTTGTTGTATTCACATACTCCGAGTAGTGGTCTTGAATTAAATAAACTTGAAAACTTTCTTTGACGTGATGATGTCTCCAGGTTGTATGTTGTGTGTGTGATGGGGATTGGGGTGGGGGATGGGTGGGGGGATTGGGGGAATTATTTACAAGATCAGGAGTCTCGGACACATTTTGAAATTTCCCTAGCCATGGATTTTATTGGGGAAAATACGATACTCCACGTATCTTGCTTTATAATGTCAATGTGAAAAAACACAAAAACAATTATCTTCAACAGTAATACAATTATATAATTATTATCTCAGTTATATTTATTAAATAAAAATAAATAAAATAATAAAATGACTGGAGGTAGTAGAAAAAACAGCCAATCACCTTTTCAATAATCTCTAACCGTTCCTCGTTATCGTATAGGTTGGGAATGTCTCCTGTGTTCAATATCATGTTAACGTCTTCCAGGAATGACTCGTCCTGTAATGCAACAAACATGCCAAAAATATAATGTAACTGGATACAGGTAAATGGGGAATAATTGATTCCTAACCGTATGTCCTCGATAGCTCAGTGGTTAAAGTGCTGGTATGGTAAACCAGAGACCCTGGGTTCGAGTTCCGGTTGAGGAATGATTTTTTCACCACCTGTTATGTTTGGGGGCTCGTCCGGGAGCATCCAGAGAAACACCAGCAGTGGTTCTCCTGTATATATAGAAATTCAGGGACGAGTTTCAGTCTGGCGTGATTGTATGTAACCGGGTACAGGTAAATGGTGAATGATCGATTCCTAACTGTATGTCCTCAATAGCTCAGTTGGTAAAGCGCTGGTACAGTAAACCAGATACCCCAAGTTAGAGTCCCGGTTGAGGAACGATTTTTTCACCACCTGTTATAATAATATTTAAAAAAATACATAAAAATAAATTCATTACATACCGGTACACTTTGTAGCAGTTAACTGGATAATTATTCATGTATTACTTTTTGTGATGACTTCCATTTTAAATACTGCTCAGTATTAAGTGTAACAACGATTATAGTACTACATTCCATTAAATAACACTTCATACTTTAATCTGATGATCCCCGAACAAGAAAACCATCGAGATACCAACATCTCCAGCAGTGCGCATCATACGTCGCAGGTCTTCACGCCATTCTGGCATGTTGTAGTTTTTCGTTATCTCTATGGAGAACAGGTCAAAGTCGGACATGAAGGCGGCTAGTTTTGTTGCACTCTGACGTCCACTACCACCAATGCCTAAAAAAAAGAAATCAAACTGCTTTCAATTTGTAATGATGTCAAAATGGCAGCAGCAGTATATATATATATAAGTATACCAAAGTATATAAAGGGAAGTAGCTCTGACGATAGTTTTGTTGTGCCTGCGTCCCTTCGGAAGATTCCAGTCTAGTGATCTCAGGAGCTTGACATCGATGTGGAACAGATCAACCTTTCATCAGCCAGTATTACCATGTGACCCTTAATTCAGGGTAATTTGGCGATCCAGGACGCTCTTCAATCTCTTCAACCTCCAACCATCAAGGGGCATCCGTGGCCGAGTGGTTAATGTCTCTGACTTGAAATCACTTGCCCCTCACCGCTGTAGGTTCGATCAATCAGGGGCCTAGGAATCTTTATGTGAGGAAGCTATCCAGCTGGCTTGCGGCACATCGGTGGTTCTACCCAGGTGCCCGCCCGTGCACGAAAATTGCCCGGAGGGGCACCTGGGATCTTCCTCCACCAATGGAAGCTGGAAAGTCGCCATATGACCTTAGCTGTTGGTGCGACTATAAAATCCAATTCAATCAATCCAACCACCAATCAAGCAACAAAACTACGCAGTCATATTCAATACACCAACCATTACATTTGTTTGAAGAGCTGAGCTTGACTGATAGGTAAGTTATAGGTAAGTGATAGGTAAGTGAAACATTACCTGTCACCTTTATAGTATGTGTTATTACATATAACGCGGGCGATCACTTCAGCTTCAAGAGTTGGAAATACAGATACAAAATACAATAATTATAACAATCATGTGGGGCAGGTGAGTGTGAGAATGTTAAAACATGGGGTTTAAGGAGTAAGTATGTCAGGGAGAAAATGTGATGAGAGTTTTTGGCAGGAAGATATGAGAAAGGTGGTGTTTAGGTGCTTATCAGGGATTTGGGGTGTGGGTAGTGGGATGGTTAAGGGAGACAATGGAGGAGGCAAGTGCAAAAAAGGCCTCCATTGTCTCCCTTAGCCATAACACTACCAACACCCCAAATCATAATCTTAGTTAAATACCGTATAATCCCTAATAAATGCCCCAAGGGGCATAACATTTTTGAAAAGAGGGGAGTTTATTTGAGACCAAAAACACAGTTTAGCTTTTAAATCAGACATTATTTAATGATTTTTTTTATCAAGAAAACCGGTCAGCATGTCAATCAATGAATTAATGCCTCGGATTTTAAGTTTTCTAGTCATTTTGTCATTTTGTGTGTTCCATTGTGAATGAAACAGATTAACTTGCATCTTTTGGTAAGTTTAAAAAAAAAAAATCTGAAAAGGTGGGGTGGGTTTTATTAGGGATTATATGGTACGTTTCTTTATTAATATCAATGTTATCACATCATCTGGAATTAAAAAGCTGAGTAAAATATCCAAAGGCGGTATTTTCCCAATTTGTAACAGTACAAACGTCTGCTTTAAATGTGTCATAACATTATTAACATATTTCAAGAAATGAAGACCACTAGGACCAAGAAGGTGCTTACCAACAAGCAGACAGTGACCGTTGGGCTGCTTCAACACGCGACTAATTCGGGAGATGTGTTCTATAGCAAATCTGAACATGACCAGGTCCATGGGAGCCTTACTCATGGCATTGTAGTCATCCAGGTACTGCTCTATTTGCTGTCGATATAACATAATCATTTATAGCCTAAGTCTATGGCATGTATACTGACATAATATAATAGAATAGAATAGAACATATTTTATTTCCAATCTGGGGCCCAAGATAGGCATATAATCACATATATATATAATACAATGCATAATGAGCATATAAAAACAAGGAGATTAACAATAACATAACTAAGGCTTGATTCTGATTTGTGAAACACCATTAACTGAAGATAGCAAAATATATCTATAAAACATTTAAACATTCTCAAACAATATGTATTATTTATTAATAATTAGTTAGCACACACTAGTATTTAATTTGGTGAGGAAATTTGCTTTAAAAGCTCAAAACGTTTATTATAAATTTTGTATATAAAAGTAGCAGTTATATTTAAGACATCTTCATTACTTAGCAGGAATATAAAATTATTATTTGATGATAGATTATTGAATAATAATGCTATAATATTACTGAATACAGAAAAGTGACTGAAGTAACTAATATATTTAGGAACAAGCGTACATCATCTCTCTCTAAAAAACTGTCCTTATTTAGTTCACATTAAAGTATCAGTTTTTATTTATTCTCAAAAATCGTACACTTTGCCGGAAACTCTTTCATTCAATCAAATGTTGACAGACCATGAGGCTGTGAAGACAGAATATTATTATGTTCAAGTAAGTTCATGAAACTTTCAACTGTGTGTGTAGTCATGGCATATTCAGCAAACTGAGAAGAGGAATTTTCATTGTGCATATACAACCAGGTAAACTGACAGGGGCAAAGCTGTGCCTAATTCAGTGTGTAGGCACAAGGTCTAGGGGGGTACGGGGGGCAAGCCCCATGATTTTTGTTAGAAGGAAGCTAAATCCTGCATTCTGACGGTATTTTAAGCAGAAACAATATGTTTTTAACGCACAATTTCAAGCTTTTTTTAATCTGCGCTCTGAAAAACTGTGTGTTTGGTTCCGAAAGACCGCGAGCTAAAACAGCGACTTTTTCTGAAAAGACCACGAGTAAAAATTGGTATGAAATGACCATACCCCTGCCTCCTCAGTTTTTATTACATTTTTGGCATTTTTATTTTTTTGATTTCTGGGGACAATGTGTAGGCACGTGCCTACAGTGCCTATAGGCAGCTACGCCACTGACTGAGATGCAGAAATTTCAGGTGCTCACCCCTCGGAGTTCATCCAGGTTCTGTATCTCATCATAAAGTTTCTCCGACTTGCCCTTGTTCAGATAATCCCCGAACAAGAGACTGCGAATATTGTCGTCAGTCACCACCGCCTTTGGATCGCCCGTAATGTGTGAGAACAGGTTGCTCATCTTCTCCTTAAACTGCGACTCTATGCAGAGCTAAAAATAAAAATATAAAATTCAAGGCTGATTAAATTAATATTGCTCTTATAAATATCTGCGTGAATGGGTACTCCACTGACCTTGTTCATTGTTATGCAAATATGCAAATATGTACAATCAGTCACTATAACAGTGTATAACGCACCACGATGGTTCTAGTTGCTTTCTGAACATGATTATTCCATTGCAACATTGCCATAAAAATAGGTGCTGTTTCCATAGAAATCAGGATAAATGCTGATCGCATAATGTTCTGGCATCACATCCCTCAGTAATCTTAGACTTTTCATCCTGTTTAGTTCCACAGTTTTTTGTGTGAAGGTTCTCATTCAGAAGAAGTAGTCCAGACAAGAAAATGTGACATAGGTGTAAAAGCGACATAAGGATGGATGGACAACGGGAATGCACCCCTCCCCACATATATATATGGCAAGGACATAAGCTTAACAAAATGGAAACAGATTAGAATCAAGGTTCCTTACCTTCACCATTTCAAAGAAGAGATCTCTGTCATTCTCGTCGACAAGTCTGTCATAGAAGACCCTGTAGACCTCGTGGACCCACAGCCTCATGATCTTCTGGGAGCCTTCCTGCCCGTCTGGTATCACAGTTGACTTCAGTAACAACACACCCTGAGAAAATGGTTAAAGGGTATTCATTAGATAATGTATGCAAAACAGAGTAGCTGTCATATGAGGTTCTCTTCTCTTCAACAGAATAATACTTAATGTTTTCCCTCTAAAATAGACTGACAACTGTTAGTTTTAGAATTGTAGTTTCCTTTTGTATTTAATGTTGTGAGCTAGCTAAATTTTTCTTAACTCTTGATAAAATAATCTATGCTTCACTCCAAATCAACACAATTGTTTAACCCTTAGCCCACTATGAATGTATAATGGACTGTCCTTTCTTTGAATTTGGACCATTCCATTTATGTTACAAAGGGGTGTTTTGGTTAAATGACTGATGAGCAGCTAGACAGTGTAAACCCTGACCAGCCTGTAAGTTACTCGCAGGCTGATCTGGGCTGATCTGGGTTTACACTGGCTGCAAAGGCTGTTGTAGTTAAGCAACTGAGTCCTGCAACACAGTATTGAATAAACATAACTTTTGTGTTTACACAATTAATGACCGCAATAATTGGTTACCTGTACAACCCTGGCAAAGTCCCTGAGATTGAACACATAGTGAGATCTGGATGGAGAGGGGAGAAAGTTTTTAATGGCCTTCTGGTAGATCTCTAATGTTGCTGTCACAATGACCTGGAACAAAGGTAAATTGATTGTAAATATTTTGTTTCATGTACCTAAAACACTTTTATTTGTAGTAGGGTTGTCTGTGAAATGCCTTTGATGAATGCATAACATTAAATCATTCAATTCAGAATAAACCATACTCTAACTTTCGAATATAAATTAGAGTACGGACAGGGTCACTAAGTACACCATACTACAAACCAGATAGAGACTGTCTCATCTCGTTGGTTATTTAAAAAACTGCATAAATAAACCAACTGGCTGAGACCAGACTCTATATATTACGTATAACACTTTCATGTTTAACACTTTCATGTATAACATTTTAAATATTTTTTGAAAAATAAATAATGATATTGTGGTATATATAGCCATACAATGGATACTGTCATAATATTTTTATAAAAATATATCAAAAGCAACAAGACTAATGATAAAGAAATGAATAAAAGCCGCCTTAAAATACCACTGCCATGAAGACAACCCGGCATGTAAAACCAGAACTTAAGGTATGCATTATCAGATACCATTGTATTAATTTCAATAAAAAATAAATCACCTTTCATAATTCCTTTAAGAATTATAAATGTACGGTTTTAAATCTGATGGTAAAATTGTTATGGTACTTTGTGAAGTATATATAATGTTAACAATATCTTATGTGGAAGTGCGACCATTTTTTGATTTTTTTTTTCAAGTTCGTATTATTGAGACAAATATTAGACATACCCTTGACCACCGTCTCTGACTCGTCTCAAACGACCGGAAATGCCAGTCAACGATCGGCGAGAATATGTTCTTCATCGTCTCCTCATCAAATGACAGCATGCTGATAACGTTGAAATGCCGTAGGAAGCGTGGCGTGACATTGTTCCGCCCACCACCTGGTGGTCCCATCGCACAGAGCATGCTGATGTCGTTCAAGTGTAAAATGCTTGTGTCCTTCCTGTAAATAACATATTGGTAGATTTACAATCAATTCTGCTCCAGCGTTCACTTTTTAAGTAAATTTTCTATTTATATTGATAAACCCTTAAAGGGATTGATGCACTATTTTCAAACAAGATTTATTAAAAAGGGCTCTGAAAAAACTTCAAAAAAGCTGAAAGAATTATCAAAATGCTATGAAAAATAAAGGAGATATGACCTATTGAAAATTTGCAAAGAACATAAATGGAGGCGGCCATCTTGGAACGATGATGTCATTCCATGATCAATCCAGTGTCGGAGCAACTCTAATGGAGGATGGGCTCTATATTTCTCCTTACTTGTCAAACCAGTACCCATGATCAATCCACTGTCAGAGCAACTCTATTTTAAGGCTGGGCTCTGTATTTCTTCTTACCTGTCAAACCAGTACCCATGATCCATCCACTGTTGGAGCAACACTATTTTAAGGCTGGGCTCTGTATTTCTCCTTACCTGTCAAACCAGTAACCAACATCCATCCACTGTCAGAGCAACTCTATTTTAAGGCTGGGCTCTGTATTTCTTCTAACCTGTCAAACCAGTATCCATGATCAATCCACAGTTGCAGCACCTCTATTGGAGGCTGGGCTCCATATTTCTCCTTACCTGTCAAACCAATAACCATGATCCATCCACTGTCAGAGCAACTCTATTTTAAGGCTGGGCTCTGTATTTCTTCTTACCTGTCAAACCAGTACCCATGATCCATCCACTGTTGGAGCAACACTATTTTAAGGCTGGGCTCTGTATTTCTCCTTACCTGTCAAACCAGTAACCATGATCCATCCACTGTCAGAGCAACTCTATTTTAAGGCTGGGCTCTGTATTTCTTCTAACCTGTCTAACCAGTACCCATGATCAATCCACAGTTGCAGCACCTCTATTGGAGGCTGGGCTACATATTTCTCCTTACCTGTCAAACCAATAACCATGATCCATCCACTGTCAGAGCAAATCTGAGCAAATATATTAAAGGCTGGGCTTTGTATTTGTCTTTACCTGTCAAACCAGTACCCATGATCAATCCACTGTTGGAGCCCCTCTATTGGAGGCTGGGCTTTGTATTTCTCTTTACCTGTCAAACCAGTACCCATGATCAATCCACTGTTGGAGCCCCTCTATTGGAGGCTGGGCTTTGTATTTCTCTTTACCTGTCAAACCAGTAACCATGGTCAATCCACTGCTGCAGCACCTCTACTGGAGGTTGGACTCAATATTTCTCCTTACCTGTCAAACCAGTATCCATGGTCAATCCACTGTCGAAGAACCTCTATTGGAGGCTGGGCCCCGTATTTCTCCTTGGCAGGCATGTTCAAGTCATCCACAAACACCACCAGCTGTTTACCAGGTGCCGGTCCATATACACCTTTCTTTCTCCTGGAATTATAAGTAAGGTAAATGAACTTAATTGAACAAAAATTGTTACTTATGTCAGGCCAAGAGTTAGACCAAACAAAATGATATAAAGAATAACAGATGTTTGAATTTGTCAATCCCAACAAACAAGGCATGCACAAACTGCATTTAACATAGAATAATCAAAAATAGTTGGCATCCAGTTTGTGTAATTATTATTACAACTTACCTATCCAATCATGAACATACTTATCCAATTATGAACTTACCTATCCAATTATGAACTCACCTATCCAATTTGGAGAATATAATATCCTGCGTCTGATTGGCTGACGTTTGTGCGGAAAAATTGACATTGTTGATGATGTATTTGTCTTTGGGGAGTGAGGAGAGGAAGTTGTTTGTGATGGCACTCTTCCCGGTCCCTGTGGGACCCACAAACAAAAGGGGTTTGTGCTGCATGACAAGTTTCTCGAGGAAGTACATCTGTCTCTGCGTCTCTGTGGTGTTGATGATCAACTCACTTATCTACAAGTGTTCAAAGGGGAAACAATAGTTGAATAATAAAATGGTTGAAAAAATATACCCATGAGAACAAGTAGTTCCAGAGAATGTACAAAGGTTGAGATATTTGGCAAGCTGGAATGAGAAAATGGTTAACCAATGGTCAATACACAATATCGGAAGTGCAAAACTTTTAGACAAACTATATATACCAGAATTTAATTAATTCCCAGTTAGTCCTAAATGTGCAGGTAAAAACTGAAATAAAACAATTAAGTAATGCACAAAATTAAGTAAAGTAATCCAGGTTTAACATCTAATCTTTGTAAATGATTCTAAGTCCTATAATCTCTTTCAGTAATTGTAAAGACAAAAATCATCTCAGTTTCTCATTATAATATACTTTTGTTTATTTTAATATAATATTATGTGATATTTCTTTTTTTAATAATATGATATAATGTGATATTCCTTTTTTTAATTAATAATTTGAAGCATAATACATTATTATTTGATGGTTTCTTTGATGACCCTGACATCACAAAATAATGTATTATGTGGTGAATAAATGGATCACCATTAATTTGGTGAGTTCAAATTTAACTAAAAGAAATGAGGAACTGAAAAATATATTCTGATAAACAAAAACAAGCAAACTATTGATAATCCATCCATGCTCTAGACTGGCAAAACCAAAACACGGCACTCTTGTCCACAGCAAGTCCGAAGCAAAACAAGCACAAAATACTCATTGCGCGATAAAAATCTTATAATTATCATAATGCAGCAAGACAAATTTAGCTCAAGATTATATACTCCTCTGAGTAATTTTAACATGTTGTTATCATAACCATACTCATCGTGATATCAACTTTAAATTCACCCGTATTGGCTATTTTCTTTAATAACTCTTCTAAAAGAAGTAAAAAATAATAGGTTATGCCTGTGCTGCGTGAACAATTTTATTTAATTTTATTTTGGTGTTTCCATGTCACTCAGCAACATGATATAGATCCATATTGAACTGTTTGTTTAACATACTTCTTTTGTTTTTTATTAGCTTTTTTGTTGTAAACTTGAAGGGTATTGTTGTCCTATAAAACAGCTTTTTTTCCTACCTGCCTAAAGTTTGAGGCTTAGGAAAGGACATGTTAAAGATGACTCAACAATAACGAGTCACGCTCTGACGGGACAAAATGAGTGTAAAATTCTCCCCAAATAAGGGTCTTACCATGGTACGCAGCTCTCTGTCCCTCTAGTTACCAAAGGCAAGGAGTGAAAAATCGGTGAAAAGAAAAGAATGACAAAATATTAGTTAAAAGCACAAACACAAAAGACAGAACAATCGTACTTTGTCAATGATGTAATAAAACAATGCCAGAATAGCAGATGAATGGGATATTGTATCTACCTCATAATGTGTATCAGTGAATTCAGTTAAAGAGTTCAATATTTTAATCAATCTGACTTCAAAATGAATGCTTCCTTGTGCAATAAGAGAACTGTTCTGCCAGATTAAAATATTCTTTACCCATTTTATAATTATAAAACTTCATGAAACTATTCACAACCATTGAGTTGAATATCATGAAACTATTCGCTATCATTGGGTTGAATATCATGAAACTATTTGCTATCATTGGGTTGAATATCATGAAACTATTCGCTATCATTATTTTGGTTGAATAATGGAACTATTCTGTATCTGCTATCTCACCTATTTTTTTGAAACTATTTGCTATCATTGGGTTGAATTTCATGAAACTATTCACTATCATTTGGTTGAATATCACTATATTATCATGGAACTATTTGCTATTATTGAGTTGAATATCACATGTTATCATGCAACTATTTTGCTATCATTAATATGTTGAATAATTAAACTATTCGCTATCATTGGGTTGAATATAATTATATCTGCTATCACTGGCTTGAATATCACATACTTTTAGGTCATACTACACCAATTCATTTTCCATAGGCCTACCTTAAAGCACTAAGCTCTGTACTGAGTTCCGTAATATAGGAAGCTATATTTTTGAAAGACCTATCTTAGTTTTATCAAAAAAAACATACAGAAGCCATACATTGAGTATGTTTTGAAAAAGCTGTTTGGGTTGGATGATGCTGACCCACCTACTTGCATGTAGAAACATGAGGAAAATGTAAAATATACTTCTTTCTTTGATTATGCAACACATTATGAATACATTGCACAAATGTATGATTTAACCTTTATAAGAACTCTTCAAAAGTTGAATCTTTAATTTTTTAGCAAGATTGTTTTGTTTGTTTACCTTGACAACCAATCAAAATTAAGAGATTCTGTGTAATAGCTCCGAATTTACCCCCCTGGAACTTTTTCCCTGCCTGCTGATTGGTTGGTAATTGGTGTAGTCTGATCTTTTATGTTATCCTGAAACTTCCCTATCATGGATATCACATATGTTATCATGAATCTATTAGCTATCATTGAGTTAAATAATGAAACTACTCGCTATGACTGGGTTGAATATCATTTATATTTGCTATTAATGAAAGTAGTTATATCAACAATTAAACAAGATGTACAAATGCATGACAATTGTATGGTTTTATGTTTTGTTTTGTTGTATCTAACAGATGGGATGAAAAGCTTGTTTTATTGGGTGTAAAGTATGCTTTTTGCTTGTTTTGATGTATTTTTCGTTCGACAGTACAATTTGGAATTAAAGAACAAACTCTTTTAAACCGCTTCCAGGAAGAAAGCTGCTTTAAAGCCTTCTCTGCCATTCTGGACATCATAATCTAACTTATGATTGGAGTTGTCCATTATACCTACTGGTTTTATGTGAATAATGCACACTCATACACAGTGAGGCGAGGACACATTATCATGACTTATTATGACGGTTCTGTCTTTATATAATTAATGATTAACTTATTAATGAAACAAGTGAATTACACACATGTATTAATGTATTAACAACAAATCACACACAGTTGACCAGACCTATAATTAATAATCAATACACCATATTGCCCAGGTGGATCCCAGCCAGGACAAGCAGGTAGCTCTTTCCTGGAGAACATCTGTTGTTGGAAAATTTCTTTTTTGTCATCTATAGTCTTATTTTACAAACTTACCAGAAAGATATTAACAAATTACATTTCTAATGATGCACTATAATAAAGTAAAACAATAACAGTTTTTTATCTTTTGGTAGAATTTGCTTTTTTCTACTTAAACTTGTTACATTGCCATCAGTGAGATATAAAAGAATTTGCAGCAATTCTGTAGTTCTGCAGGTGAGAAGATTCAAGGCCCATTCTGTATATTTTCTCTTGATGTAACCTGGAATGTTCACTGCCATATAACCTTGTGTTGGTGCATCGTAAAACTCCAATGCAATTTAATTAATGAGATATAGCTTTAGAAATTTTCCAACATTTTGTAAAAAGTTAATTGCAAGTAAGTGAACAATTAGTTGCCATGAATGCCTTTTATTAGTCATTAAAGGGACACACCTCAACTGTTGCCATGACTACTGCTTCTCTACATGCTGTTTTAACACAAGTTTAATGCTGTTGCTAGCTTTACTAAAAATACTAACTTTTTTTTTTAATCAGATATAAGGAATATAAGGATTATGTAGACTATTGAATGGTCCTGTAGATGTTTGGCTCATTTTTATGTTAACACATTTTTAAAATCAAACAAGATTGCTGTGTGTCCCTTTAAGCAATTCATTTATATTATGTAAAATTAATACATTAACAAGTTAAAAGTGATGCATTACTGAAGGCCGATGTTAACAAAGCTGTGAATGACTGCAATCCAACGTTGCTACTACATTGCACCAAGATACAACATTGCACCATATCCAACATTGCTATGACATTGCACCATAATAATAAATGGTTAGGCCTGTATTTTTTTATTTTTTGGATTTCCGACCCTCCTACCCTAAAATGGAAAAACAATGGGAAAAAAAAATTGTACATCCCAAAAATTATTGCCTCAAATTATTGCCTCCAACATAAAAAAAATTAAAATTATATACACATCGGAGAAAACTACATTTTCTTTATCTATTTTCCTTTTTACTTTTACTTTTTTTACTCTCCACCTACCTGAACAAATCGGTAAAAACAATTAATACAAATATACTGGCCTTAGCATATAAATGAATAAACCCCACCACATGGACGATAATATAGAATTAATTTCGTTCTTTTTTTGTAGTTTATTGAAGGATACACTTTGCCAAATCATGCACAAATGGAATAAAGTCTGACATGTTTTTTGCTAAATATGTGCATGATTTTGCAATGCTTACATTCCAATAACTACAGAAAACATTAATTAAATTCTTAATTCTAACAATTCACTTCAGCTTAAAACAGGTGTTAAATCTTCCAAAAATGTTTAAAGGGAATCACACAATAAGTACTTAGATTATTATTGATGATATTTTTAATGAAACTGAATTATACATTTGTTAACAAAGCCAAACAAATGACTGTTTTACATCATGACAGCCTTTTGAAGTTATGTGATGTTAATGTAATATCGTGAGTTCTGTAATAAATAGTATCTCAAATTTGTGCCAATTTATTACTGACTTTATTTTTGGCAAAAATGATATGATGTTTTTGCCAACTTGTTTAATAAATTCAATAATAAATGAAGTCAGTTAATTAAGTAATGTTTAGTAATTTGTGTTATAAACACTGAACTAGCCATTATCTATTTTTTAAAAACGGCATGTCTTCCAACATTATGTGACATATAAAATGTGATAACATGATTTATGTGATAAATAGAATCTCAAATTTTGTTAATGACAAACTCGTTTAATAAATTCAATAATAACACTCTGGTAAGTATTGTTTAGTAATTAAAGCTATAAATTCTAAACTATTTATAAGTATAAAACAAGTATGATAGTTGTGCAATACTACAAAACTATGAGTGAAGTGAATAAAAAACAATATGCAGACAATATGAGATAGGTGACTACACATCACTACAGAGATAGAGAGCTATGGTATACGTAATCTTTCATGCAGAATTTTTAAAAATGTATGTAAAATGAGCATAATTCTGATACAACTCTGCTTTCTAACCATGGAAAAAATGTGCTGTAATCTACAGCAAATCACTTTTAGTGCACGTGATATGCCAGTATGCGCTTCAGTGCATGTGCTACTCCAGCATGTTTATGTTTGCTACATTTACCCTAAGTTATAGCATTGCATTTTTCATGATTGGAAATAGTTGATGTTGAGTTTATTATAATACCTGAATTCATTTTAGATATGCATTAACCCTCCCACCCCACTTTTAATGAGAAGATGTGTTTGTATCAAACTGTGCACAAACACATCTAACAGATGTTTGTACCACACATATCACACAACTATAAATGATCAAATACATGCATGATATGAACACGCATGGGTGTAATCGTGTAATGGTTTGCACCTTGGGTTAGTAATCCACTGGATCGTGTGTTTTATCCCAACCAGGACCGAATTTGGATCAATTCTCGAAATACTTGAAAATTTTACTCCTGACCTGATGCTTAAAACCGAGTTCTGCTTGCTAAAATGCCCACTGCAATACAGCGAGGATAAATAAATGCTTATACGCATGATAGTGCAATACAGCGAGGATAAATAAACGCTTATACGCATGACACTGCAATACAGCGAGGATAAATAAACGCGTATACGCATGACACTGCAATACAGGGAGGATAAATAAACGCTTATACGCATGATACAGCAATACAGCGAGGATAAATAAACGCTTATACGCATGATACTGCAATACAGCGAGGATAAATAAACGCTTATACGCATGACACTGCAATACAGCGAGGATAAATAAACGCGTATACGCATGACACTGCAATACAGGGAGGATAAATAAACGCTTATACGCATGATACTGCAATACAGCGAGGATAAATAAACGCTTATACGCATGATACTGCAATACAGCGAGGATAAATAAACGCTTATACGCATGATACAAACATTTTTATGTAAAAGACTCTATGGTATGGTACCTCGATACATTTTCTGCCGAGGTAGTACAGTATACTATATTTTCTGGTATGGTACAAATTGGTACACTTTTTTATTGTACGGTATGGTACTTTCTGGTATTGAACAGTTAATTTTCTATTTTCTGCTATGTTACAGTAAGGAATATTTTTACTGCTGTGATACAGTAAAGTATATCTTCTGTTATGGTAATATACGGTACATTTTCTCCAATCGTAATGTACGGTACATCTTCTGCTATGGTACTATATGTTGCAATATTACGATAGTAGTGAACATATTCTGCTAAGATACAATACAGTACATCTGCTATGGCAAGGAATGGTACAATGGCTATAGTAGAGTATGGTACAATTTCAGCTATGGTATGGTACAATTTCAGCTATGGTATGGTACAATTTCAGCTATGGTACAGTATAAATACTGAGAACTGGAATACTATTTAACTAACTACAATATAACAGTATGAAGCATGCAATACACAAGACGCAGTATTGTAGATTGTAGAAAATCCAAGAATAAAACAAAATTATTCAACAAGATGTTTATATAACATCGCTAAACATGAAATAATTAACAGTAGCAGTTTGCAAATAAAACCACAACAAACAAATGTAAAACTTATTTGATAAATTATTAGACAGGCAGTTTATGACCAGGTTTAACTATAAAATAACAATGAATTTGGCGCAGATCAAACATAAACAATTTTGTTTTTAGATTCTCTGCAATAATAATATAAGACAAGATGCTGTTGTTCTTATTGTTGATAAAAATATAGGATAGTTTGAACAACCTTTTTTTTATATTTGGCTTGAAAGTGATTTGTGCTCATATTTTTCAAAATTAAGAACCTTAAGAACCTGATCATAAACACTGAAACTGCCTAAAATCAGAATTATAAAACAGACAAACAAAATCTCAAATAACACAGGCATAAAAGGCACATTCTCATGTTTAAGTGAGATAAACTTAAAACATATTTGTTCAAAAGTGCAAAGTCACACTTTACTGATATTATTTTAATGAATAAAATAAACATGAAATAAATATGAAATGAACACGCATTTACATTTTTCACAGAAGTCAAATCTGATGCTTTCTGCATCTACAACCAGGTTATTTCTTAATAAATGCATATTTTAATGCAAATAAATTGAACAAATTAAAACGGAGATGGTAAATTTTTCAATGCGTTTTAATCGACACACCATAAAAAGAAAATACAGACTGTAAAAATATATACAGTTACAGACTGAAAACCTTAGCACAGTTATCTCTAAATTGAACTAACTTAAACGGTGTGAAGTAATACAACTCAAACTGGAGTATTGTGCCTTTAACCTATTGACAACTATTTTCAAATGGGGACTAACATCTGAACAGAAAGTTCTACCCTTTCCCCAACATGCATATATATATAGAATACGGAAATACATTGTCAATCTACACAGAAGCTTACCATCTCTTCCGTAGAGGACAAACTCGTGCTTTTCTCCTTTGAGAGCAATGACAACCAGAATGTTACATTTATACTGTACACCAAGGATGCACGTGCTGTACACCAAGGATGCACGTGCATGTTGTTTGATTTGTATATAACTATACTAGAATATATCAGTAAAAAGAAAATACTTTAATTTCATTTTAACAAATAAATATACACAGTTGTATGATAACAGAAGGATGAGGTTTATTTTACACTATAACAGTCTATTTTAGAATTATTTTATTATTACAATTTTCGTGTTTCTGGATTTCAAGAACCTCATTACTCAATGTCAAGTAAAATGTTAATCTTTTTTTTCCTTCAATTTTTATCGATTATCTCAAATGTCGCAAAATATTTTAACCTTTTATGAAACTTTAGTTTTTGTTTGAATTATTTTAGCCTGACATTTGTGTCATCCTTGTTTGAAATAGTTTTAACTTTAATTAATACCAACAATATTTTTATTTATTTCTATAAGTTTGAAAAATAGATATTATACAGTTTCCTCTAAACTGAGTTATGACTGAATTGGGACTGTAAAGATTATAGATTTGTACTTTAATGAATATAATCATTTACTTTGACATTTGCAGTTGTAAACTGACATGATCATAAAATACAATATTGAAATTTTTATTTCAAGTTTTAAAGGAAGAATGTGTTGTTTTTTGTATTATTTTTTTTCCTCTGTTATTTTAAAATAAAAACAGTGCTGTTTCGAACAGAACACACATTTACAGCATATGTATGTTTCATTAAATTTCTGGAATCTTGTCTTGAAGAAATATAATGTGATGCCCACTTCACACCTGTGTGTCCCAAATAACACGTGCCCTTAGCCCCTAAAACCGCATATTACACACCACAGCAGACATGTTCGGTTCCCTTAAATCAAAAGTGCCTCAACTTACATTGTCGGATATTTTGTCACACACATCTTCTATCTGAATCTATGTAACACACATAACAGATGTCAGGCCGTAAGATATATTATGTTGTTATGTATACTTCATATGTAAGAAAGAAAGCAATTTAAAGAGACATTGTCCATAAGTAAAACATATATATTGAGAATAAGAAAATAACTGTCTAATTTTTATTCAGTGAAATGTATACATGGGAACATGAGCATAGACCCAAATAAGTATGTAAAGATTTTATTTATTGTTTGTAAGCATTGCTGGGATCACACTATTTACTTTCCGTTACTCATGTGATGTCTATTAGTGCATTAGATTTTGATTACAATATGTCTTGCATCACTTAACTGTCCCATCTAGCTCAGTCGGTAGTGCATTTGTCATACCCGCAAGTGTAATTATAGTGTACGCTTTGAGTTCAGTCAAAGAAGCGGTACGCCTTTTTTGTACCTCTATTAAATTCTGTCAAAACATCTTGTTTCTGTTTAGTAAATATTCAATAATGGTAGTTGTGTGATGTTTTTCAATGTAATTATTTTGTGTTTTATAAACTAAAAGTTAAACCTACTACAGCTTTAAGGTCCTTTAGAGACAAATTGGGCTTTTGTTGATTCTACTCCACCACAACCATAAACTGTTTATTTATAAGTAAAAATGAATGAAAATACTAATTTGTATAACAAAATCTAATTTTTAAAACAAAACAGGGAGTGCTAATTCTACCCAACACAACCCACATTCAATGAAAAGGTTAAACAACAATAAATGAAAACAACTTATTTGTACAACAAACTCAAATGTTAAAGTGGAGCTGCTGATTTAAGTTTTAGTGTGCATGGGTCTCTACTTTAAATATAAATCATAGTGTCAGTTGTGCATCACATGACAGTCAGTTGTTCAGCACATGAAAGTCAGTTGTGCATCACATGACAGTCAGTTGTTCATCACATGAAAGTCAGTTGTGCATCACTTGACAGTCAGTTGTTCATCACATGACAGTCAGTTGTTCATCACATGAAAGTCAGTTGTGCATCACTTGACAGTCAGTTGTGCATCACTTGACTAGTCAGTTGTGCATCACATGAAAGTCAGTTGTGCATCACATGACAGTCAGTTGTTCATCACATGAAAGTCAGTTGTGCATCACATGACAGTCAGTTGTTCATCACATGACAGTCAGTTGTTCATCACATGAAAGTCAGTTGTGCATCACTTGACAGTCAGTTGTTCATCACATGACAGTCAGTTGTTCATCACATGAAAGTCAGTTGTGCATCACTTGACAGTCAGTTGTTCATCACATGACAGTCAGTTGTTCATCACATGAAAGTCAGTGGTGCATCACTTGACAGTCAGTTGTGCATCACATGACATTTATAATTGTCTTTTACAAGCACTCTGAAAGCAAGGGCTGGCAATAATATGTAAGTATACACCTAAATGGTCAGAGAACCTTATAATCTGCTCTCTTGTTTTTCTAATGGGAAAATAGGGCAACATGCTGGATATATTCTATATAAAAAATGCATTAACGCAATATTTCATAATATGGTAATAAACGTAAAACTAAACAGTCATATAAATTATTAACACTAGCAGAAAAAATCTTAATGAAAAACCACTTTTTACCTTCTTATAAATAAACGTAACTCCCAAATTAAACCTAATTAACTGTCAAAAGAAATACCAAGATCCAAACATACTTTATATGCAGTGAAAGACCATCTTAAGAACATTATGAACTCTCAATAAAATTAGCTGTCCAAAAAGAGGTTTTATAATTATATACTGTTAATATATATGTTTTCTTCTATTGTTCTTGATGAGTGAAGTATTAACTTATAGTTGGTCTCTTCTGGAAATATTATTTAAAGTCTAAGATCTTTCAAAACAGTTTCACTATGATTGCATGTAACAATATATAAATATATATACATTTTTTTTAATTGAATACAGTATTATTGAATTACCCATAACTCCAAGATCTACATGGAAAACATGCAAAATTGACTAAGGCATATTTACCCGAAGTTCCTGTTAAAATTAAAACGCCATATTATGGTTAGTAATCAAGCACAGACTTCTTGCATAAATATATTTAACATCAGAAGCACACAACACAGCAAACTTGATTAATACATGTTACGGTTAGAAGCCCAATAACAATTATTCATCTCAACTAAATCTCTGTAAAATGCCATTACTGCTAAAAATTCCAAAAAAAATCGATCAACAATTGCTCATCAATACTGTCATTGTATTAGGCGAGTTTGAGCCATCCCATACAAAGGCACTCTCAAATCCCGGAGTTACAATGTCCCCCATCCGTACATCTGATTAAACTCGAGATAAATAAATGTGATGTTTTAGAGCATGGTTAATCAATTCCATTTCAATTACTGTTTAGAAAATATCTACATTTAAAGTTATTAATTACGAGCTTTAGTTTAAAGTTCTCGGGCCATGTTTTGTTTCATGAACTTGTTTATGTTTATTTAAATCGAAAACAATACACAACAATAGATATTTACAATTCACTCATTGCAATATCTGTGAAAAGCAAGAATAAGATTTTATTTGATGAAGTAGAAAACATCGAACAGGTAAATTAATCCACAGGTAAATGAATTTATCAATTATCTGGCAATAGTTGTGCAGCTATAGAATTCAGATTTACCTCATTTCCCCGTGCAGTCACGTGCAGTCACGCAGTGGTAAAAGTAGTATCATACTTATTTTTACATACAACTTAGTAGCAGTTTTCAATATGTTTCTCTCTGAGACTATCAAGAAATGTTCATATGATGTTTAAGAGTTAAATTTGTTAATTGATAATACTACAAAAAGGGTGGCCATTCATCTTCAAGTTAACTACAGTTAAATCAACCGAAATAATCACATTTAACATAAATTATTGATCAATTATTGATACGTTAATATCTCCCCTTCAGCTTGAAATGGATGCATCTGACTGGTCAATACACTCTGCCCCATTTCCAGAAAATGACAGATTGAGTCAAAGGATCAACAAGGGTAACATTGTGAAACTCTGGGAAGTGAGAATGATGGAGTGGGCGATATTTAGGAATCTGGGAACCCTGATCTACTCTTACTAGTGATGATGATGGAGTGGGGGAGGATATTTAGGAATCTGGGAACCCTGATTGATGGAGTGGGGGAGGATATTTAGGAATATGGGAACCCTGATCTACTCTTACTAGTGAGAATGATGGAGTGGGGGAGGATATTTAGGAATCTGGGAACCCTGATTGATGGAGTGGGGGAGGATATTTAGGAATCTGGGAACCCTGATCTACTCTTTCTAGTGAGACTGATGGAGTGGGGGAGGATATTTAGGAATCTGGGAACCCTGATTGATGGATAGGGGGAGGATATTTAGGAATCTGGGAACCCTAATCTACTATTACTAGTGAGAATGATGGCGTGGGGGAGGATATTTAGGAATCTGGGAACCCTGATTGATGGAGTGGGGGAGGATATTTAGGAATCTGGGAACCCTGATCTACTCTTACTAGTGAGAATGATGGCGTGGGGGAGGATATTTAGGAATCTGGGAACCCTGATTGATGGAGTGGGGGAGGATATTTAGGAATCTGGGAACCCTGATTGATGGATAGGGGGAGGATATTTAGGAATCTGGGAACCTTAATCTACTCTTACTAGTGAGAATGATGGCGTGGGGGAGGATATTTAGGAATCTGGGAACCCTGATTGATGGAGTGGGGGAGGATATTTAGGAATCTGGGAACCCTGATTGATGGATAGGGGGAGGATATTTAGGAATCTGGGAACCCTAATCTACTCTTACTAGTGAGAATGATGGAGTGGGGGAGGATATTTAGGAATCTGGGAACCCTGATTGATGGATAGGGGGAGGATATTTAGGAATCTGGGAAACCTAATCTACTCTTACTAGTGAGAATGATGGAGTGGGGAGGATATTTAGGAATCTGGGAACCCTGATTGATGGAGTTGGGGAGGATATTTAAGAATCTGGGAACCCTGATTGATGGAGTTGGGGAGGATATTTAGGAATCTGGAAACCCTGATTGATGGAGTGGGGGAGGATATTAAGGAATCTGGGAACCCTGATTGATGGAGTGGGGGAGGATATTTAGGAATCTGGGAACCCTGATCTATTCTTACTAGTGAGAATGATGGAGTGGGGGAGGATATTTAGGAATCTGGGAACCCTGATTGATGGAGTGGGGGAGGATATTTAGGAATCTGGGAACCCTGATTGATGGAGTGGGGGAGGATATTGAGAAATCTGGGAACCCTGATTGATGGAGTGGGGGAGGATATTTAGGAATCTGGGAACCCTGATTGATGGAGTGGGGGAGGATATTGAGAAATCTGGGAACCCTGATTGATGGAGTGGGGGAGGATATTTAGGAATCTGGGAACCCTGATCTACTCTTACTAGTGAGAATGATGGAGTGGGGGAGGATATTTAGGAATCTGGGAACCCTGATTGATATAGTGGGGGAGGATATTTAGGAATCTGGGAACCCTGATCTACTCTTACTAGTGAGAATCATGGAGTGGGGGAGGACATTAAGGAATCTGGGAACCCTGATCTATTCTTACTAGTGAGAATGATGGAGTGGGGGAGGATATTTAGGAATCTGGGAACCCTGATTGATGGAGTGGGGGAGGATATTAAGGAATCTGGGAACCCTGATTGATGGAGTGGGGGAGGATATTGAGAAATCTGGGAACCCTGATTGATGGAGTGGGGGAGGATATTTAGGAATCTGGGAACCCTGATCTATTCTTACTAGTGAGAATGATGGAGTAGGGGAGGATATTTAGGAATCTGGGAACCCTGATTGATGGAGTGGGGGAGGATATTTAGGAATCTGGGAACCCTGATCTATTCTTACTAGTGAGAATGATGGAGTGGGGGAGGATATTTAGGAATCTGGGAACCCTGATTGATGGAGTGGGGGAGGATATTTAGGAATCTGGGAACCCTGATTGATGGAGTGAGGGAGGATATTTAGGAATCTGGGAACCCTGATTGATGGAGTGAGGGAGGATATTTAGGAATCTGGGAACCCTGATCTACTCTTACTAGTGAGAATGATGGAGTGGGGAGGATATTTAGGAATCTGGGAACCCTGATTGATGTAGTGGGGGAGGATATTTAGGAATCTGGGAACCCTGATTGATGGAGTGGGGGAGGATATTTAGGAATCTGGGAACCCTGATTGATGGAGTGGGGGAGGATATTTAGGAATCTGGGAACCCTGATCTATTCTTACTAGTGAGAATGATGGAGTGGGGGAGGATATTTAGGAATCTGGGAACCCTGATTGATGGAGTGGGGGAGGATATTTAGGAATCTGGGAACCCTGATTGATGGAGTGGGGGAGGATATTGAGAAATCTGGGAACCCTGATTGATGGAGTGGGGGAGGATATTTAGGAATCTGGGAACCCTGATCTATTCTTACTAGTGAGAATGATGGAGTGGGGGAGGATATTTAGGAATCTGGGAACCCCGATTGATGGAGTGGGGGAGGATATTTAGGAATCTGGGAACCCTGATTGATGGAGTGAGGGAGGATATTTAGGAATCTGGGAACCCTGATTGATGGAGTGAGGGAGGATATTTAGGAATCTGGGAACCCTGATTGATGGAGTGGGGGAGGATATTTAGGAATCTGGGAACCCTGATTGATGGAGTGAGGGAGGATATTTAGGAATCTGGGAACCCTGATTGATGGAGTGGGGGAGGATATTGAGGAATCTGGGAACCCTGATTGATGGAGTGGGGGAGGATATTTAGGAATCTGGGAACCCTGATCTACTGTTACTAGTGAGAATGATGGAGTGGGGGAGGATATTTAGGAATCTGGGAACCCTGATTGATGGAGTGAGGGAGGATATTTAGGAATCTGGGAACCCTGATTGATGGAGTGGGGGAGGATATTGAGGAATCTGGGAACCCTGATTGATGGAGTGGGGGGGGGGGGGGGGGGATATTGAGGAATCTGGGAACCCTGATTGATGGAATGGGGGAGGATATTTAGGAATCTGGGAACCCTGATCTACTCTTACTAGTGAGAATGATGGAGTGGGGGAGGATATTTAGGAATCTGGGAACCCTGATTGATGGAGTGGGGGAGGATATTTAGGAATCTGGGAACCCTGATCTACTCTTACTAGTGAGAATGATGGAGTGGGGAGGATATTTAGGAATCTGGGAACCCTGATTGATGTAGTGGGGGAGGATATTTAGGAATCTGGGAACCCTGATTGATGGAGTGGGGGAGGATATTTAGGAATCTGGGAACCCTGATTGATGGAGTGGGGGAGGATATTTAGGAATCTGGGGACCCTGATCTACTCTTACTAGTGAGAATGATGGAGTGGGGGAGGATATTTAGGAATCTGGGAACCCTGATTGATGGAGTGGGGGAGGATATTTAGGAATCTGGGAACCCTGATTGATGGAGTGGGGGAGGATATTTAGGAATCTGGGAACACTGATTGATGGAGTGGGGGGGATATTTAGGAATTTGGGAACCCTGATTGATGGAAAGGGGGAGGATATTTAGGAATCTGGGAACCCTGATTGATGGAGTGGGGGAGGATATTTAGGAATCTGGGAACCATGATTGATGGAGTGGGGGGGATATTTAGGAATCTGGGAACCCTGATTGATGGAGTGGGGGAGGATATTTAGGAATCTGGGAACCCTGATTGATGGAGTGGGGGAGGATATTAAGGATTCTGGGAACCCTGATCTACTCTTACTAGTGAGAATGATGGAGTGGGGGAGGATATTTAGGAATCTGGGAACCCTGATCTACTCTTACTAGTGAGGATGATGGAGTGGAGGAGAATATTTAGGAATCTGGGAACCCTGATCTACTCTTACTAGTATTCCTTTCTTTTTTCTTAATTTGAATCAAAATTCTTTTAAAAAATATAAATTTTATGGCAGTTTGTATCTCTGACATGGAAAACATCCATTGCATTTTAAAGCTGTCATAACATTTAAATAAACATCAGATCTTCAACTGAAAATGTCCAAGCCAAAATAAAAACAAAATTTCAAAAAATATAGTAGCTGAAAACAATTCTGTCAACTGTGAAAATATCAACAATTGTGTAAGGGCAATAAGTTGTGTTGAAGATCAGTGTAGGTTGGACTTGTGAACATAACTGAATCATTTGCAAAGAGGAACAACTCTAAATGGAATATTTTTTATTTTCATAATCATATGCTCAAATCTGGATACAGAAAGAGATATCCCAAAAATGCAAAACAATCTGTTGATATGGAGGCTGAAACACTAATAAAATATAGTCTAATTCTATGGTGGGGATATGTAAGGGGGTGGGGGTGGGGGAGAATAAGTGAACTTTTGAATAAAGCTGGGAATTCTTGAGTTTCCTTTTGGTTAAAAGCTCTATATAAGGTTAAAAGCTGTAGGTGTGGGATTGGGTTTTCTTTTGGTCAAAAGCTGTAGGTTTGGGATTGGGTATTCCTTAGGTTTAAGCTCTAGGGCATGGGACTGGGTGTTCTTTTGGGTAAAACCTCTAGGTTTTGGATTGGGTATTCCCTTGGTTTAAGCTCTAGGGGATGGCACTGGGTGTTCTTTTGTGTTTGGATTGGGTATTCCTTTGGCATGAGATTGGTTATAATATTTTCAGTTTTTGGTTAAATCTGCTGGGATCATACCCTCTCAAAAACAGGAGAACCTGGCAACTTGGCGGAGCTGGTTTGGGGGATAGAATCCTTGTCCGAACGGGTGACCATCATACCCTCGAACGGGTGACAGTCATACCCTCGCATATATTTAATAAATAAATTGATTCCTTGAGTAAATTATTAGTATAATTATTCAAGCTTGGGTTACCCCTCCTGAGTAATGTGGTGCAGAGAGTACAAATCACAGCAAACACATGCAAACATGAGTAAATAAATCAAGTTTTAAAAGTAAGCATAGAAAATGTGATTTTTTTTTCTCTGGTTGTGGACAGTTGAAATAGGGATGGAGCTGGGATGTGTTGGAGGGGTAAAGTGGGATTGTGACACTGTTTAAACAGGTTATGTTTAATAGCCAAACACACGTTATCATGACTAAAACTAAATTCCGTGTGCACCACAAACATACCGCTCCACCAGTAGAGCGACACTCACCTCTTGTGTACCATGCTAAAATTATTGTCAGTAAAACATACATTGTGAGTATTCCTTATACAAAACATACATGGTGATTTTCATCGTTACAACAAACAGAACACTATAAACCATATACCACTGACAATTGCAAGAGTTCACGAGAACCTGGGTAGCTCTACTGGTTGAAACCTAAATCATAACAATAAATTATCTGTATAAGTATGGTCTCCTATATCTGGAGAATATAAACACTAATACTGCATAATATAAACAAGGTAATAAAACATAGGCATAGGGCGCAGCAGCAAACTCTCTGCAAACTAAATATCTGAAACGTTCTTGTGCCACTGAAGAAGGTTGAAGGTTAACTGGTTTGGTGTCAAAACGTCCTGCAACAATATCTCCATCATTCCAATTCATATACTGAGTAAGTTAACATTAAGATAACATATGTACAAAGTTATCATTTAAGGTTGAAATATGGAAGAAGTGTCTCAATATTATGGTACCAGACTGTTTGATTTTATAGCTGGTACCAGTCTGGAAGACTAAGTAGGACCAGCCTGGTATCAGTCTGTAGGAACTATGTAGGACCAGCCTGGTACCAGTTTGTATGAACTAGGTAGTACCACCCTGGTACCAGTCTGTAGAAACACTGTAGGACCAGCCTGGTACCAGTCTGTAGTAACTATGTAGGACCAGCCTGGTACCAGAAAGAAGAAAGAATAAGCTTACCTTTGTTTTCTCGTCGATATCCAGGTTCGTGAGCAGGGAGCTCCACAGGTTCCATGATCCGTACTGTCTCCGTATATACACGTGATCGTAGATTAAACCTTTCTTGGGAATCATGTGCGCGCGAGCAAATTTTAGTTCTTTTGGTCTGCAATGAAATTATTCTAAGCGTTTATGTTACTGGAGAAGATGAACATATATTAAGCAAGTATTTTCTATATAAGGTCCTTGCTTTCAACTACACCTCTAACATACATGTACATAACAATATGCATACATTTTTTATTGTGACCTTAGAGAGACACACGGCACTTTAATGCTTTAAAAAAATAACTTGCGGTGTTACGCTAGATTTTCTACACATTTTGAATACTCGCAAATCATTTACTTCTTATTATTTCTCAAATAATTTAAACAAATTCTTATGCATATTCTTTTTTCTTGAGTCATTTTTTAAGTAATTTATTTAGTAAAATCAACAATCTCCCGATTGGTGGAGAAAGGAGCCATTTCCGGGAGAAAGGAGCCATTTCCATGGCAACTAGTTCCACTAAGGCAGATAACTAATGAATTCCTCCCTATCCAATAGGTGTACATTCTGGAAAACGATGCAAATGTAGAAATGATTTACCTTTTTTCGGCTTTTACCGGGTATATCCTTTTAAATGCTGATAGTAAATGGCAACAATAACGTGCTAACTCGCTTCATGGAATTTGCCAATTACAACCAGTGTTTAACACGGCATAAATACCAAGTAAATACAAATCAATTTCTAAGAGATTGTATAACTGACAAAAAACTAAATTCAAAATGTAACAAAAACATGTTTTTCATTGTGATACAAGCAAGATGGCGACTCCAAGCAAGATGGCGATTTCAAGCAAGATGGCGACTTGCTTCAATGTTGACTACTCCTTTAACTTAAATGAATCTCCGACAAAAAGTTAAAGTACGTTCTATTACTACAGTGTGCATGTAGTTCTAAGGATTATAGTCCCTTCATGTTTTAACCAATAGGACATCCTAAAGGTATAGGTACAATAGAGTCTGGACTGTAGCCTGACTACAGCTCAGGGCCATGCCTTTCATAGTGTGAAGCAAGATGGCTTCCTTCTGTAAACATTACCGTATAATCCCTAAAAAATGCCCCTCCCCTAATAAACGCTCCCCCACACTTTTTTTCAGAAATATGGTTTTCTTGATAAAAAAAATCATTAAATAATGTCTGAATTAAAAGTTAAGTTATGTATTTTTGGTCTCAAATAAACGCCCCACTTTTCACAAATGTTACGCTCCCGGCGGCGTTTATTAGGGATTTAACGGCATGTACAAAGTGCAGAATATTCATGATTTTAAAATTCCCTAAAAACTGTCACAGTCACTAATCACTAATAACTCGCAGTCACTAATAACTCGCAGTCACTAATAACTCACAGTCACTAATAACTTGTGAAATGGTTGCAGTTATAATGATACCAGGATCATTCAGTCAGAAACAAGCATAAAGAAAAAGCATTAGACATTTAGTGTAGATATGTTATGTTTTAATCAATCCAAGATAAAAATGCATTCTTAATTTTGTTAATTAGCGTTAACACTGTTAATCACAACCCTCAAGGTAGTTTGGATTTAGGCAAAACAACTCATTTGAATCTACACTCAATAATTTGAAAACGTAACACTTGGTATTTTTTGAATTTCTAGAGATGTTAAATAGTCTCATGCAAAATGTGTTTTAACTGAAAGAAGTAGAGCAAATCTTATGCAACTGTTTATCGACATATGTTAACATTTGGGACAAAGCAACTTGTGTACTGACATAACACACAATCTTAATTTGAACAAACAAAACAGCAGACTAAAAACAATCGAAAATCAAAAATGTTGCGTTTTTATATGTACTGAGTATATATCAGACAACTGGCACATTATGGATCATTTGAAACCTGCAGGGGAAAAAAAGGCAATAATTTGTCCAAGTTTAAACCATTCATACATGGTCAGACTTGGCAAAGTTATTGTTTATTTTTTAGACATCTTATAAGCGGCATCTACAACTATAGTGGCAAGGTGGGAGGAATACTTGTTACTTGTACAGCATGTTTTCTTTGTAGTGATGTAGGCGCAAACCCTGTTTTAGTTGTTTAAGCAGTTTGCTGTCAGAAGTAGTTTAAAATAGACCGAAAGATTATTCAGAATTTTATATTTTAGAAATAAGAATATTGAGAATTGTATATTTTAGCAGAATTTTAATATTTTAGAATATAAGAGACTTCTTACAAAACATAGAAAAGAAAGAACATAGACATTATGTAGTTTTTTATTCTACATAAAAATTTAAAGAAATATCGTTTTGGCAAAACAGTTTCTCACAATTATCTAAAAATAATTCATTCTGGCAGCATACTGCTTTAAAAACAATTCCATCACCATTCTCTGGTACATCTAGACTGACGTAAATCTCTGGTACATCTAAACTGACGTATAAAGTTTTTAATTCTGACACCACAATTATCCACCTTTTTTAAAATTCCTATTCCGCCATCAACAGGCAAATATTACAACAGATGTAGACTGTTTTTCAACCTACTGATGACGAGGTATATTATACAACTTACATATTTTGAGAATCCAAACTCTATAGGCACAACTTTAACCAGCCAGCCCAAAACTGGAGCATGGAATTAAGAGTTACCAACTCATAATTCATTTAACGCATATTTTATCACGGGTATTTTAAGAACCCTTGAATAAACCTATACCTTTAATTGGCACATATAAATCATTATATGACCTGAACACCTGAATAGAGTTTTGATAAACATTTTTTAAGTGTAATTCTGCCATTATTTGGCGGGTTAGTTTTTTTAAATGGATACCTAAATATCTGTATTAATTTATCTAAGCTATCTTTTGATTGATACTTTTTTAAATCATTTAAATTTCAACATTTTAAACAATGTTTGCAGTAGTTAAACAGATCTCTAGAGGAAAACCATATTATGTTAACATAGATTTTTTGCCATCAATTAATAGAGATAAACAAAGGGAGACAATCATGCTAAACCCTGACTAGCAGACAATCATTTTTAAGGGAGAAAACTTGGATTTAGCAACGTTAGTGTAGGTTATAGACCATTTATTCGAATTGAAAGGAAAAAGCTCAAGGAAGCACCACCCGTTGAACGTATTTCTTTTAAATTCAAATAAGTGATCTATAATCGACTTATAGTTCAACCAGTCCATTCTCTGTTGGCCCCTTATCTGCACGTGAGCAGTAGTTGCACCAGTTTATTGTTTATGTAACTAACAGCTGTCATAGTTAATTTTCTTTGATTTTTGTGGTCTTTTACTCTACCCACGTAATGTTAGGCAGGGCTTAAGTTCTCCATATTAAATTGAACCACTTACTGAAATCACTTAATAGGTACTGAATTCTTTTATTCCAATATGAAAACAAGACAAAACTTTGAAAATCTCTCGATGCTCATTAGATGTAAGATTTGGTTGAACTATAATTAATGGGAGACAATCATGGTTAAGGGAGGAAACTCTGGCACTGCCAACACTGCTTACCTAAATGGCTTCTCTAGCTCATCTGGCCTACATCATATAATCACGTACAAAACATGATAATTATGGACGAAATATGAGGAATATCAAAAATACTTGAAATACAGGTCATGCCTCTGCCTTTATTTCTAAACAAACAAAGGAGACATAAGGGAGAAAACTGTAATTAAGGGAGGTAACTATGGCTCTGTCAACACGGCTTACCTAGCTGGCTTGTCCAGATCCTCTGACCTATATCACATTCAGAGTCACTTACATACATGGGTTACATAATTGTGAAAAGGTCAATGAGATTTCAATTTTTTAAACAGAAAGAAGAAAAGTTGTTTTTTAAATCTTTACTTTTATATTATTTCATCTCAATCAAATAATAGTAGCATACAAAGTTTGCAATATTTAGCAACTCTTAATCTACATGGGTATCTCGATTAAATTTGCATATTACATGAACACACTTCCATGTTCCAACACAAACCAACCAACGAATTCATGCCATACCTGGGATGTTTATCTTTGACTGATTCCATCTCGCACAGTGCCCTGAAATACTCGTCAAACTTGATGCGAGAAGTTTCATCGAGCGTGGCGCCGACGGACCAGACAATGGAGAAGATGAAGTAACAGATGATCATGTTGGTGCGCTCCTCTATGATCTTCTGCTCCGTGAGGCTCGGCTCGGCCGCTGGGGGAGGGGTCGCACCCTCTTCCAGGTCCTCGTCAAATATGTCCTCGTCATCATCCTCCTCCTCACCGATTTTTCTAAAATTTGATGAAAATTATGATAATTACAATTCAGAAACATTCGTCATTAAATTAAAAAATCTAATTTGCTCTCTTAAAAGTCAGAAAAGTTCTTCTACCAAAACTCTGAATTCAGTCTTGAAGTCCAAACAGTTCTTCTTAAAATCAAGACTCTGAATTGCACTCTAAAACTTGAGAGTCAAAATGTTCTTTTTTAAAAATATAAATTCACTCTTAAAAACCAAAACCAAAAATGTTCTTCCTGAAAACCTCTAATGTGCAATCCTCTAAATCAAAACAGTTCTTCTTCAAAAACTCGCTGCTATATAACAATCTCACTAATACAATTACTTACTTGATGTCTTCGAGAAGACAGGAGTATAGTTTCAGCATGCTCATTGTCAGATGCATGGGGTGACAGTTGAGCAAGTGTTTACAAGACTTGTGTACAAAGTTGAGCGATGGTGGCAGTAACCAGTCAAACAGCAGCTGTAAGTCAACAATAACATTATCAAAGTGTACCAATGTAATAGTTCACATTTTTGGGAGAAAATCCGACAGACTGAGAGTTCAGTGACAAGTTATTGTATCTTGTTCTGCATTTATACATAGTTACAACAGTTTTGTTTTCATCCCTCAATTTGTGCCTGATTGTCCCTGACATTTCTCTATAGGAAATACATCCTTTGTCTCTCTTTACAGTTTGTTCATGGTATTAATCCTATTTTCCGAATGTTTTATCAACTTCCTTATATCCTTTGTCAACAACCTCTCCCCTTTCCTCAGCAAACTCCAACATCTCTCAATTCTCCACAATTCTCCCTTTCACAGTCCCTGCCAGACTGAAATTCGTCCCTGAATTTCTAGTGGATTTAACTCCAGGCTGGCTGTCAGACTTATTTTCATACTGTTTCATGCTAACAGACACGGTCCTGGATCTCGGACGAGCCCCCAAATATGTGGTAAAAAAAAACTTGCCCTAACCGGGACTCGAACCCAGGGTATCTATGTTACAGGGCTAGCACTCTACCGACTGAGCTATCGAGGACACACGGCTGGCTATCGATATTCACCATATACTTGTGCCCAGTTACATCCATCATTGCTCAAGATCTCTTTCTCTGAATGAAACAATATCACTGACCGCAACAATATGTTTTCACTAGTGTCTCCATTCTTCTAATTCTCCTAGTCCCTAATTATCCCATCCAATGGCACTGCTCCTCTCTCACTGCACCCACTCTCACAGTAATAATAAGGTTAATGACCTTACTGCATCCTTTAAAATCATGAACCTACTTATTATTTCCACCATTCACTAGTCCCTCTCTCTCGAGGTGATTGGATATGTGAGATACCTCCCCCTCCCACCCACACATCCTATAGTGACCATCCACACCCCACATTGACAGCATACCTTTATAGTCTCTCTTTGTTCTGGTATGAGCTTGTCGGGAAGACTTGTCGACATCCAGGACTTGACGAGTGGCTCCCAGCCCAATTGGAGGGGATCCATGTAGATCATACCACATCTACAGTCAAAGGAAAATACATGTAGATCTACAGTCAAAGGAAAATACATGTAGATCTACAGTCAAAGGAAAATACATCAAACTATGAAAAATATCAAAGGAAAATACATCAAATTATGTAAAATGTTGAAGGAATATACACCAAAATATGTAAAGTTTCAAAGGAAAATACATCAAACTATGGACAATGTCGAAGGAATATACACCAACATTTGTAACATGTCGAAGGAAAATACATCAAACTATGGACAATGTCAAAGGAATATACACCAACATTTGTAACATGTCGAAGGAAAATACATCAAACTATGGCCAATGTCAAAGGAATATACACCAAAATATATAAAGTGTCAAAGGAAAATACATCAAACTATGGCCAATGTCGAAGGAATATACACCAAAATGACAATAACAAATGAGTTCAGGACTAAAACATTATTATGAATGTTTTGATACCCAATCATCTCTCTTTTCTTATTATGATTTATAATAAACAGTATACTACCTGCTGACAGTGGCGGGGGAAGCTTGCTCCAGGTCCTGGGGCTCAAATATCATGTTCTGTTTGTTGCTCATCTGTATAATCTCTCCACTCATCAAACACAGCTGAAACATCATAGAACACATGAGTTTTTTTGTCGCAAATGTTTTTTTGATATGTTTTTACCAAATGTTTTAAAAAATGTATAAAACTTGAAAATTTACATTTGCAGACATGAATGCCCTCATTACATATGTACGATTGACTACCTTTTTGTTGTCATCCAGAACAGTGTTCATATTCTCTATCCATACTGCATCTACAGGTCCATCGAATATGATCCACTTCCTGTGGTGAGTCGTACTTGACGCATGCTCACGGAATGTATTGGCAAGTATACCTGTCAATGACAAATATAGAATCTTATAGTTAATATTTAAGTATGCCTGTACTAAGTGCATAATGGAAGAAAAATAAGAGTAGAGGTGAGATTTCCCTTTCTTGCATACCGGACAAGGATATCCATAATTTTACATAAGTAGTTGTCGGCGTCAATGCACAACAAATCTCTGATATACAAGAAAAATAATCTATCATGGGTATTCGGTTCAGATAGAGAATTCCAACCCTCAGTATAAGTGTTTTAATCAAAACCTCAGCAGAGTCTCAGTTCCGATAAAAAAAACACTTAAACCTCGGGCCGGAATTCCCTATCTTAAGCGGATACCCATGAAAGATTCTTATAATCTCACATGGATATACATGATGGATACTAATATATTCTCCAGTTATGTAAAAGAACCAGAAGATGATATGGAACAGTATGAGTAAATAATATGAAATTTCTCAAAGCTTGGTCTTAGACAGATGGACGAATAAAAAGTTAGACAAGACATATATACATGTACTAACCATCTGTCCACTCGTGTGAAACTGGGTCAAAGCGTCCATATAACTGGCCCATAGTAACAGCTTTTGGATTGATTATTCTGAACAACACCTGAAAAATTATATACATGTCGCAGTTGCTATAGTTATCTATAAATAAACTATTTTCTATTGGCTGGGATATGATCACATAACAGTTTGTTGCTGCAGCTTTACCATAATACAATCATTTAAAAAAATAAAACAAAACATTGTCAAAAAGATAATGGAAGAAAAATTGGTTATTGCTTATATTTAACTAAATATTTACAAAATGTTGTTAGCAAATTAATTTGATCTTTTTATAGCTCACTGCATCCATATTAATTTGTTTAATGGATAAAACAAAATGGTTGACATGACAGCAATCATGCAGGTGCTATAACTGATCACTTATTTCACCTCTACTGTTGTTGACATGACAACCTACCCCAAACTCTTCCATGAGTCCTTGATCATGAAGGTCAGCAAGTGCATCGGCAAGGACTTTAAACGACGACGTCTTCCCTCCAAGTGGATCGCCTACAATCATCAGACCATGGCGTACCAGTATCATGTCATATATCTGGAATACATTGCAACATACAGACATGGCCATCATATTACACACTTCAATATACAAAATATCACCATACTCTGTCATAATTCAGTATACAATCTTGGCCCTACTCTTACCCACTTCAATACACAAATACACACATACACAAATACACACATACACAAATACATACTTCAATACAAACAAATGGCCGTACTTTTACCCACTTCAATACACAAATACACCAATACGAACAAATAACCATACTCCTACACAATTTAATACACACGCTTGGCCATAATATTACACACTTTAATAAACAAATACACACTTATAATACACTTCAATACAATTCTACTTCAATACAAACAAATGGCCATACTCTTACACAACTCAATAAACAAACTTGGCCATAATATTACACACTTCAGTACACAAATAAACACTTCAATACACAAATACACACTTCAATACACAAAAACACACTTCAATACACAAATACACACTTCAATACACAAATACACACTTCAATATACAAACATGCCCATACTCTTACAAACTTCAATACACAAATATGACCTTACTCTTACACGCTGTGCGGAACGTCGGTGGTTCTACCCAGGTGCCCGCCCTTGCACGAAAATTGCCCGGAGGGGCACCTGGGGTCTTCCTCCACCAGTGGAAGCTGTAAAGTCGCCATATGACCTTAGCTGTTGGTGTGACTATAAAATCCAATTCAATTCAATTCTTACACGCTGTAATACATACACATAAGAATCTATATTGAATACCTGTATGATTTTCTCTATGAAATACGAGACTGTCTGCAAATTTCTTGCCTCGATCTTCTTAATGAGCGCTGCCTCAAGAGCGTCATAGTCTGGCTTGGGAAGCTCTACGCCCGGGAATAAATCCGAGATGATACCCTCAAACAGCGGTATGTCATGGGAAAGGAACTGCAAATATGCATGTCACATGTCGAACATATTTTTTTTATTATATACCTATCAATAATTTATCATGCAACTGATGTTTCTACTATACAAATACAGCTACTGTCCACTAATCTAATATTTTCCACCCATCTGCTGTATTATGCAATTGGTTCCACGCGCTATTATTCGATGACTTTAAAAAGTCAGGAATCAGCGATTTAAACTAAAAATAAACACAACGATTTTTATGCTTATCAATTTAGAAATGCAATACATTATCAAAAGAAAGCATTTATTATCGATATTAAATATACTTAAATGCTGAAAATGTTTTTTGCCAAAGTTACTTCCCCTGACAGACTATCCTCTATTTGTATTTTGACGGCAGCAGACGTAAACTGTACATTTCTATTGTTTTTCAGGTAAATTATGTTATATAAAACAGTTGCATGATAAAACTATACAATATACAACTTCCTATTATATAAAACACGCACTATGACTACATGACTTTGTTGAAGGAGTGAAATAATTTTTTGACAGAATATGCAAAATATATATTTTAAAAAAGCAATTTAATCCATCCTGCAAAGGATATAAAGGAATGAACCATTTATTCAGCTGCCATCCATTCTTTCTATATGTGTTTTTTTCTTCGCATATTCTGCAGGTCATACATCCTTTAAATATTTATATCTATACATTCACTTAATACTTTCTGTTAAAAAAAAAAAAAAGCGCCAAATTCTGAATAAATGTTTCAAAGAAGAGGAGCTACTGCGCAAACATCCAAAGTGTCGCAATAGAAAATGACTATCTCTCTGAAAATATACTGACTGTAACTGTCTCTACTGCAGCTTTTGTGACATTATCATTCTCCTAAGGCACATCATTGTTAGTGTTATATAGAGACATAAAAATAATGCAACTATAAGAATTGATTATAATCGTCTTTTTGGCATGTATGTGATTTTAAATGTTGATAGTGATTCTTTATGCAGATTTACCTTTGGCAGATTGACGTCGTTGATGGAACGTAGCACCAGCACATCCTCCCGCTGCTCCGGGTACTTGATCTTCAGATTACCAGCCGCCGTCAGCACTGATTTGACAGCACGCATGCCGTAGTCATAATGATGTTGGGAAGACAACTGTTCGGAACAAAGTCGGTACGTGGCCACAATCTTGGTAGACAGGCTACGAGCGTCCACAAAACCCATGGAGTATAGGGAGATCTCAGCGATCATTGCATAATCTGGAATCATCATTGCCACCGTACGGAATAGCACCTACAATATATAGTCACCTTACAGTCTAACTAAGATGTAATATATACTAAACGGAACTCCTAACTTATCGCCACGATAGAATAGCATAGGGAAATATTGACCAAGATGAAGTCAAGGTCAATAATTCCCTTTTTGGGTTAATAGTCATTCCCGAATAATAGTTTTAATCCATTGCCTGAAAGTAGATAGTTGTTCTATTATATTGAAAACAAAGAAGAAATGTGGAAATTCCACAAAAAACAGGTTTTAGGAGCAGAAACCATTTTTCTATTTCTGGTAACAGTGACTTTGACCTCAGTAACCCCAAATATAATCCTAAGCTTCCTTTACATTTAAGGTACCTACACAGCAAGTTTTGTTCCAATATCTCATTCCCAACTGAAGTTATTGAGCGGAAACTGTTATTACTCAACACCCTGGTCCTGTACTTGCATATTTTAACCCAAACCAGGAAATAACCCTACAAGTAGATGCATCAAAGCACGGTCTTTGTGCAACTATTCTACAAACCGATCGCCCGGTGGCTTACGCATCTAAATCGTTAACGCCATGCGAAGTCAACTACGCTCAAATTGAAAAGGAGCTTTTTGCTGTACTTTTCGGTTGTAAACGTTTCCACCAGTACGTATATGGAAAAAGAATCAAAGTACAATCTGACCACAAGCCCCTAGTCTCTATTATGAAAAAAACATTACATGTAGCTCCACCACGCTTACAGCGTATGCTACTCCAACTCCAAAAGTATGACATTGAACTGACCCATGTTCCTGGCAAGGACATACCCCTTGCTGACACACTGTCACGCAAATCATTACCCGACACATATCCGCTCCTATCAGAAGGCATGGACATACAAGTTCATACTGTCATGACAAACATCCCGATCAGTGACCAGAAAATGAATGCTATTAGGCACGGTACGGAGTCTGATCCCCAGAGTCAGGTTCTAAAGAAGATCATTCTTGATGGTTGGCCTGACAACCGAAAAGACTGTCCTTCCCAAGTCACAGACTTCTGGAACTATCGAGACGAAATGACCTATGTGGATGGTATTATTCTGAAAGGTCAGAGAATACTCATCCCTCCTGACTATAGACAGACCATGCTAGACAAAATACACACTGGACACATGGGCGTTGAAAAATGTCTTCAACGAGCCCGAGACATAATGTTTTGGCCTAACATGACAGTAGAGATTACCAACAAGGTACTTAACTGCTCTATCTGCCTAGAGCGCAGGAACTCAAACTGCAAGGAACCACTGGTCTCAAGTAAAGTACCAGATCGCCCTTGGCAAGTGGTAGCTTCCGATCTCTTGACTTGGAATGACACAGAGTATGTAGTACTGGTAGACTATTACAGTCATTACTTTGAGGTTGGTAAGTTGGCAAATACTAGGTCAGCTACTGTCATAAACAAGATCAAAAGTTTCTTCTCCCGTCATGGAATTGCAGAAAAACTTGTTTCAGACAATGGCCCCCAATACTCATCGCAAGAGTTTGCCAGATTTGCAAAGGAATGGGATTTTGAGCATGTCACATCCAGTCCCACATACCCCCAGTCCAATGGTCTTGCAGAGAAAACAGTGCAAACAGTTAAAACCTTGTTTTCTAAAGCAAAAGCAGATCACAGAGATCCGTATCTTGCTATCCTAGAGTACAGGAATGCCCCTATAAAGTGCGGCCAGTCACCCTCCCAACTGTTAATGAGCAGACGACTGCGCTCAATTTTACCCTCAACATCAACACAACTTGAATCAAAAGTTGTGAACTCTGAACCCATTCGTGCTAAGTTACTCCAATCTCAGCAAAAGAGAAAACGGTATTACGACCGATCATCCAAAACCCTCAAGCCTCTGAAAATAGGCGAAGCAGTCCGCATACAGAAACATGGACTGTGGAAGCCTGCTATGATCTTAAGTAAAGTTAACGACAGATCATATGTTGTTTCCACGGAAGATGGTGGCACCTACAGAAGGAATCGCCAACATTTGTTAAAAACAAATGAAAAACCATTTACTATCCCAGAAGGCCCCGCCTTACTAAATTCCGAAACTCCGAAAATTCTAGTCAGTCAACCAAATGTGCCAAACCCAGTAACTCTAGTCAATGACACCAATCAAAAATCGATGTTAAATCCTAACCAAAGTTTACCCGTCAGACCCACTGCCCCAGAGCAGGGAAGCTTCCCACTGGATAAACCCGATAACACCCCTTACATCACTAGATCTGGACGAACTGTCAAACCTACAAAAATTATTGATGTGTAAACAATTAAACAAAGAAAATCAGTGTTTAAAAAAAACAACGTGAAATTCATGATTTTATCATCAGAATCAACAGTAATATATGAACAGTGTACAAAGTGACAGTTCAGCTAAAATGTGCGAAATGCACAATAATATTTTCTAAAGATTCATCATTACTGTTGTATTATATTACATTCTGAATGCACAATAATATTTTCTAAAGATTCATCATTACTGTTGTATTATATTACATTCTGTTTATCATGACATTTGTTTTATCTGATTGGTCATTCTTCAACAGTTCCAATATCTAATGCTTACTCAATGTGTTAAACTCAGTTTGTTAATATTGTATATCTTCATTTTCTAAGAAGAGAGATGTAACAGTATTAGTCATTACTTGAATGCTAAAGCCCCCTTTAAAGTAACTACTTGCACTTAGAAGTTATCTCCCTTGATGCACTTGATATTGACCAATCAGAATGCTTCTGCTATAGACTTGCCTCTTCTACAATAAACAATGAATGGAACCCATGTGTAATTCTTGACTTCTCCACAACAATATTACAGAAACCATTCTTCTGGTGACCCAATCTAATAAACAGGGTTTTCCTGGTTAAAAAGTGCCCAGTATGGAAAGTGATCTCTATCATTTGATGCTTTATGCCTGGAATAACTCACTTTGCATAAAGCACTTACATGACTCTGAATTTGACTCAGCAAGGAGACTATTCACCGGAAAGTTAAAGATCGTACAGAAAAAGAGTGAATAATTCAAATTATTCACCACACATGACTGCTTCTCAGCCTATGCAATTAAATTAAAGTAACTGTAAGTTATTACCTTAAGATTATCTGGAAGCTCTGCCCTGCCTGCATAGCCAGGGTTCATTGTGATAAATATTGTACATGTAGGGTCGAGCGATATTTCTGTCCCCTCAAAGACAAACTTGTCTAGCTGCTCGGCAATGGCTCTCTGTATAGTCTGTACCTGCTGTGCTATCACGGACAATACCTACAGGTAACAAGACATCTCATCAGACTATGTATGTATAAGGCAATTAGCACCAGTTTATCAGACTATGTATGTATAAGGCAATTAGCACCAGTTTATCAGACTATTTATGTATAAGGCAATTAGCACCAGTTTTAAAAATCCACTACGAGGGATCCTTAAATTTAAAATCTAAATATTTTCTATTAGAAAATTTCATTATAAAACATGGATATATCGAAGAAGTAAATAGTGCTCTTGAATAATTAATATGTTTTGTGTGTAACTAGAGCGATTCTCCGCCATCAGGTCTTATTCATTTCATCAAAGTACTAGCATAACTGTTAAATCTTTTTATTTCGTGTTTGCATTTCTTTGGAGTAACGAAACATGTTATAATTTTAAACACTTTTAAAAGTTGTTTGTCCTTAAATTGATAAAGTAATTTGAACTTAAATTACACATCTTAATTTAAGAAATGGTTTAATTTGTTATACTCACCTCCAACTCAATCCTGTTGAACTCGTCAAAGCAGGCCCAGGCCCCAGCTTGTGCTAGGCCCTTGAAGAACTTGCCCATTGCCTTGTAGTCCAGGCCATCAGAACAGTTAAAGACCACACACTAAAATATGTAAATACGTGTGATTTAGTCATGCAGACAGGAGTGTATATGAGTAACAAGGACAGTGTACACGACTGTATATGAGTAACAAGGACAGTGTACACGACTGTATATGAGTAACAAGGACAGTGTACATGGAATCAGTTCCTTAAAACTGCCTAAGTTTAAGTATTACACATGTGTTATGCTTGTCTCTCAGCATTACAAACTTGCAGACATTGTCTGCTATTTATAGCTCCATTTATGTGATTTGCTATTTTGTTTTATCAAAACAAAATGTCTCAATCTACAGAAAATATTTTATAAAAGTATACGTTAAACATAATATAAATCAATTTATATAGGGCTACTTTTATTTCCAGTGACAAAAATACAAAAAAAAAGCACACTAAAAGCATGTATAGATTACATTCAAAAGTAAACTACATCTGTTTAAACATTCAGCTTGAGTTGTTTTTCTCTGATTATTATGGTTACCTGTTTTGCTACAGCTTTAGCCAGATCTTTGGATGTTTCAGTTTTGCCCGTGCCAGCAGGGCCTTCTGGGGCCCCGCCCAGATTCAACAACAGCGCCCCCATCAATGTTCTGTAACACCTGTCTGTCAGTGGCGTGATCACCAGACGTCCCGTGTTGCCTAGATACTCGTAGCCATATGCAACAGTGGTAGTGATCATGCGCACGAGAACTTTGGATTCCTCCCTGTAATATCGGAGCTGTGAGATCCATGAGAAGTCTATGGGACTTTTTATTTCAACGTCATTCAGGTTCTGTACCACGTCACGTGCTGCAACATATAAATGTAAGTCAAGACATTCCACTGAGCTATCGAGGACACACGGTTAGGAATCGATATTTCACCATATACCTGTACCCTGTTACATACACACCCACCAGATTGAAATTCGTCCCTGAATTTCTAGCGGAGTTAACTCCAGGCCGGCTGTCAGACTTATTTTCATACTGTTTCATGTTAACAGACATGGTTCTGGATCCCGGACGAATTGAATTGAATGTTGTTTAACGGCTCATCAACACAGTACAGGTTATTTAGAGCCGCCCCAGAGAGAGGGGAAGGATACATAGGAATCCGGGAACCTGCCCTACTCTTATTATCGAATAGATTCCTATGGTTCTTTAACGTGCTCGGAGGATAGACCGATACACGGGACCGCCCGGTTTACGTCCCCATCCGACGGACGAGGCTAAGGTAAAGTGTCTTGCCCAAGAACACACCGACGGAACTCAGTGGCACCACGGAGGATTGAACCCGGGGCCTCCGGTTACAAATCCGCCGCGCTACCGACTGCGCCACGCCAGCCCCCAGGATCCCGGACGAGCCCCCAAATATAACTGGTTGTGAAATAATCGTTCCTCAACCGGGACTCGAACCCAGGGTCTCTGGTTTACTGTACCAGCACTATAACCACTGAGCTATCGAGGACACATAGTTAGGAATCGATATTTCACCATATACCTGTACCCAGTTACACTTTAAAGTGCCTGGGGTATAGACACTCATACATGATATAATACTCTGGACAAGAAAGTGTGACGTACATATTAAGTTTGATGCACGGACAAACAAAGGCAACACTATATGCCACTAAGCATATGTGGCGAGGGCATCAACAGAGAAGAAATGAAAAAATAACTATACCATGCACGTCTATGACAATGAGAGCTCCTAGTGTGATCCTCGCCATCTTGGACATGGAGCCTCGGACCAGCGTGACAATCTCCTCTATCTGCTTGTTACTCTTCTGGAGGTATGGACCCAGGAAGTGACCTTTGATAGCCTGTAAAACAAGAACAATTAAGCGCTGAAGAAAGCCCATACAAGCCTTTTCTAGCATGACACATCATCATTCATAGAATGCCCTTGACCTTAACTACACCACCCAAGTAACACCGAAAGCAAGTTTCATTAAATCTGTAATTCAGATCACAGACGTCACTTTTTTAAAGGATGGCTGCAGAAAAGATTAATATCATTTTGCCTTTGAGCAAGGAAGTAAAAGTAATGAAGAAGACGATCATAGTCAAGGATATTGATATCTCCACAGGCGGCTTCCATATCCGTAGTAGAAGAACTTTCAAATGGTTGTATCTTCCTTGTTTATTATCTGAATTATTGATAATTTTCCAAGTTCCTCAAAACTCGCAATAATTAAGATTTTTTGAAATCATTACGTGGTCCCGCCTTAATTCCATTAAGCGATGGGAAAGCTTATATTAGCAGGATTTTATAACGGATATTTCGACAATAAAACACGTTTAAAAACATTTTTTACTGAAAAAAATGCGATAACGTTTAAAATGACCTATAAAATGTTTAATTTTAAAATATGCAAACTTTTAAAGCCAAAATTGAGGTTTTATTTCATACCCCATACAACCCGTTTTTGCTGTTGAATGGGGTATGAATGTTAATACTCGGACCACGTAATGACCACGTAATGAACCTTTTCATAATAAATAATTTTGCATGATTTGTACCTGTGTAACCTCTGTAGTCCAGTGTATTTGTGAGGCGGCGAGGACCACCTGGCCCGGCCACTGTAGCACCCATTCTCCTCGTGGAATCTTCGCGTACGCGTCCGTGGCCTTCAGACAGCTCACCTGTAGACTTAACTTCATCACTTGCTCAACCTAGCATAGAACAATAAAAACATATAGGGTATCAATTGTTACCAGAGATGAGAAAACTCTTCTTTTTTTCACGGGTGATGGTTTAGTCGTAATTTCTCTCACATTTATTCAATACATTTTCTCAATTTTCCCTCAGTTTCATAACTGAAGCTCTCAACTGGCCTTTTTTTTTAAATTCTAAAGCTATCAGATAAGGTTAGCAGCTCTCTGTAAGCCCTTTATTTGTAAAATCTGGGCTTGGCATACATTATGGTAGATATCCATATATAAACAACTTCAAGGCAACTCACCTGTTGAAGCCATCTCTCTACCAATCCCTTTGCGTCCGCTGGAATTATTTTCTGTGAAAATTCTACAATTTCTTTCTCGGCAGATTCCATGGCAGTAATGACCTTATCCAAGTTGAAGCTGAGCTGGGCGATGCCCTCAAAGCACTTCTTAAGATGTGGCTGTACACGGAGAGGATCCTTCGTCTCCGAGAGGATCTCCAGTAGTTCGTCATTCGACAGAAAGAAAAATCTGCACAGAAAAGATAAGTAGTTCTTACTACTTTCATCATTTTAAACTTCGTTAACGACTTTTGTTTATATTTAATTAGCAAATTGTTTGCTTAGGCCCTTCTCATTTTGCAATGAGACAGACTGCTCATTATGAAAACACATATTTGATATGTCAAAAAGATTTACTTTACTGTATATAACAATGGAAATACATGGAAACAGTGGACATTATTTTTGTTTTTATGCTTTGATATACAAATAGTATCTCTACCTAGATGTAGCTATTATCCAGGATGTCGACTGGGACATACAATTCAGCATAGTCGACAAATATTGTCGCTAGCTTCCCTCTGTATTATAGATGCTAAAAGGAGTATATAAAATGTTCTATACCATGACAGACTCTATACTCACCTGGGAAAGAACAATCTCTTCCTCTCCAGGTAGTTATTGAGGCCCCTCTGTATGTCGTCTAACATGGACTAAATGGACAATAAAACATGTGTAGCTGGCATTTATCAATATTTGCTGTTATATTAAGGTAATTTTGTCAGTGCCTTTTTCTATCACGTTTATTAAGAAAGGACTGAAATAAAGACTGGCAAAGCTGTTCTGGGATGTCGTGCTGACCCGAATAAAACTGATAGGTCAAGAAACGGATATACCTGTAGTATAGCATTTATCATGTAGAGTCCATATTTTCTGTATAGTTAACTACTTTTATCTTTTAAATTCACCAGGGTGCCATGTTGTTTAGTATTCATCCCGCTTTATGGCATCACATAACATTACGTACATGCATAACCAATGCAGCCTTGTAGGATTCCTCATCTTGGCATTACAAGCATTACCAATGCAGCCTTGTAGGATTCCTCATCTTGGCGTTACATGCATTACCAATGCAGCCTTGTAGGATTCCTCATCTTGGCATTACAAGCATTACCAATGCAGCCTTGTAGGATTCCTCATCTTGGCATTACAAGCATTACCAATGCAGCCTTGTAGGATTCCTCATCTTGGCGTTACATGCATTACCAATGCAGCCTTGTAGGATTCCTTATCTTTGCATTACAAGCATTACCAATGCAGCCTTGTAGGATTCCTCATCTTGGCATTACAAGCATTACCAATGCAGCCTTCTAGGATTCCTCATCTTGGCATTACAAGCATTACCAATGCAGCCTTGTAGGATTCCTCATCTTGGCATTACAAGAATTATCATTGCAGCCTTGTAGGATTCCTCATCTTGGCATTACAAGCATTACCAATGCAGCCTTATAGGATTCCTCATCTTGGCATTATAAGGTATTACAAGGCATTACAAGGTATTACAAGGCATTACAATGCATGACAAGGCATTACAAAGTATTACAAGGCATTACAAGGTATTACAAGGCATTACAATGCATTACAAAGTATTACAAGGCATTACAAGGTATTACAAGGCATTACAAGGTATTACAAGGCATTACAAGGTATTACAAGGCATTACAATGCATTACAAGGCATTACAAGGTATAACAAGGTATTACAAGGTAGAGAAAGTGGTTTCATGCTTGGTTTCCCCATGGTTCTCTAAGTTCCTCCAGTTTTCATGACCATGTTACCAATACTGACAACCTCTCCATTGACAGTTATGGTATAATCTACGGTGCTTGTTTTCATGACCATATTACTAACACTGACAACCTCTCCATTAACAGTTATGGTATAATCTATGGTGCATGTTTTCATGACCATATTACTAACACGGACAGCCATTCCATTGACAGTTAAAGTATAATCTATGGTATAATCTATGGTGCGTGTTTTCATGACCTACACTGACAACCACTCCATTAACAGTTATGGTATAATCTATGGTGCGTGTTTTCATGACCTACACTGACAACCACTCCATTAACAGTTATGGTATAATCTATGGTGCGTGTTTTCATGACCATGTTACCAACACTCACAGCCACTCCAATGACAGTTATGGTATAATCTATGGTGTGTGTTTTCATGACCATATTACTAACACTGACAGCCATTCCATTGACAGTTATGGTATAATCTATGGTATAATCTATGGTGCGTGTTTTATTTATAGGTATTATCTATGGTGCGTGTTTTCATGACCTACACTGACAACCACTCCATTAACAGTTATGGTATAATCTATGGTGTGTGTTTTCATGACCATGTTACTAACACTGACAGCCACTCCATTGACAGTTATGGTATAATCTATGGTATAATCTATGGTGCGTGTTTTCATGACCTACACTGACAACCACTCCATTAACGGTTCTGGTATAATATATGGTATAATCTATGGTGCGTGTTTTCATGACCTACACTGACAACTACTCCATTAACAGTTATGGTATAATCTATGGTGCGTGTTTTCATGACCATGTTACTAACACTAACAGCCACTCCATTGACAGTTATGGTATAATCTATGGTATAATCTATGGTGCATGTTTTCATGACCTACACTGACAACCACTCCATTAACGGTTCTGGTATAATCTATGGTATAATCTATGGTGCATGTTTTCATGACCTACACTGACAAGTACTCCATTAACAGTTATGGTATAATCTATGGTGCGTGTTTTCATGACCATGTTACTAACACTGACAGCCACTCCATTGACAGTTATGGTATTATCTATGGTATAATCTATGGTGTGTGTTTTCATGACCATGTTACCAACACTCACAGCCACTCCAATGACAGTTATGGTACAATCTATGGTGCGTGTTTTCATGACCATATTACTAACACTGACAACCTCTCAATTGACAGTTATGGTATAATCTATGGTATAATCTATGGTGCGTGTTTTCATGACCATGTTACTAACACTGACAACCTCTCTATTGACAGTTATGGTATAATCTATGGTATAATCTATGGTGCATGTTTTCATGACCATGTTACCAACACTCACAGCCACTCCAATGACAGTTATGGTATAATCTATGGTGCGTGTTTTCATGACCATATTACTAACACTGACAACCTCTCCATTGACAGTTATGGTATAATCTATGGTATAATCTATGGTGCATGTTTTCATGACCATGTTACCAACACTCACTGCCACTCCATTGACAGTTATGGTATAATCTATGGTGCATGTTTTCATGACCATATTACTAACACTGACGGCCATTCCATTAACAGTTACAGTATAATCTATGGTATAATCTATGGTGCGTGTTTTCATGACCATGTTACCAACACTGACAACCACTCCATTGACAGTTATGGTATAATCTATGGTGCGTGTTTTCATGACCATGTTACCAACACTGACAACCACTCCAATGACAGTTGTGGTATAATCTATGGTGCGTGTTTTCATGACCTACACGGACAACCACTCCGTTAACAGTTATGGTATAATCTATGGTATAATCTACGGTGCGTGTTTTCAACACTGACAACCACTCTATTGACAGCTGTGGTATAATCTATGACCTACACTGACAACCACTCCATTAACAGTTATGGTATAATCTATTGTATAATCTATGGTGGGTGTTTTGTTATTTATGTAAGATTAAAAGACAGATCGTATTTATTACCTCTGGCATAACAAATGATTCCTAGTTACCTCTGAATGTTGTAATTTCTCCAGCATGCTTTCTTGTGACACTACAACCACAGCCTCTGTGTTCTTCACGGCATTTGTCATAATGGTTCTCCTGTGGCAAAGGGAAATAAGCATGTAACCACACTTAACAAGCCAAGCTCCCAAGGAAAATAAAAATACTGTGAGGTGGTCTCTTTTTCTTTCTTTCTTCATTTCTTTTCTCTTAAAAAATACGGAATGTTTCCCGAATTTGCGTGTCAACCTTGTGCATGGGGCCTTGCTTAGCTTTTCTGTATCATTCCAGTGTTAGTATATGTATTGTCGAGGCAAGTAGAGGTGGTCTCTTTTCATATGTTTACTTATATTGCAACATGTTTCTTGGGTTTTAGAAGATATTTCTTAAACAGGTTCAGTTGTATCATAAACACATTATTTTCATATTGCAACAATGCGATCTCTTATCACAGGTAAATTTCATCTTAAAAACACACATTTAACATTGCCAAAAGAATTGCTGAAATGCTGGAAACATTAAGGTATATCAGAAGTAATCAGAATATTGTGTATAGTATTATACTCAGAGAAGAAAAATAACATTCTGTTGTTACTTACCAGTGCTCGTCAACCTCGACAAACATCTGACCCTCAACAGGTATCTGACTACGGATATCCTCGGACCCAAAGATTGGCTCCAAATACAGCCAGGCTGCCTGCACCTTCAACCACGAATCCAACGTATCCTTCATTCGATGCTGAAAATACAGGAAAGACAACTTTAATAAACAGAGTACAAGAAATGGGATGGGTCAATTTTGCTGTAGCAAAATTTGGCGAACCATAAAACAATGCTGGATTGCTATTTTCCTACATACTCACAAAAAATGAGCCCGAACCAAAACAATAGCAAATCTTTAACAATATATTTGATGTTGCTAACTGTAGTATACTTTGAAAGGTTTTTACTGTCTTCAGCAAAAAACAATGTCACCTATCTTCCTGCCCACTTATCCTGGGTCAGAAAACACCAAACAAATTGATTTTTAAGATGGCCTCATAGAAGAATCTTTGACCATGTGCTATACCCAGGGCTTGTTCTATGCCAGGTATTTTTTGTTTGAAAACAAACAATGATAAACAGTGTTTTAATCATTAACTGCGAATGAAATTCTGTTTTAGTCAAATAAGTTTTCAGGATTATTGACACTTTTTGTTCCATTATTATTTTATTTGTTTACAAAATTAATTGTTTATATAATTATATAATTTTATCTAAACTCGATATCAATAACGGTTGAAGTTAAAGTAGTCAGAACCTATCCAAATTGTATTTTTGAAAACTGAAGCTATTTAAAAGTACAAGGATCATCCAATGATATTAATTGGGCATTTATGGACCATCACAGGAGATCTTTTGATCAAATACATTTAAAATATCTGCCCCATCAAAAATCTAGTACATCTAAAATATCTGCCCCATCACAGATAAAGTACATCTAAAATACCTGCCCCATCACAGATAAAGTACAGCTAAAATATCTGCTATGCCACAGATAAAGTGCATCTAAAATATCTGCCCCACCACAGATAAAGTACATCTAAAATATCTGCCCCATCACAGATAAAGTACAGCTAATATATCTGCTATGCCACAGATAAAGTACATCTAAAATATCTGCCCCATCACAGATAAAGTACATCTAAAATATCTGCCCCATCACAGATAAAGTACAGCTAAAATATCTGCCCCATCACAGATAAAAAACATCTGAAATATCTGTCCCCATCACAGATAAAGTACACCTGAAATATCTGCCCCATCACAGATAAAGTACACCTAAAATATCTACCCCATCACAGATAAAGTACACCTAAAATATCTGCCCATCACAGATAAAGTACATTTGAAATATCTGTCCCCATCACAGATAAAGTACACCTAAAATATCTGCCCATCCCAGATAAAGAACATCTGAAATATCTGTCCCCATCACAGATAAAGTACACCTAAAATATCTGCCCCATCACAGATAAAGTACACCTAAAATATCTGCTCCATCACAGACAAAGTACACCTAAAATATCTGCCCCATCACAGATAAAGTACATCTGAAATATCTCCCCATCACAGATAAAGTACACTTGAAATACCTGCCCCATTGCAGATAAAGTACACCTAAAATATCAGCCCCATCACAGATAAAGTACACCTAAAATATCTGCCCCATCACAGATAAAGTACACCTAAAATATCTGCCCCATCACAGATAAAGTACACCTAAAATATCTACCCCATCACAGATAAAGTACACCTAAAATATATACCCCATCACAGATAAAGTACACCTAAAATATCTGCCCCATCACAGATAAAGTACACCTAAAATATCTGCCTCATCACAGATAAAGTACATCTGAAATATCTCCCCATCACAGATAAAGTACACTTGAAATACCTGCCCCATTGCAGATAAAGTACACCTAAAATATCAGCCCCATCACAGATAAAGTACACCTAAAATATCTGCCCCATCACAGATAAAGAACACCTGAAATATCTGCCCCATCACAGATAAAGTACACCTAAAATATCTGCCCCATCACAGATAAAGTACACCTGAAATATCTGCCCCATCACAGATAAAGTACACCTGAAATATCTGCCCCATCACAGATAAAGTACACCTAAAATATCTGCCCCATCACAGATAAAGTACACCTGAAATATCTGCCCCATCACAGATAAAGTACACCTAATATTTACCCCATCACAGATAAAGTACACCTAAAATATCTGCCCATCACAGATAAAGTACATTTGAAATATCTGTCCCCATCACAGATAAAGTACACCTAAAATATCTGCCCATCACAGATAAAAGCATCTGAAATATCTGTCCCCATCACAGATAAAGTACACCTAAAATATCTGCCCCATCACAGATAAAGTACACCTAAAATATCTGCCCCATCACAGATAAAGTACACCTAAAATATCTGCCCCATCACAGATAAAGTACATCTGAAATATCTGCCCATCACAGATAAAGTACACCTAAAATATCTGCCCATCACAGATAAAGTACACCTAAAATATCTGCCCCATCACAGATAAAGTACACCTGAAATATCTGCCCATCACAGATAAAGTACACCTAAAATATCTGCCCATCACAGATAAAGTACATCTGAAATATCTGCCCCATCACAGATAAAGTACACCTAAAATATCTGCCCATCACAGATAAAGTGCACCTAAAATATCTGCCCCATCACAGATAAAGTACACCTAAAATATCTGCCCCATCACAGATAAAGTACATCTGAAATATCTCCCAATCACAGATAAAGTTCACTTGAAATACCTGCCCCATTGCAGATTAAGTACACCTAATATATCAGCCCCATCACAGATAAAGTACAACTAAAATATCAGCCCCATCACAGATAAAGTACACCTAAAATATCTGCCCTATCACAGATAAAGTGCACCTGAAATATCTGCCCCATCACAGATAAAGTACACCTAAAATATCTGCCCTATCACAGATAAAGTACACCTAAAATATCTGCCCATCACAGATAAAGTACACCTAAAATATCTGCCCCATCACAGATAAAGTATCTGCCCCATCACAGATAAAGTACATCTAAAATATCTCCCCATCACAGATAAAGTACACTTGAAATACCTGCCCCATTGCAGATAAAGTACACCTAAAATACCTGCCCCATCACAGATAAAGTACACCTAAAATATCTGCCCCATCACAGATAAAGTACACCTAAAATATCTGCCCCATCACAGATAAAGTACATCTGAAATATCTCCCAATCACAGATAAAGTACACTTGAAATACCTACCCCATTGCAAATAAAGTACACCTAATATATCAGCCCCATCACAGATAAAGTACAACTAAAATATCAGCCCCATCACAGATAAAGTACACCTAAAATATCTGCCCTATCACAGATAAAGTACACCTGAAATATCTGCCCCATCACAGATAAAGTACACCTAAAATATCTGCCCTATCACAGATAAAGTACACCTAAAATATCTGCCCATCACAGATAAAGTACACCTAAAATATCTGCCCCATCACAGATAAAGTATCTGCCCCATCACAAATAAAGTACATCTGAAATATCTCCCCATCACAGATAAAGTACACTTGAAATACCTGCCCCATTGCAGATAAAGTACACCTAAAATACCTGCCCCATCACAGATAAAGTACACCTAAAATATCTGCCCCATCACAGATAAAGTACACCTGAAATATCTGCCCCATCACAGATAAAGTACACCGAAAATATCTGCCCCATCACAGATAAAGTACACCTAAAATATCTGCCCATCACAGATAAAGTACATTTGAAATATCTGTCCCCATCACAGATAAAGTACACCTAAAATATCTGCTATGCCACGGATAAAGTACATCTAAAATATCTGCCCCATCACAGATAAAGTACATCTAAAATATCTGCCCCATCACAGATAAAGTACAGCTAAAATATCTGCCCCATCACAGATAAAGAACATCTGAAATATCTGTCCCCATCACAGATAAAGTACACCTGAAATATCTGCCCATCACAGATAAAGTACATTTGAAATATCTGTCCCCGTCACAGATAAAGTACACCTAAAATATCTGCCCATCACAGATAAAGTACATTTGAAATATCTGTCCCCATCACAGATAAAGTACACCTGAAATATATGCCCCATCACAGATAAAGTACACCTAAAATATCTGCCCATCACAGATAAAGTACATTTGAAATATCTGTCCCCGTCACAGATAAAGTACACCTAAAATATCTGCCCATCACAGATAAAGTACATTTGAAATATCTGTCCCCGTCACAGATAAAGTACACCTAAAATATCTGCCCATCACAGATAAAGTACATTTGAAATATCTGTCCCCGTCACAGATAAAGTACACCTAAAATACCTGCCCCATCACAGATAAAGTACACCTAAAATACCTAAAATATCTGCCCATCACAGATAAAGTACATTTGAAATATCTGCACCATCACAGATAAAGTACCCTAAAATACCTGCCCCATCACAGATAAAGTACACCTAAAATACCTGCCACATCACAGATAAAGTACACCTAAAATACCTGCCCCATCACAGATAAAGTACACCTAAAATACCTGCCCCATCACAGATAAAGTACATCTGAAATATATCCCCATCACAGATAAAGTACATTTGAAATACCTGCCACATCACAGATAAGTACATTTAAAATACCTGCCCCATCACAGATAAAGTACACCTAAAATACCTGCCCCATCACAGATAAAGTACATCTGAAATATCTCCCCATCACAGATAAAGTACATTTGAAATACCTGCCCCATCACAGATAAAGTACACCTAAAATATCTGCCCCATCACAGATAAAGTACACCTAAAATATCTGTCCCCATCACAGATAAAGTACACCTTACATATCTGCCCCATCACAGATAAAGTACACCTGAAATGTCTGTCCCCATCACAGATAAAGTACACATAAAATATCTGTCCCCATCACAGATAAAATACACCTAACATATCTGCCCCATCACAGATAAAGTACATTTGAAATATCTGTCCCAATCACAGATAAAGTAAACCTAAAATACCTGCCCCATCACAGATAAAGTACACCTAAAATATCTGTCCCCATCACAGATAAAATACACCTAACATATCTGCCCCATCACAGATAAAGTACATTTGAAATATCTGTCCCAATCACAGGTAAAGTAAACCTAAAATACCTGCCCCATCACAGATAAAGTACATTTGAAATACCTGCCCCATCACAGATAAAGTACACCTAAAATATCTGCCCCATCACAGATAAAGTACACCTAAAATATCTGTCCCCATCACAGATAAAGTACACCTAACATATCTGCCCCATCACAGATAAAGTACACCTGAAATATCTGTCCCAATCACAGATAAAGTACACCTAAAATATCTGTCCCCATCACAGATAAAATACACCTAACATATCTGCCCCATCACAGATAAAGTACATTTGAAATATCTGTCCCAATCACAGATAAAGTAAACCTAAAATACCTGCCCCATCACAGATAAAGTACATTTGAAATATCTGTCCCAATCACAGGTAAAGTAAACCTAAAATACCTGCCCCATCACAGATAAAGTACATTTGAAATATCTGTCCCAATCACAGATAAAGTAAACCTAAAATACCTGCCCCATCACAGATAAAGTACATCTTACATATCTGTCATAGTATACATGAAATCAACTTTCGATTTTAATATTTCATATTTATTACATTCTTATTAATAATTGCCAAATATACGATAATTATTATTTATGATATAAATAGGGAACACATCTTGTCAAATGCCATGGATAGTCATTTTATACAACAACAGGTTAAATATATTTATATAGTACAATACATAGTTATATATATGTCTATGAAATCAATAATCTTACAAAGGGTAGACAAATATACCAATCTACCAACTTGATTATAAATCTGATATCACCTGATTAATTACCTTAAATACACTTGGCTTTTATGTAACATAAACTAATTCATTTATACTGGGAGAAATAGGATTTTTAAAAGTATATGCTGCTAGTGTGAACAAATTTGAGGCTTGCTGTTTTTAAACCATCACAGATAAAGTACCCTAAAATACCTGCCCCATCACAGATAAAGTACACCTAAAATACATGCCACATCACAGATAAAGTACACCTAAAATACCTGCCCCATCACAGATAAAGTACACCTAAAATACCTGCCCCTTCACAGATAATGTACATCTGAAATATATCCCCATCACAGATAAAGTACATTTGAAATACCTGCCACATCACAGATAAAGTACACCTAAAATACGTGCCCCATCACAGATAAAGTACACCTAAAATACCTGCCCCATCACAGATAAAGTACATCTGAAATATCTCCCCATCACAGATAAAGTACATTTTAAATACCTGCCACATCACAGATAAAGTACACCTGAAATATCTGCCCCATCACAGATAAAGTACACCTAAAATATCTGCCCCATCACAGATAAAATACACCTAAAATTTCTGCCCATCACAGATAAAGTACATTTGAAATATCTGTCCCCATCACAGATAAAGTACACCTAAAATATCTGCTATGCCACAGATAAAGTACATCTAAAATATCTGCCCCATCACAGATAAAGTACATCTAAAATATCTGCCCCATCACAGATAAAGTACAGCTAAAATATCTGCCCCATCACAGATAAAGTACATTTGAAATATCTGTCCCAATCACAGGTAAAGTAAACCTAAAATACCTGCCCCATCACAGATAAAGTACATTTGAAATATCTGTCCCAATCACAGATAAAGTAAACCTAAAATACCTGCCCCATCACAGATAAAGTACATCTTACATATCTGTCATAGTATACATGAAATCAACTTTCGATTTTAATATTTCATATTTATTACATTCTTATTAATAATTGCCAAATATATGATAGTTATTATTTATGATATAAATAGGGAACACATCTTGTCAAATGCCATGGATAGTCATTTTATACAACAACAGGTTAAATATATTTATATAGTACAATAAATAGTTATATATATGTCTATGAAATCAATAATCTTACAAAGGGTAGACAAATATACCAATCTACCAACTTGATTATAAATCTGATATCACCTGATTAATTACCTTAAATACACTTGGCTTTTATGTAACATAAACTAATTCATTTATACTGGGAGAAATAGGATTTTTAAAAGTATATGCTGCTAGTGTGAACAAATTTGAGGCTTGCTGTTTTTAAACCATCACAGATAAAGTACCCTAAAATACCTGCCCCATCACAGATAAAGTACACCTAAAATACCTGCCACATCACAGATAAAGTACACCTAAAATACCTGCCCCATCACAGATAAAGTACACCTAAAATACCTGCCCCTTCACAGATAATGTACATCTGAAATATATCCCCATCACAGATAAAGTACACCTAAAATACGTGCCCCATCACAGATAAAGTACACCTAAAATACCTGCCCCATCACAGATAAAGTACATCTGAAATATCTCCCCATCACAGATAAAGTACATTTTAAATACCTGCCACATCACAGATAAAGTACACCTGAAATATCTGCCCCATCACAGATAAAGTACACCTAAAATATCTGCCCCATCACAGATAAAATACACCTAATATTTCTGCCCATCACAGATAAAGTACATTTGAAATATCTGTCCCCATCACAGATAAAGTACAGCTAAAATATCTGCTATGCCACAGATAAAGTACATCTAAAATATCTACCCCATCACAGATAAAGTACATCTAAAATATCTGCCCAATCACAGATAAAGTACAGCTAAAATATCTGCCCCATCACAGATAAAGAACATCTGAAATATCTGTCCCCATCACAGATAAAGTACACCTGAAATATCTGCCCATCACAGATAAAGTACATTTGAAATATCTGTCCCCGTCACAGATAAAGTACACCTAAAATATCTGCCCATCACAGATAAAGTACATTTGAAATATCTGTCCCCATCACAGATAAAGTACACCTGAAATATCTGCCCCATCACAGATAAAGTACACCTAAAATATCTGCCCATCACAGATAAAGTACATTTGAAATATCTGTCCCCGTCACAGATAAAGTACACCTAAAATATCTGCCCATCACAGATAAAGTACATTTGAAATATCTGTCCCCGTCACAGATAAAGTACACCTAACATACATGCCCCATCACAGATAAAGTACACCTAAAATACCTAAAATACCTAAAATATCTGCCCATCACAGATAAAGTACATTTGAAATATCTGCACCATCACAGATAAAGTACCCTAAAATACATGCCCCATCACAGATAAAGTACACCTAAAATACCTGCCACATCACAGATAAAGTACACCTAAAATACCTGCCCCATCACAGATAAAGTACACCTAAAATACCTGCCCCTTCACAGATAATGTACATCTGAAATATATCCCCATCACAGATAAAGTACATTTGAAATACCTGCCACATCACAGATAAAGTACACCTAAAATACGTGCCCCATCACAGATAAAGTACACCTAAAATACCTGCCCCATCACAGATAAAGTACATCTGAAATATCTCCCCATCACAGATAAAGTACATTTGAAATACCTGCCCCATCACAGATAAAGTACACCTAAAATATCTGCCCCAACACAGATAAAGTACACCTAAAATATCTGTCCCCATCACAGATAAAGTACACCTAACATATCTGCCCCATCACAGATAAAGTACACCTGAAATATCTGTCCCAATCACAGATAAAGTACACCTAAAATATCTGTCCCCATCACAGATAAAATACACCTAACATATCTGCCCCATCACAGATAAAGTACATTTGAAATATCTGTCCCAATCACAGATAAAGTAAACCTAAAATACCTGCCCCATCACAGATAAAGTACATTTGAAATATCTGTCCCAATCACAGGTAAAGTAAACCTAAAATACCTGCCCCATCACAGATAAAGTACATTTGAAATATCTGTCCCAATCACAGATAAAGTAAACCTAAAATACCTGCCCCATCACAGATAAAGTACATCTTACATATCTGTCATAGTATACATGAAATCAACTTTCGATTTTAATATTTCATATTTATTACATTCTTATTAATAATTGCCAAATATATGATAATTATTATTTATGATATAAATAGGGAACACATCTTGTCAAATGCCATGGATAGTCATTTTATACAACAACAGGTTAAATATATTTATATAGTACAATAAATAGTTATATATATGTCTATGAAATCAATAATCTTACAAAGGGTAGACAAATATACCAATCTACCAACTTGATTATAAATCTGATATCACCTGATTAATTACCTTAAATACACTTGGCTTTTATGTAACATAAACTAATTCATTTATACTGGGAGAAATAGGATTTTTAAAAGTATATGCTGCTAGTGTGAACAAATTTGAGGCTTGCTGTTTTTAAAGATCTTTCAATGGAAGAAAATAATGTTTTGAAAAAGATGTATGATAAGTACGAGGAGTTTAATATGAAGACCTTGACTTACATTTGTTAAGAAGTTCAACTGGAGTTACAAACTATTACATTTTATAATAATTGTGAATAAAGGTGGAAGAAAAATGGGAAACTTTAAGAACAATCATTTCAATGAATAATGTTGAGGGAATCGAAGATCTCAACTACGTCATTGGTATAGAAGGCAATCAGAAATTGGAAAAAATAGAATCTTGTTGCAATTTTTACTGTTCTGAGAACTGGAGTTATTGACTGCGCCATTGGTAAAGAAACAAAAGTGGAGAATCTCTAACAATACCTGACAGTAGATCACAAAATGGAAGAAAAGCAAGAAAGTTTCAGAAAAGTTGTACCAATTATTAACGGTGAGAGAACAGAAGACCTTGACTGTCCAATCTGCAAGGAAGTGTTTGACAATCCGAGGGTGTTCTCGAAGTGCCAACACACATTCTGCTTTCAATGCATACGAGGCCACATAAATAATGCCATAACACAGATGGACAGCACTTTTATCAACTGCCCAGTGTGTAGAACTCAACTCGATCAGACGGTGGAAACATTCAGAGATAAACCGGCACATGACTGGATGGACTTTTTTCCGAAGAACATAGGATTAGCTAACGTAGTAAGCAATTTGAAAACTGATGCAGAATATTGTCAAAAGCATAGAACTAAACTTCTGGATTATTTTTGTGAGGATCATAATGCTCTGTGCTGCAGTAGTTGCATATTGGCCTTACACAGGCACTGTGAAAGAGTCGCGGAGCTTGATGACTTCGCGAAGGATTACAGTAAGGATAAAATTTACGACATAGTGAGCACCCGTATAGACAAAATAAGTCTAGATACCGCCGAATTGGACAAGAAACAAGGTCTGACTAAAAAGAACGCCGAGACCACTATTTCTTATCTGAAAAATCGTAGGATGAAAATCAATCAAGAATTAGACAGGCTCGAAAGAAATGTTACTACTACTACACAAACGAAGGCTAAATATTTTGAAAACAAAAAAACGGAATTAGTTAAAATGAAAGAAACATTACTTTCAAAATGCGACACAATTGAAACGCCACAAGATTTTGTCTTTCTTCTACATGAAATAACAGCAGAAGAGAAAGAATTAAAACTGTTTGAGAAAACTGTGGAAGCAGAGGATTTTTCTCAAATAAGAAATGAGTTATCAAAAAATGTTAAGTCCATTTTAAATATAGAACAGGACAGAATGAACCAACAACGGTACAGGCAACAAGGTCTCCCCTTGACTAGGGGATTTGGAAGAAGTGCTAGCTTGAGGGGGCCATGTAGAGGGGGCATACTACAGCTATCCACCCCATCACAACCGTAGTGTCTTAATACACTTCCAAAAATAACTCTGTAGGTAAACACAAATGTTAAATTTTACAGCCTGTAATAAAGTAATGGTATTGGTCTTCTGGACATATTCAAAGTATTGATGATCATTTATGAAGACAAGATGAACAAATGTGCTCTTTTGTCAGTTTATTTGAACTCTACCATGTATTTGATATGCTAAATCATAGTTTGTGTTACACGTCTTGTACGCATTTAAATGCTTTGCTTGTGAAAGTATACATTTTTATATCTTATATTTTAGTTTTTGTTTTGATATGCACTATTTATAAATTATGTAATATTAGTTTGCGAAATATCTTTGTCTTCTCTTTTTTTACTAACACACAACTATGAGTTTTCAACTCAAAATATATAAATAAGTATATTTGTAACCATTGGCCAGATGGGCTGTACTAACCCCTGACTAGATCTGCCCTACACATTGACCGGATGGGCTAACCATTGGCCAGATGGGCTGTCCTACTTATTAGCAACATGGGCTATCAGCTGTCTTAACAATTGGCCAAATGGGCTGTCAGCTGTCCTATCCACTGACCAGATAGGCTGTCCACTACCCTACCGACTGATCATATGGGCTGTCCTAGCCATTGGTCAGATGAACTATTGGCTACCCAGATAGGCTGACCTAACCATTGGCCAGATGGGCTGCCCTAACTATTGGCCAGATGTCCTAACCATTGGCTAAATGGGCTGTCAGCTGTCCTAGCAACTGGCCAGATTGGCAGTCCACTACCCTACCGACTGACCATATTGGTTGTTAGCTGTCCTAACCACTGGCCAGTTGGCTTTGGCCATATGGACTAACCTAACCATTGGCCATATGGGCTGTCCTAACCATTGGTCATATTTCTTTTTAAACTCTTTGTATACATATATAAAGTCATCTTACCAGCAGCGTATCCCATTGGTTGACCTCTTCCTCAAATGGACCAATGAAAGGAGAGCCCTTCATAGTGGTAGTCTTGACGATATGATCGTCCAATAGGACCTGCACATCATCCGGGGCAGCCAGTATACTGATCTTGGTGTCCTTGTACGATACAAAACTGAAGTGCATGTTCTTCCAGTCTTCCTTCATCTTCTTCAAGGCCTGCCATTCAAACAAAATAAAATATGGTTATTTATGTTGAAAAGAGGAGACCTTTACAATAACTTATGTAAAATGATCACAAAATTCACGCAAAACCTTTGGCGTCATCAAGCAAAGAAGGAGTTAATACTCACATTTTCTACAGCAATCTCAATTTGGTATGTAACCTAATGACTCGTAATTTATGTATGCAATTCCAGTACTTACGAGACACATTTTCCCTGGCAAATTGACTGCTGGCCTGGGGACTAACTTAATCATCTACTTAATTCAAAACACATACATAAATAATACTTCTAGAGCAAACTCCTTGCTGGCCTGTGAATTTATGGACTGCATATACTTTATCTACAAGAAAATAATACTTACATTTTCTAGAGCAAACTCCTTGCTGGCCTGTGAATTTATGGACTGTATATACTTTATCTACAAGAAAATAATACTTACATTTTCTAGAGCAAACTCCTTGCTGGCCTGTGAACTAATGGACTGTAGTTTGTCCAGGTATTTCTCCAGACTCAACTGCAGCACCTCTATCAGTGGTGTTTCTGCCGTGGGCTTCATGTTGAAGCCCACTTTCTCGGACATCATGTCCCAATGGCGCTCCTTGATACCCGGGTTACACAGGGCGTTAATCAGTGGAAGGTTGATCTGAAACTTCTGTAGTTTACTCTTGATGGTTGCCGCAGCCCTCAACGGTCCCCGGTTGTCCAGCTGAGCAAAGTTCTTCATCAGCTTGTACACAGTCTTCCATAATATCTGAACCTACAAAACAATTGTTAACCCTTAACCCGTTACATATATATAATGGACTGTTCTTTCTTTCAATTAAGACCATTCAATTTATATGACAAAAGGTGCATTTTGGGAAAAATGACTGATCAGCAGCCAGACATTTTAAACCCTGATCAGCCTGTGAGTTACTCGCAGGCTGATCTGGGTTTACAATGGACGCAAAGACTATTATAGTCGTGCTTAGTGGGTTATGGGTTAAACATTAACAATCAAGATAAAATAGATTCTTGCTTTGATGCTTTTTCACGCTATGAAATGTAATAAAACAAATATATACAGGATACTGTTGACTACAGTGAATTTTTTCTTCTCCTTTTTGTTTTAGATTCTAGTTATCCAAAATGTACCCCATTTATTTCCCATTACGAGTGTGTCATGGATAGTCAATCCACTGTACATAATGCATAATTTCATAGATATATTTAAAACTAGACAGGTGTCCCATGGAACTTTTGTGTCACCTGGCATGTGCTTATTTCTTCAAGGTCAAATATTTTTCCAGTTATGGTCTGACTTATGAGCTTAGTTAGGTTCAGGGTAAAGTTTTATGAAAAGGGCTATATTAAACTCTGCCAAAAGGAAAGTCAGAGTTATTGAACATGTGTCATGACATTCCCTGGGTAAGATAAAGATATTTGTGAAGTTTCAGGAACATCAGTCAAATACTTTCAAGTTATGGCCAGTTATATCTTTGGTTAGGCTTCATGTTAAAGTTTTATGAAAGTGGGCATCACTCTGCCAAAATGAAAGTCATCGTTATTGGACATATGTAACAACATTTCTAGATGTAAGCTGAAAATGTGTGTGAAGTTTCATGAATATAAGTCAAATACTTTTGAAGTTATGGCCAAGGTTAGGTTGCTGGTTAAAGTGTGACAGACGACAGATGGACGACGGATAAAGTGATCCCTAAGTGTCTGCTATGCTAAGCAGGCAACATAATATTTACTAGTACACCTCTAACACAAATCCCTCGATCCATGCTTTTTCTTTGTATATGTTTTAACCCTTTTGTCGCAAAATTTCAAATGTTGTCTGCTAAAATTTGAATTCAACCTTCTGGTGCTTAAAAATTGTTAAATATAAAATCTTATGGAAAACATTCTTACTGAGTGGCAACAGTGTAAAATCTAACCAGTCTGCACATTATGTGCATGTAGACCTGGGTTTAAATTGGTCGTATACATTGATGTTTTCGACCGTTGCATTGAAAGGGCTAATGTAATAATATCAGTAATGTCTGACAGATAACCTACCTCCTCTTCTACAACCTCCGCGTTCACATTCAGCAGAGGTCCATTCATCCATTTGTCATGCTGGGAGTGGAACTGTACAGCCGTGCTCCACAGTTTGTCAAACGGTTCCTTCTGTGTCATGAAGTCCTGAATCTGGGGGTACTGGGTTAGCTGCTCCCTCCCCAACATCTGCTCCTCTCTGTTGATCTTCACTTTCTATAATAACAGAATATAGCTCATGTAAACATTATCTGAAAAAGTGTTTAACCCTTAACTCGCTATGAATGTATAATGGACTGTCCTTTCTTTGAATTTGGACCATTCAATTTATGTTACAAAGGGGTGTTTTGGTTAAATGATTGATGAGCAGCCAGACAGTGTTACTCGCAGGCTGATCTGGGTTAACAATGGCTGCAAAGGCTGTTGTAGTTGCCCTTAGCAGGCTTAGAATTAATAATACCTCCGCAGATGTCAGTCTGTAATAAAGGCCAATAAAATATACTAAAGGAAAAAGGAGGTGCAACACAGGAATTTCTGCTGTATGTTGTATGTACAATATGCTGATGTTAATCGAATGGTACATGGCTACATTAGACCCACCTTTTTGGAAACAAGAGCTGTCTCGACTATTCGATTATTCAGTGAATAATAAATTATATAGCCAATATATACCATCAGAAAACACGGCTAAAACATAGCTATATGTGTAAGAATTGACCAAAACAACACAGAAATATGTAAAAAAAATAGGGTTTAATACACCAATCTCTTTACATTTTATACAGTACTGAAATGGCTAAAAGTTTCAAAGCTGAACAGCACAGTTTCACCCTTTCTCTAACTAGCTGCAACCCTTTTTTTCTCAAAACATCTCGGGATTACTCTAAAATATTACATGGAATTAAGCGTGCAGTATATAAATGATATAGCGGAAATTTCGGAGTTTCGTTTCTTTTTTCCTTTAGTATATTAAGAGAAGTGCACAGAAGTCATAGTCTTAGACAAAATCAAAATCTAACAAATCTAACAAATCTAATACTTATAGGAACTTGTAAGCCCTGTAGTATCAAATTTCGAATTTCAATTGATTTACATCAAAAACATTAATTTTAATGAAAAAATCAAGCTCAAACAATTTGTGCAGTAATGTTGGAAAAAGGGTTAAAATGTACCCAAACAATTTTTCTTTTTACAAGGAAATGAAAAGTGAAGATTACATTTAAATTATAATATGGGGGCGTTAGGAGTTCTATTTAGTATATATGCACTTATCATTACGACTTTTCTCACCCAGGGTATTTTAATCAAGAGACAACTCTTGTCCAATCAGAGAAAAATCCTATCTCCCACTCATGGTTGGTACTAGTGATTTTTTTTTTTGTATGGTGTTTTTACGTCGTTTTCAACACATGTAAGGTTATATATGACGGTCAATTTTTTTTGTAGTGGAGGCAGACCACCCACTTTTACTGGGTAGAACCATTACTGTACACCTCCCGCCATCCATAAGAATTGGTACCAGTGAGAAAAAGTGAACCACATGTGAATGTCTCGTTGATCACCAGATGCTAAATGGATAACTGTAAATGTGACGAGTTTAAATATTGTTACCTCCTCCTGAAAGAAGTCAATCTTGGCCTGGATTTCTGATAAGTCAGCCATGTATGTTTCAGCCTCAGACATGCGGTCTTTTGTCGAGAATTCCTTCAGTTGCTTGGCCACTGCATCCAACTGCACCTGGAACTTCTTCTGCCATTCCAACATCTTGTTTGTGTAGTAATCGTGTTCTCGTTGTAGTTTCAGCTCTCTGTTAACGTGAAATTGAAAAGTTTTGTGTACTGATATCATTCTGTGATTTAGATGAGGGCAACCTGGAGAAATTAGGTCATTAGATGTACAAGTGTTACTATTCCTCACCCACCAATTCCTTCAAAACATTTTGTTTTTGTTATTTGACCAACATCTGTTTTTTTCGTATTTCTCTCCAGATTGTCTTCATAAAAGTAATGCAGAATATATTTTATATATATTTTTTATGTATAAAACTAAGACCTGGACAATATACTGATTTTGAGATGGTACTAAAGTGGCAAGGCCATTCTGATTTGAGGCTCTTTAATATAACTAACTGTGCAGTTATTTTTATGCAGAATAATTAAGTGGTTAACCTACGTGCTGGTAAGCATGGGTAGTATACGTTCTGCCCAGGAGAATGTGTTGTTATTCAGCAATACGTCATCCTTCGGCAAGTAGGCATAGTTCATGAGGAACAACAGGTTGCCTGCTGCTACTTCCTGCTTCTCCTGAAGAGGTACAAAAAAACAACTTGCCATTAACAAGTTGCTGGCCAATAAACAAATAATCAACAACAGAGTATCATTCTTATTATTATCAATAAAAATATTGTCGTCATAATCAAAATACCAATTTTAGCATCATTAGCATCCTCATAATTATTACGATCATCAGTGTCATCTTCAAAACCACCCTCAAGGTCATCATCATAATCATCATGATCACGAAGGCCAATGTCATCAGCATCATCATTGTCAGCACCATGATCACCACCGCAATGATGATGATGATGATGATCAACATCGACATCGAAATCATTATCAACATCATCATCAACATCATCATCATCATCAACATCATCATCAACAGCATCATCATAAACATCACCAATGTCGTCGTCGTCATTGTCGTCGTCATCAACATCATCAACAGTATAAATATGTCATCATCATCATCATCATCATCATCATCATCATCATCATCATCATGAACATGTGATCATCATCATCATCACCATCATCATCACCACAATCACATACCTTTAACTCCTGTAGTTCCCCAGCGCGTAGACTCTCCACGTATTTGATCTGAGCCACGAGTTCATCTGTCTTCTCGGACTGCTCCGTGATCCTCCTCACAATCTTGTCATACTGTTTACAGATGCTGCGGTTAAATTTCTCACTCGTGGTCATGACATGGTCTACCATACGCTTCACAAGATGACGGGCGCGGTCTATCATCCACTGGAAGAGGGACATAATCAGCATCAATAAACTGTACTTAACACAAGAGCTGTCGGAGAACAGCGCAGCTCGACTATTCGATTTTTCAGAGAATAATAAATTATATAGCTAGTATATACCATCAGAAAACAAGGCTAAAACAATGTGGGGTGGAGTTGGGGGGCGCAACATAGCTATGTGTAAGAATTGACCAAAACTATACAGAAATATGTAAAAAAAACAAGAGGGCCAAGATGGCCCTATATCGATCACCTCAGTAATGGTCCATTATCAAACTTTTTCGAAATCTTATGGTCATATACAATCTGTGCAAGTTTGGTTAAAATTGGCCTCTGTTGTACATTTACCAACATTGATATAAAGACACTGACAAAGTTTGGTAAAGATCAAATACAAAATGAAGGTGCTAGAGTGTAACCTCTGGGGCATGGCTAAATGTGACCCCAGGGATACATGTAATATATGAGAGCTGTGTGCCTTGTGGTTTCAGAGAAGAAGATTTTTTAAGTTTTTCCCTATACAAGTCTATGTAAAACATGTGACCCCTGGGGCAGAGCCAAATGTGATCCCAGGGTCACCATTTTAATAAACTTGGTAAAGGACCATAAGCTCATAATAAATGCAAAATATTAAACCTCTGGCTTTTGCAGTTTTAGAGAAGAAGATTTTTTAATATTTTCCCTATGCAAGTCTATGTAAAACTGTGAACCCTGGGGCGGGGCCATATATGACCCCAGGGTCACCATTTGAACAAACTTGGTTAAGGGCCATAATCTTATAGTAAATGCAAAATATTAAACCTCTGGCTCTTGTAGTTTCAGAGACAAAGATTATTTTTTTCCTATATAAGTCTATGTAAAACTGTGACCCCCGAAGCGGGGCCATATTTGACACCAGGGTCACCATTTGAGCAAACTTGGTAGAGGATCATAAGCTTATAGCAAATGCAAAATACTGAACATCTGGCTCAAGCAGTTTCAGAGAAGAAGACTTTTTAAGTTTTTCCCTATACACATCTATGTAAAACATGTAACCCCTGGGGCGGGGCCAAATGGAACCACAGGGTCACCATTTGAACAAACTTGGTAGAGGACTAAAAGCTTATTGTAAATTCAAAATATTGAACACCTGGCTCAAGCAGTTTCAGGAGAAGATTTTTTAAGTTTTTCCCTATGCAAGTCTATGTAAAACATGTGACCCCTGGGGTGGGGCCAAATGTAACCCCAGGATCACCATTAGAACAAACTTGGTAAATGACCATAATCTTATAGTAAATGCAAAATATTTAACCTCTGGCTCCTGTAGTTTCAGGAGAAGATTTTTTAATTTTTTTCCTATATAAATCTATGGAAAACTGTGACCCCAGGGTGGGGCCAAATTAGACACAAGGGTCACCATTTGAACAAACTTGATAGAGGACCATACGCTAATAGCAAATGCAAAATATTAAACATTCACCTAAGGATCACCCATGTGAAGTTTGGTCAAAATTGGCCAGGCGGTTTCTGAGAAGAAGTCGTTTGAAGCAAAAGTTAACGACGGACGGACGACGGACGGACGACGGACGAAGAATGATCCCAATAGATCACCTTGAGCCTTCTGCTCAGGTGATCTAAAAATATATATTAAAAATATTCGAGTTTTGAGTGGGATGGGGGTGGGTGGTAGGGTTAGTGGGGGCAACATATATGTGTAAGAAGCCATGTAAGAATTCACCAGAACAACACAAAAATATGTAAAAAAATAAATAAAAAATTCGAGTTTTGAGTAGGGATGGGGGAGAGGCGAGGGTGGGGAGGGCAACATATATGTGCAAGAAGTTATGTAAGAATGGACCAAAATACCACAGAAATATGGTAAAACAAAAACAAAATAAAAATAATTCGAGTGGGGGGCGGGTGGTGGGTGGGGGGGGGGCATGATAGATATGTGTAAGAATTGACAAAACAACACAGAAATATGTAAAAAAAACAAAAAAACATCAAGTTTCGAGTGGGGGGATAGTGTGGGGGGAGTGGAGAGGCAGGGAGTGGGTTGGAGGAGGCAACGTATATGTGTCAGAAGCTATGTGTAAGTATTGACCAAAACAACACAGATATATGCAAAAAACAATAAACATTCAATAAAAATATTCCAGTCTCGAGCGTGGGGGTGTGGTGGGAGGAGGGGGTGGGGGAGGGGGCAACATAGCTATGTGTAAGAACTGACCAAAACAACACAGAAATACGTAAAAAAATAAAATAAAATAAAAACTTCGAGTGTGTGTGGGGAGGGGGACGGTGCAGGGGAGAGGCAGGGGGCAGGGGGTGGAAAGAGCAACACATATATAGAAGCTATGTGTAAGAATTGACCAAAAAAACACAGAAAAATGTAAAAAAATAAATATGCCCCAATATGGGTGATGTATGAATAAGATGCATAAAATGCTATAAGAAATCCCAAACCACAATTATAGATATATTCATGCTTACATGCAAACCTAGATCTGCCTTTATTGCACATTTTATGGGCCATCACAATTTGGCTTCCATGGGAGCCCAGAACTTGCAGAAGACAAAATTACTTACCAAACCCTTTACAACATACTATCAGGAAACTAGTTCCAAAACTTAGTTCAGCTAGGACAAGAAATGTAAGAGATATAGACCTGTAAACACAGCTTACACGCAAAATTTGATGTGAAACAGACACATTTTAAGGGCTATCAGAATTTGGGTTCCATGGGAGCCCAGGGGTTACAGGAACCAAAATTACTTAAGCAGCCCTTACGATAATGCTATAAGGAAGCTAATGGCCAAATTTGGTTGTGCTAGGGTAAGAATTGTAAGAGATATAGACTTGTAAACACAACTTACACGCAAAATTTGATGTGGGATGGGACACATTTTATGGGCTATTATAATTTGGGTTCCATTGGAGCCCACGGGTTACAGGAACCAAAATTGCTTATGTAGCCCTTAAGATGATGCTATAAGGAAGCCCATGGCCAAATTTGGTTGTGCTAGGATAAGGAATGTAATAAGAGATATAGACTTGTAAACACAGCTTACACGCAAACCTTGATGTGGGACGCCGATGCCGATGCCGGGGTGATTACATAAGCTCTCTTATTCTTCGAATAGTCGAGCTAAAAATGATCATAATAATACAAGTACTGGAAGGACATCTAATACCTTTTTATCAGTGTCGTAGTTAGGTCATTGACGAAAGCATGTATGCAGAAAAGCATGATTGTGATTAATTAAGAAAATATAAAAAGCTTAATCGAAGACCTGTAAATGCTTTTGGCTGAAAGAGACAAAGATGTACATCTCACAATCACCTAAACTAAGGTGGGACACATGACAAATAACTCTTAAGAGTACCTGATACCTGATTATATAGGAACATTATTCTTACAGGGAACAACCCAAATTATATAGGAACATTACTCTTACAGGGAACAGTACTTAATTTATATATGAACATTACTCTTACTGGGACCCGAACCTGATTTATATATGAACATTACTCTTACAGGGACCCGAACCTGATTTATATAGGAACATTACTCTTACAGGGACCCGAACCTGATTTATATAGAAACATTACTCTTACAGGGAACTGTATCTGATTTATACACGGAACCATATCTGATTTATATAAGAACATTACTCTTACATGGAACCATATCTTATTTATATAGGACCATTACACTTACAGAAAACCATACTCAAATAACAGTAATTGATGTATATATGAGCATAACCGTTACAGGGAACCCTACCTGCTATATATAGGAACAGAAGTCGTACAGTAGAGGGAACCATACCCCAATTATATAGGAACATTACTCTGACAGAGAACCATACCTCATTTATAAATAATACTCGTACAGGGAACCATACCTGATTTATATAGGAACAACAGTCGTACAGGGAACTGTACTTTATTTATATAGGAACAATAGTCATACAGGGAACCATACCTGATTTATATAGAAACAATAGTTGTACATGGAACTGTCTGTACCTGATTTACATAGGAACAATAGTTATACAGGGAACCATACCTGATTTATATAGGAACAATAGTTGTACATGGAACTGTACCTGATTTACAGGAAACCATACCTGATTTATATAGGAACACTAGTCACAGAGGGAACTATACCTGATTTATATAGGAACAATAGTCATACAGGAAACCATACCTGATTTATATAGGAACACTAGTCATAGCAGGAACTATAACTGATGTATATAGGAAAAATAGTTATACAGGGAACCATACTTGATTTATATAGGAACAATAGATATAAAGGGAACCATACCTAATATATAGGAACAATAATCATACAGGAAATCATACCTGATTTATATAGGAACAATAGATATACAGGGAGCCATACCTGATTTATATAGGAACAATAGTTATACAGGGAACCATATCTAATATATAGGAATAATAGTTATACAGGAAATCATACCTGATTTATATAGGAACAATAGTTATACAGGGAACTGTACCTGATTTATATAGGAACACTAGTCATAGAGGGAACCATATCTAATATATATAGGAACAATAGTCATACAGGAAATCATACCTGATTTATATAGGAACAATAGTTATACAGGGAGCCATACCTGATTTATATAGGAACAATAGTTATACAGGGAACTGTACTTGATTTATATAGGAACAATAGTTATACAGGGAACTGTACCTGATTTATATAGGAACAATACTCTTACAGGGAACTGTACCTGCTTTAAACAGGAACAATAGTCATACAGCGAACTGTACCCGATTTATATAGGAACAATAGTTGTACAGGAAACCCTACATGATTTAAATAGGAAGAATAGTTATACAGGGAACCATACCTGAATTATATAGGAACACTAGTCATACAGGGAACCAAACCGATTTATATAGGGAAAATAGTCAAACAGGGAACTATACCTGATTATATATAGGAACATTAGTCATACAGGAAACCATACCTAATTTATATAGAAACAATAGTTATACAGGGAACCATACCTGATTTTTATAGGAACAATAGTCATACAGGGAACCATACCTGATTATATAGGAACACTAGTCATAGAGGGAACCATACCTGATTTATATAAGAACAATAGTCATACAGGGAACCATACCTGATTTACATAGGAACAATAGTCATACTGGGAACCATACCTGATTTAAGTAGGAACAATACTCTTACAGGGAACTGTACCTGCTTTATACATGAACAATAGTCATACCTGGACTGTACCTGATTTATACAGGAACACTACTGATACAGGGAACCATACCTGATTTATATAGGAACTCTTACAGGGAACTGTACCAGCCTTATACAGGAACAATAGTCATATAGGGAACTGTACCTGATTTATAAAGGAATACTAGTCATACAGGGAACCATACTTGATTTATATAGCAACACTACTCATACAGGGAACCATACCTGATTTATATAGGAACAATACTCATACAGGGAACCATACCTGATTTATATAGGAACACTACTCATACAGGGAACCATACCTGATTTATTCATACAGGGAACCATACCTGATTTACTCATACAGGGAACCATACCTGATTTATATAGGAACAATCAAGAAGGAAGAAGTACATGGGCACAAACACAGGAAACGAGGCAACAGCATTCTCCATTTTTTTAAACTTCTCAATCTCGTGCGTGCATTCCCGGAGAGATCTGTCCCGACTAAGGAACTTGTCCACTTTCTTGTCTGCCTCTTCTGACAGTAAATGATTGTAGGGCTCATAGATGGAACGATAACTGAAATATGACAAAGCAGGAACTAATGTATTGAGAGTTCTGGCTTCAAAGTCTAAGATATCAATTTGTTGAAAACAAGATTTCCTGATAAAAAAAAAAATTAGAGAAATTATTCTCACCAGTAGTGTTATATATCGTCATAAAAACTACGTATACTCTATCATATTATTTACACTATTTGTTTTAGGCACATATAGAAAATGCTAAATCATGTGTTTGCACAATTTTCTCTGTAGTGGAGAATTTTTTGTGTGTGTATTTTTTAAGTTTGAAGAATGAGCCATTGATGGATTGTGATTTATATCAGGAGTATATTGAGCATTTTGTCATGAAAGGACTAAAAACAATCAAAAGCCAGTCTTTAACATACAAAAAGACTTGAGAACAGTGTACTTAAACTGGTGTGAACCAGTCTTCTAAGGCAAGGAGAATGTATTACCTTCAAACGAAACAGGTGTCTTTAAAAGTTCAGGTCAATTTTCAATAAATAATCTTCATCACGTTTAACAAGGGTGGCTTTTTAAATTCAGGTTAAAACAGTACATGTTCACCCACCCAGTGTCCATTTAATGTACATTAATTTTATTCAATTTCATATTTAAACAAAGAATTATTTTTTTAAAGCAAACATGTTTACCTCATTGGCCCATGACTATTGGCATAGATCACAGTCTTTATTCTGTCCTTTGCCAGGTCTACCAGCCCCTCCTCCACCAGGATGGTTTTGATTATCGTCATATCTAGGTCCTCCACCGCCTCAAACAATAAATGCTCGATCCGCGGTAACTCAGACACACTGATCACCATAAAGTCAATGATTGCACAGAAAAAGTCACAGATATCGGGAAATGACGGCTTGAACTTCACCTCCACATTCTGCATGTCTTCAGTCTGAAATAACAAGGAGGTTGTCACTGGTTTCTTTTTGTTTGTTTGAGTAGTGTTTTATGTAATTTTTAGCACATTTTATGACGGTTGTTTTTGTGGTAAAAGCAGACCACCCCATTTTTCCTGGGTGTAACCAATACTGTATACCTCCTGCCATCCGTAAGAATCAACACTTTCTCACTTAAAAGTTCAGCTCCCAGCGGGATTCGAACCCGCAGCAGTGAGATGCAAGAAGGTTTACAATGCAATGTCGTTAATCCCTCGACCGCAGACAAACTGATTTCTTGGATTGGAAGAAATTTAGATTAAATTGGGACAAAGCAGATACTGATGTACCTTCTTAGGCATTCTGTAACTTTAGTTTAACCCTTTTCGCCGCCATTTTTAATATGTCGTCTGCTAAAATTTTAATTTAAACCTTCCGGTAATGTTTTATATAAAGTGTGATGGAAAACAACAATTCTTAGTAAGTGGCGAACAGTGAAAACCCTGATCAGCCTGCCCATAGCGTGCATGTTGATCTGGGCCTACACTGGTCGTAATATCAATGTTTTCGACTATGGTAGCGAAAGGGTTAAACACATGCCAAAATGTGAGAGATGTAACTCTCTGTACCTGTGGACTTTACACATTTTAAAGGTTATACGTATCCGAGGGACATGCTTTTTTGGCAATCTATCACTAATAATTTCGAGGTTGTCCATTCTCAGAATATTATAAGAAACATGCTCTGTGTTTACTTGACACAACTGCACAATTACACTATTACTTTTCCTTGCTTATTGGATATACTAGAAACAGCAAATCATTCGTCTACAAAAAAACATTTTTGTATGGTAAAAATGGTGGCCATATTGGATGGAAGGTGGATTTTTTCCAATAGTAAACAATGAAAAACTAGAACAAGAACAAGAGGCCCAAGAGGGCCTGTGAACGCTCTACTGGCTGTTATACCATTGATGAATCGAGTCGTACTACATGGTGTCTAGAGTGTACACAAGGTTTTTCAAGTATTTGACCTAGTGACCTAGTGACCTAGTTTTTGACCCCATGGGACCCATTTTCGAACTTGACCAAAATATAATTAAGACAACATTTCGACAAAGTTTCATCAAGATCGGGTCAGAAATATGGCCTCTAGAGTGTACACAAGGTTTTTCAAGTATTTGACCTAGTGACCTAGTTTTTGACCCTGTGTGACCCATTTTCGAACTTTAGCAAGCTATGATTGAGACAAATATTCTGACAAAATTGCATCAAGATCGGGTCAAAAATATGGCCTCTAGAGTGTACACACGGTTTTTCCAAAGTTTGACCTAGTGACCTAGTTTTTAACACCATGTGACCCATTTTTGAACTTGACCGAGATTTCATTGAGACAAACATTCTGACAAAGTTTCATCAAGATCGGGTCAAAAATATGGCCTCTAGAGTGTACAAACAGGTTTTTCCAAAGTTTGACCTAGTGACCTAGTTTTTAACATCATGTGACCCATTTTTGAACTTGACCAAGATATAATTAAGACAAACATTTTGACAAAGTTTCATCAAGATTGGGTCAGAAATACGGCTTCTAGAGTGTACACAAGGTTTTTCAAGTATTTGACCTAGTGACCTAGTTTTAAACCCCATGTGACCCATTTTCAAACTTGACCAAGACATAATTAAGACAAACACTCTGACAAAGTTGCATCAAGCTCGGGTCAAAAATATGGCCTCTAGAGTGTACACAAGGTTTTTCCAATAATTGACCTAGTGACCTAGTTTTTGACCCCACATGACCCATTTTCGAACTTGACCGAGATTTCATTGAGACAAACAATTAAGATAAACATTCTGACAAAGTTGCATCAAGCTCGGGTCAAAAATATGGCCTCTAGAGTGTACACAAGGTTTTTCCAATATTTGACCTAGTGACCTAGTTTTTAACTTCATGTGACCCATTTCCAAACTTGATCAAGATATAATTAAGATAAACAATTTGACAAAGTTTCATCAAGATTGGGTAACAAATATGACCTCTAAAGTGTACACAAGTTTTTTCAAGTATTTGACCTAGTGACCTAGTTTTTGACCCCACATGACCCATTTTTGACTTGACCGAGATTTCATTGAGACAAACATTCTGACAAAGTTTCATCAAGATCGGGTAAAAAATATGGCCTCTAGAGTGTACACACGGTTTTTCCAAACTTTGACCTAGTGACCTAGTTTTTAATACCATGTGACCCATTTTTGAACTTGACCAAGATATAATTAAGACAAACATTTTGACAAAGTTTCATCAAGATTGGGTCAGAAATACGGCTTCTAGAGTGTACACAAGGTTTTTCAAGTATTTGACCTAGTGACCTAGTTTTTAACCCCATGTGACCCATTTTCAAACTTGACCAAGATATAATTAAGACAAACATTCTGACAAAGTTGCATCAAGCTCGGGTCAAAAATATGACCTCTAGAGTGTACACAATGTTTTTCCAATATTTTACCTAGTGACCTAGTTTTTGACCCCACATGACCCATTTTCGAACTTGACCTAGATTTCATTGAGACAAACATTCTGACAAAGTTTCATGATGATTGCATCAGAAATGTGGCCTCTAGAGTGTACACAAGCAAAAGTTAACGGACGACGGACGGACGGACGGACGACGGACAACACACCATCCCATAAGCTCTGCTGGTCCTTGGCCAGTAGAGCTAATAAATGAGAGCTCTGTACCATGTGGTTCCAGAGAAGAAGATTTTTTTCAATTTCTCCCTATACAAGCCTATGTAAAACTGTGACCCCCGGGGTGGGGCCAAATGTGACCCCTGGGTCACCATTTGAACAAACTTGGTAGAGGACCATAAGCTTATAACAAATGCAAAATATTAAACCTCTGACTTTTGCAGTTCCAGAGATTTTTTAAAGTTTTTCCCTATACAAGCCTATGTAAACTGTGACCCCCGGGGCGGGGCCAAATGTGACCCCAGGGTCACCATTTGAACAAAATTGGTAGAGGACCATAAGCTTATAGCAAATGCTAGATGGTACTACATACCAAATATGAAAGCTATAGGCCTTGTTTGTGACATATAGATTTTTCAAGTATTGCTTACATAACTGTATGTTAACATGTGACCCCCAGGGTAAGGCTCCCGATGAACAGGGCAGAATTGTCACAGGTCCATCACATGCTGCAAAGCAATAAATGCTCTAGGGCTAGGCATTTTAGTTTTTGAAAAGATTGTTCAAGTTTACTCCATCCGGTACCGTGCTCTGGTGAGCTGAATAGGGGTCAAAATTGTGGCCTCTGGAGTGCCCACAAGCAAATTCCAATATTGACCTAGTGACATAGTTTTTTGATCCCATGTGACCCATTTTGAAACTTGATCAAGATATAATTCAGATAAACAATCTGAGAAAGTTTCATCAAGATCTGGTCAAAAATATGGCATCTAGAGTGTACACAAGGTTTTTCAAGTATTTGACCTAGTGACCTAGTTTTTGACCCCATGGGACCCATTTTCGAACTTTACCAAAATATAATTAAGACAACATGTCGACAAAGTTTCATCAAGATCGGGTCAGAAATATGGCCTCTAGAGTGTACACAAAGTTTTTCAAGTATTTGACCTAGTGACCTAGTTTTTGACCCTGTGTGACCCCTTTTCGAACTTTAGCAAGCTATAATTGAGACAAATATTCTGACAAAATTGCATCAAGATCGGGTCAAAAACATGGCCTCTAGAGTATACATACGGTTTTTCCAAAGTTTGACCTAGTGACCTAGTTTTTAAACCATGTGACCCATTTTTGAACTTGACCAAGATATAATTAAGACAAACATTTTGACAAAGTTTCATCAAGATTGGGTCAGAAATACGGCTTCTAGAGTGTACACAAGGTTTTTCAAGTATTTGACCTAGTGACCTAGTTTTTAACCCCATGTGACCCATTTTCAAACTTTACCAAGATATAATTAAGACAAACATTCTGACAAAGTTGCATCAAGCTCGGGTCAAAAATATGGCCTCTAGAGTGTACACAAGGTTTTTCCAATATTTGACCTAGTGACCTAGTTCTTAACTTCATGTGACCCATTTCCGAACTTGATCAAGATATAATTAAGATAAACAATTTGACAAAGTTTCATCAAGATTGGGTAACAAATATGACCTCTAGAGTGTACACAAGTTTTTTTCAAGTATTTGACCTAGTGACCTAGTTTTTGACCCCACATGACCCATTTTTGAACTTGACTGATATTTCATTGAAACAAACATTCTGACAAAGTTTCATGATAATTGCATCAGAAATGTGGCCTCTAGAGTGTACACAAGCAAAAGTTAACGGACGGACGGACGACGGACGACGGAAGACGGACAACACACCATCCCATAAGCTCTGCTGGCCCTTGGCCAGCAGAGCTAAAAAGGAGTCCCAAAGGGGGAGAATCACGCAGTATTCAACAAACCCAGATGCACACAAACATATTCTCATAAGGTAAGTATATACAAACCATAAACAGAGTGACCGGATGTATTTTCCTTGGCAGGGCCAGGTCCTTCATGATGTTGTATTCCCCGTCATACTGGTTCCCCTCATAGTACTCCTCCACAAGGTCAACAAGGTCATATATAGAGTTTTGTACGCAGCTCCGCAGCAGGTTAGACATAAGCGTAGCTGCACTGTTGAAGAAGTGGTCCATCTTCTCAAGTCTCAACTCCTGAATTATATTTAGATGATTGCATTCATTTGCCATTTATTTTTAAGCACAATTTCACCTCCATTCAGAGTTCCCTCATGGAAGTTAGGTTTTCAATAGTGGTCACTTTTAGAAGGATAAATTTCAACCATTTAAGATATATGTTCATTTGTAATTAAATGACGACTATTCAGTATTGCTTCTTTGCCTATAGTGCAATTTACACAATTTAGAACAAAATTTTAAATTAATGATCTATTGCGCCATATAATGGCCTCTACCATAAAGAAAAAGTGAGGACAGCAACTGTTACAATCTCTATTAATCCTTATTAATTACAATCCTCTGCAACAAATACTTCGTTACAAAATGACTACTAACGTACAAATCAATTTACATCAGCCTTAACAGTACGTTTTATGTTTAGAACGATTACTGATAAAGTTTATTTTTTGTATCATATACATTACTGAACTTTTTGTTGTATGAAATTTTCTGCAGAAAGAGGAAGTGGTAATTAAGTTACCGGTGTCATGTTATATATTGCACCCACAGAATGTTATACAATAAATTGCATATGACCACTTAAATAACAGTAATTTCGCACAAATTCCATTTTTATACATTCAAAAACATTGTCTTTCAATACAAGTGGTAATGTATTACTGGAAGCTCAGATTCTTCCATGGTGCAAATGAAAATGGTACCTTACAGTAATTGTATATGTTAAAATATTTTATGTCACTTTGAACATATTTGCATAAATAAAGTACATTAAATTCTTAAACTATGACAAAATACCCCATTCTCCTGAGGCATCCATTTTTCCACATCATCTCGTCGCATGTCTATAATGGCACAACATTCCGGCAGCCAATCGTATCGCAATTTCTCAACACCAGCCTCTGTAGACTTCTGCACATGTTTTAGAAAGTTTTCCATGGTTACTGGCATGACAGTCCTCAGTTTCGGAATATCAATCAGACGGAATTTGCCATACCTTGAAGGAAAATAACAGTAGTAATAGAACGAAATTGTACCTAGCAGACAAAATCCACTTTACCATGTACCTAGAAGACACAATCCACTTTACCATGTACCAAGAAGACACAACATACTTTACCACGTACCTAGAAGACACAATACACTTTATCATGTTCAGAGCAAACACAATACACATTACCATGTACCTGGCAGACACAATACACTTTACCATGTACATAACAGACACTATGCACTTTACAATGTACTTAGCAGACACAATACACTTTATCATTTATCTAGCAGACACAATACACTTTACCATGTACCTAGCAATACATTTACAATGTACCTAGCAGACACAATACACTTTACAATGTACCTAGCAGACACAATACACATTACCATGTACATAGCAGACACAATAAACTTTACCATGTACCTAGCAAACACAATGCACTTTACAATGTACCTTGCAGACACAATACTTTACCATGTACCTAGCAGACACAGTACAATTTACCATGTACCTAGCAGACACAATACACTTTACCATGTACCTAGCAATACATTTACAATGTACCTAGCAGACACAATACACTTTACAATGTACCTAGCAGACACAATACACATTACCATGTACATAGCAGACACAATAAACTTTACCATGTACCTAGCAAACACAATGCACTTTACAATGTACCTTGCAGACACAATACTTTACCATGTACCTAGCAGACACAGTACAATTTACCATGTACCTAGCAGACACAATACATGTTACCATGTACCTAGCAGACAAAATACACTTTACAATGTATCTAGCAAACATAATACACTTTACAATAACCATAGTAAAATCTACATTGAAATTAGTGATACTTATTATGATTTACCTGTGAAACATTGTTCAGTCTGGAGTTCAAACTGGAGTTGTACTGGTGTCTAGACAACTATACTACCAAAACAACACATGAATAATTAATTGAATTGATCAAGTCATTCAGAAAATGGTGACAAATCTGGTCCAAAATCTGCCGAGATCATAAAAAATTGGAAACTTACTGAGACTCAAAATGGTAAAGAATGGTGTACATGGCAGGATGGGTGATGTATAAGTCCTTCTTCATGAAATCTCGTACTTCATTCACACGCTGATGCCACGGATAGCCAAGTCTGCCAGCAGAGTTGGAAGGCTGAAAGTAACAACAGAAATCAATGTTTATCTGTTAAACAATTTTAAATTTGAGTAAACTTTAATAATTTCAGTAAAAGAAAACATTGCAAATTTGGTTGTTCATTGAATAGGTACAGTTATTGTATACATTTTAAAATTCTGTGAGATTTCTTCCTTGTGAAGATTATCAACATACCATATATCTATATAAGTCGATGTAAAACATGTGACCCCTGCGGCGGGGCCAAATGTGACCCCAGGATCACCCTTTGAACAAGCTTGGTATATGGTATTGGTTAGATGTTTACAGTCACTAGAACCGTTTTATAGGAAATTTGATGACTAGAGAATGGCATACCAATATTCATGTAAACTTGATTCCAAATATTAAATAAATCCAAGATTAATGTTTGTATCATTCGTACCTTTGGTGGTATTGGTATGCCGAGTCTCTCTTGTTCTTTGTCATCCAACAGGATGTAGTCCAGAATGGCCTTCTTGATGCTAAATCTGCGATCCTCCTCCATCTCCTACAATGTATAACAGACAAGCTCATTAGGTCCAGGATCAACCCTTCTCATATTATCAAATATTTTCCTACAGTTATTTCAATTGCCTCAGGCAGATCACCCATTTTTCCTGGGTAGAATCAGTAGTGTATAATATCTCCCACCATCCGTAAAGATCGAAACTTTCTCACTTAACAAGTTGAGCTCCCAGTGGGATTCAAGCACGTCTAGAGCTATACAAGAAGTTTAAACGGAAATCAATGAAACATTGATATAGGTCAAGGTCGATCAAGATGACCTACTTTTGGTAAAAGTGAAATAAGCATGTATGTTGTAAGAAATCTGAAGATTCCAGTGATACCTAATAAATGCTGATAAAATAAACCTTTAGTATGTATGCACACAAAGCAAGTGTTGAAGATAGACAACAAACGATGTGCAAGCCTGAAAAAATAAACCTTTCTAGTTGTGGGTGGTGGGGGGGATGTACATACTGATGCTCTCCTATCTTGGGAGGAGCATAAACTTACTACAAACTTAAGAGTGCCAGTACAAGAAGCATAATTTAATAAAGCTGTTTACCCATAGGAAGTGTTTGGTAGCCTGAGGAAGGGATTTCCTCAGCTTTTGAGGCACAAATCCAAATATTCCCTTCAATGTCACGTCTTCTACGGTAGATACCATATACGGCTCTATGGCATTCTCAACCAGACCATAATACCTGCAAAAATTGTTATGTCAATAAATTATAGTTTTATTTCCTATCTATAAGCAAAGTTTGAAAGGTCTTGTGCATACAGTTTGTGAGAAAGTGATCTAAACGCAAAAGCTGAATGTAAAAATTATTAAGTTATCTGCCCTTTACTGGGAGGGTCAAGGTCACATCCGCTTTTGCTTTCTCACATTGCAATGTACCACCCAAGATACAACTATAAGCAAAGCTTCAAAGGTCAAGTGCAAACAGTTTGTGAGAAAGTGACCTAAACTCAAAAGTTGAATGTTGATGCTGCAGCTTTTGCCCACAGAAAAGCATCACCTATGTCTCTTTTTTTCTTCGAAATGGCAAAACAAAAACTCACAATTAATGTTTGTTTTCCCTCTCAAAATTGACCTTTTCATAAGATCCTTTAGCTTCTTTATAGCTGGTTGCGACCTGGACTTTAAAGACTGCTTTTGGTTTCGGACAGTAAGGCCATTTATAAAACTTCAGTACAACTGAATAAGACTGAGGTACATGGGGTGAAAAGGGGCATATCAAATTGGCAGTTAATTTTTATTTATTTTTTAATATTTTCTCATTCACGAAGAAATTATAGAAACATAGTATATATTGTCTTTCTCACCTTGATCTGTCTTCTTCTGTTGGGGTGCTGGGACGGGATAACCCATTAGTGGAGAAGTAAAATGGTGGGAATTCAACTTTCAGAACATCTAACGTATCTTTGTCGTATAACTCACAATAGCCACCATCATCATCGTCATCATCATCAACAACACTTTCCTCATCATTAGAGTGATGAATCTGGTCGCCATTGCTTGCATTCACTGTCTTATCAGGACTGTCATGACCTGTATAAACACTCATATTAAAACAACTGATATACAATTCCAGCTTGATATCTTTCGACCATCTTGATGTCAGTTTAAATTGCATCATGTTCATTGGGAAATTAACTTGTATTATCAGAAATCACAGTTCTTTGTGTTTGTAAACAAATCACTTTCTGGTCTACCTGACCATTTAAAATTGCTGCTTTGATAAATAATTTCTATGATGGTGAAAGCATATATCTGGGGGGAAAAATGTTCAATAATTCAATGTTACCAACACAATAAATGTGAAAGAAAAAACAAGAGGGCCAAGATGGCCCTGAATCGATCAACTGAGGATCTTTGCTATGATGAAAAAATTGTCCTCTCGCAAATGCTGATTGAAGATGTTTTTAAGTCTTTCCATATGTAAGTCTATGTACAAACATGCAAAATCTCTACATACATGCAGCCATCTTTGACCCCAGGGACTTCAAATGAGCAAATATGATAGACCAAGGGGTAAGCGATCATTAATAATAATAAAAAACACTACAACACCCTCAACCCAAACCGCAATTTAAACCCGAAACTTCATGCTAACAATTTAAAAGAAGATTTGTTAAGTCCCTATATAAGTCTATATAAAACATGCAATATCTTTATATACAGTCTATATAAAACATGCAATATCTTTATATACAAGTCTATATAAAACATGCAATATCTTTATATACAAGTCAATATAAAACATGCAATATCTTTATATACAAGTCTATATAAAACATGCAATATCTTTATATACAAGTCTATATAAAACATGCAATATCTTTATATACAAGTCTATATAAAACATGCAATATCTTTATATACAAGTCTATATAAAACATGCAATATCTTTATATACAGTCTATATAAAACATGCAATATCTTTACATACAAGTCTATATAAAACATGCAATACCTTTATATACAAGTCTATATAAAACATGCAATATCTTTATATACAAGTCTATATAAAACATGCAATATCTTTATATACAGTCTATATAAAACATGCAATATCTTTATATACAAGTCTATATAAAACATGCAATATCTTTATATACAAGTCTATATAAAACATGCAATATCTTTATATACAGTCTATATAAAACATGCAATATCTTTATATACAGTCTATATAAAACATGCAATATCTTTATATACAAGTCAATATAAAACATGCAATATCTTTATATACAAGTCTATATAAAACATGCAATATCTTTATATACAAGTCTATATAAAACATGCAATATCTTTATATACAAGTCTATATAAAACATGCAATATCTTTATATACAAGTCTATATAAAACATGCAATATCTTTATATACAAGTCTATATAAAACATGCAATATCTTTATATACAAGTCTATATAAAACATGCAATATCTTTATATACAAGTCTATATAAAACATGCAATATCTTTATATACAAGTCTATATAAAACATGCAATATCTTTATATACAAGTCTATATAAAACATGCAATATCTTTATATACAAGTCTATATAAAACATGCAATATCTTTATATACAAGTCAATATAAAACATGCAATATCTTTATATACAAGTCTATATAAAACATGCAATATCTTTATATACAAGTCTATATAAAACATGCAATATCTTTATATACAGTCTATATAAAACATGCAATATCTTTATATACAAGTCTATATAAAACATGCAATATCTTTATATACAAGTCTATATAAAACATGCAGTATCTTTATATACAAGTCTATATAAAACATGCAATATCTTTATATACAAGTCAATATAAAACATGCAATATCTTTATATACAAGTCTATATAAAACATGCAATATCTTTATATACAAGTCTATATAAAACATGCAATATCTTTATATACAAGTCTATATAAAACATGCAATATCTTTATATACAAGTCTATATAAAACATGCAATATCTTTATATACAAGTCTATATAAAACATGCAATATCTTTATATACAAGTCTATATAAAACATGCAATATCTTTATATACAGTCTATATAAAACATGCAATATCTTTATATATAAGTCTATATAAAACATGCAATATCTTTATATACAAGTCTATATAAAACATGCAATATCTTTATATACAAGTCTATATAAAACATGCAATATCTTTATATACAAGTCTATATAAAACATGCAATATCTTTATATACAAGTCTATATAAAACATGCAATATCTTTATATACAAGTCTATATAAAACATGCAATATCTTTATATACAAGTCTATATAAAACATGCAATATCTTTATATACAAGTCTATATAAAACATGCAATATCTTTATATACAAGTCTATATAAAACATGCAATATCTTTATATACAAGTCTATATAAAACATGCAATATCTTTATATACAAGTCTATATAAAACATGCAATATCTTTATATACAAGTCTATATAAAACATGCAATACCTTTATATACAAGTCTATATAAAACATGCAATACCTTTATATACAAGTCTATATAAAACATGCAATACCTTTATATACAAGTCTATATAAAACATGCAATACCTTTATATACAAGTCTATATAAAACATGCAATACCTTTATATACAAGTCTATATAAAACATGCAATACCTTTATATACAAGTCTATATAAAACATGCAATACCTTTATATACAAGTCTATATAAAACATGCAATACCTTTATATACAAGTCTATATAAAACATGCAATACCTTTATATACAAGTCTATATAAAACATGCAATATCTTTATATACAAGTCTATATAAAACATGCAATATCTTTATATACAAGTCTATATAAAACATGCAATATCTTTATATACAAGTCTATATAAAACATGCAATATCTTTATATACAAGTCTATATAAAACATGCAATATCTTTATATACAAGTCTATATAAAACATGCAATATCTTTATATACAAGTCTATATAAAACATGCAATATCTTTATATACAAGTCTATATAAAACATGCAATACCTTTATATACAAGTCTATATAAAACATGCAATACCTTTATATACAAGTCTATATAAAACATGCAATACCTTTATATACAAGTCTATATAAAACATGCAATACCTTTATATACAAGTCTATATAAAACATGCAATACCTTTATATACAAGTGTATATAAAACATGCAATATCTTTATATACAAGTCTATATAAAACATGCAATATCTTTATATACAAACTGTAAAAAAATTAACAAAAGAAAAAACGCATCCAAACAAGAAACAATACAAATGAAGAATTTAAAAAAGTGTGTTTTTTTTACCTCCAGTGGGATTTGAACCGTAGCTTCCCAGTGTACAAGAAGTAATTCAAAGATTTTTCTATGGTGGTCATCTTGGATGTCACGTTTATTTTATTTTAACAAATTTGGAAAACATTCATTTAAGGATCATCCATGTGAAGTTTGTTCAGAATTGACTATATAAGTCTATGTAAAACATGTAACCTCAAGGAGATGAATTTATATAAGCTTTGATAAGCTTGTTTTCAGATCCTTACTATTATAATGTGTATATAATATATGTGAACATTGTGAAATAAATATTGTTCAAACCAACCCATGGGGCATATCCAAATGTGACCCCAGTATCACAAGTATTTCCCTATACAAGTCTATGTAAAACATTTGACCCTTTGGGCTGGTCCAAATGTGACACAAGGGTCACCATTTGAAAAAACTTGGTAGAGGACCATAAGCCTAAAGCAAATGTAAAACATTAAACATCTGGCTCTTGTAAATGTAAAGAAAGAAGATTTTTAAGTTTTAACCTATATAAGTCTATGTAAATAATGCAAAATCTTTATATACAAACTTTAGAAAAACATAAAAAAAAGAAAAGAAAATGCATCCAAATAGGAAATGATAATGATAAAAAAAAAAGAATAGTACCTTCCATGAAATTTGAACCCACGGCCTTAGCTTCCCAGAGTTATTAAAAAAAATAATCTTGGATGTCGTGTTTACCTAATTTTAACTTTGAAAAACATTCACCTAAGGATCATCCATGTGAAGTTCGGTCAAAATTGACCAAGCTGTTTCTAAGAAGATTTTTAAAAAAAAAATCCTATGTAAGTCTTTGTAAAACATCTGACCTAAAGGGAGGGGCCAAATGTGACCCCATGATTTGAACACACTTGGTAGAGGACCATAAGTTTATAGTAAATGCAAAATATTAAACATCTGGCTCTTGCAGTTTCGGAGAAGAAGATTTTTTAAGCATTTCCTTATAGAAGACTATATAAACATTTGAACAGTGTGGCGGGGCCAAATGCGACCCCAGGGTCACCATTTGAACAAACTTGGTAGAGGACCATAAGCTTATAGCAAATGCAAAATATTAAACCTCTGGCTCTTGCAGTTTCAGAGAAGAGGATTTTTTTCTCTATATAAGTCTATTTAAAACTGTAAACCCGGGGAGGGGCCAAATTTGACCCCAGGGTCACCATTTGAACAAACTTAATAGAGGACCATAAGCTGATGCTACTAGTAATACATTTGTGGTTTCAGAGAAGAAGTTTTTCCTATATAATTCCTATGAAAAACATGCAAAATTTCAATATATAAACTTTGGATCCCCGGGGCGCAGCCATTTTTGACTCCGGGGACTTCTTTCAACAAACTTGATAGTCTAGGCATTAGCGATCATTTTAAAAGAAAAACTGTCGAAATCTGTCCAGCGGTTCTTGTGAAGAAGATTTTTTAAGGTTTTGACAATATATGGTAATGGCGGCCATTCATCGAAGAATCATCCATGTGACGTTTGATCAAAATAATTAGCCAAGCGGTTTCTGAGGAGGTCATTTGAAGCAAAAGTTAACGACGACGACGGGCGGACGAAGGATGAAGGGTGATCCCAATAGATCACCTTGATCTATTGATTTATCAGCAGGTGATAAAACAAGAGGGCCAAGATGGCCCTAAATCGATCACCTGAGTAATGCACATTATCAAACTTCTTTGAAATCTTATGGTCATATATATACAATCTGTGCAAGTTTGGTTAAGTTTGTTCAAGAAATGTGGCCTCTGTTGTGATAACAACATTGATATAAAGACACTAAGTTTGGTAAAGATCAAATACAAAATCAAGGCGCTAGAGTGTAACACCTGGGGCAGGGCCAAATGTGACCCCATGAGACTACATATAATATGAGAGCTGTGTGCATTGTGGTTTCAGAGAAGAAGATTTTGTAAGTTTTTCTCTTTATAAGTCTATGTAAAACACATGACCCCTTGGGCGGGGCCAAATATGACCACAGGGTCACCATTTGAACAAACTTGGTAAAGGACCACAAAAGTATGGTAAATGCAAAATATTAAACCTCTGGCTCTTGTAGTTTTTCCTATATAAGTCTATGTAAAACTGTGACCCGCAGGGCGGGGCCAAAGTTGACCCCAGGGTCACAATTTGACCCCAGTGTCACCATTTGAACTAACTTGATAGAGAACCATAAGCTTATAGCAAATGCAAAATATTAAACCTCTGGCTCTTGCAATTTCAGAGAAGAATATTTTTTTATGTTTTAACCCCATACAAGTCTATGTAAAACTGTGACCCCGCGAGGCACCATTTGAAAAAACTTGGTGAAGGACCATAATCTTATAGTAAATGCAAAATATTAAACCTCTCGCTCTTGCAGTTTCATAGAAGATTTTTTTTCTATATAAGTCTATGTAAAACAGTGATCCCCGGGGCGTGGCCAAATTTGACACCAGGGTCACCATTTAAACAACTTGGTAGAGGACCATAAGCTTATAAAAAATGCAAAATATTAAACCTCTGGCTCTTGAAGTTCCAGAGAAAAAAGATTTTTTCAGTTTTTTCCTATACAAGCCTATGTAAAACTATGAACCTCCGGGGCGGGGCCAAATGTGACCCCAGGGTCATTATTTGAACAAAGTTGGTAAAGGACCATAATCTTATAGTAAATGCAAAATATTAAACCTCCTGGCTCTTGTAGTTTCAGAGAAGAAGATTTTTTTTTTTCCTATACAAGTCTATGTAAAACTGTGACCCCCGGGGTGGGGCCAAATTTGACGTCAGGGTCACTATTTGAATAAACTTGATAGAGGACCATAAGCTTATAGCAAATGCAAAATATTAAACAACTGGCTCTTGCAGTTTCAGAGAAGAATTTTGTTTTTTTTCCTATATAAGTCTATGTAAAACTGTGACCCCCAGGGTGGGGCCAAATTAGACCCAAAGGTCACCTTTGAACAAATTTAGTAGAGGACAATAAGCTCATGCTACATGTAATACATGAGACCTCTGTGCCTAGTGGTTTTAGAGAAGAAGATTTTTAAAGTTTTTTCCTATATAAGTCTATGAAAAACATGCAAAATCTCAATATACAAACTTTGGATCCCCAGGGCATGGCAATTTTTGACCCCGGGGACTTCATTTGTATAAACTTGATAGTCTAGGCACTGGCGATCATTTTAAAAGAAAAACTGTTGAAATCTGTCCAGTGGTTCTTGAGAAGATTTTTTAAGGTTTCAACTATATATGGCCATCTTGGATGATGAGCTGACCTAATTTTAATAAATCTAAAAGTCATTCAACTAAGGATCATACATGTGAAGTTTGGTCAAAATTGGCTAAGCCATTTCTGAGAAGAAGTTGTTTGAAGAAAAGTTAACAACGAAGACGACGGACGGACGACGGACGAAGAGTGATTCCAATAGATCACCTTGAGCCTTCGGCTCAGGTGATCTTAAAAAAGAGCCACTTGAGAGAAAAAATAATTACTTGAAACAATTGTATATTTTCCGCATGGACTCTGTTTCCATCTACTTACCGTACTGTGAATCGACTTCATATAATGGTGACATCTCCGGCATGTAGTTACCGGACGTACCGACGCCGGAGTCATAACTGTCCGCCATGCTGTACACACTTTTCCCCGACAAGGGCTCGTTATGGGAGCTACCATTAGAGACATTCTTCCCCAACACGGGCAAAGTATGGGAGCTGCCATTGGTCATGTTCTTTCCTGCAGAGGTTTCAAAACGTACGCTGCCATTGTTCATACCCTTTCCCGACTGAGGATCGGTACGTGCACTGCCGTTGCGATTTGAATCTTGTCCTGCAAACATTACATTGGATATTCATAATTTAAGTATCTTTGCGGGGTTCTGTGGACATGTACTTTGCAAACATTACATTGGATTTGTCTTTATATAAAAGAAGTGATATTAACACTCATCCATATTTTGTGCGGTTTACGTTTGATTTAATACCCGTCGTCTGCACATTACTGAAATGAAAATATAATTCTAGTGTTTGCTAGGTAAATGTTAAGTGTATTATGTTTGCTAGATACATTGTAAAGTGTATTTTGTCTGCTAGGTACATGGTACCATGTATTGTGTCTGCTAGGTACATGGTAAATTGTACTGTGTCTGCTAGGTACATTGGAATATGCATGAATGGCTCATTGTCACTCCTAATTTTAGGATAAAGGCTATGAAGAGAAATCTTCACCATAAAAAATCGAAAGGGAGGGAGTGTAGCGACCGACTTAGTGCTTACCATACTTTTATCGATAGCCTCTATACAGGTCCAGCTCTAAACCATGAAATGTGAGAGCTTTGATGGTAATAAAATCTTCATGAATAACAAGCATTTGAAAATCTGAGACAACTTGAAAATCTGAGGCAATTGATTGGTTGAAAAAGTTGGGTAGCACTAAACTATCATGGTTACAAGCAATACAAAAACTACTGCACAGAATAAAATACTATAGAATCTATAGAATATTTTCAAAATTAAAAATTGGTTACTTCTAAGATACAATATTTATAAAATGTTTTATGTGATAGATAGACTTAATTGTGGCTTCACATACTCTGACATATCAAATTGGTTTGAGTCACACATCTGTGAAACGTTCTTCGTTATCAACTCACTGGTAAAAATCAACATGCATATTGGCAAAGATCTGTTAGCTTAATCCTCAGTTAGTGTAAAGGTTCAAAGTACATTTTCTCATTAAACATGTTTTGGACTTCTGAAAGTTTTTAATTTTTGAAATTTTTCTTAACATGATGCTTTCACATGCACAATTTCTGGTAGAAATATTCATTTATCGGAAATTCAGAGAGATTTGAAATTTGACTTAACGCTCGGTTAAGTTAACCGATCTTTGAAAAACAGTTACTGGGCAATCATTTCCAATAGTTTCAATAAGTCCTTGCAATGGTGCTTCTACAATGTTACAAATATAATTCAAAGTGTATGCACTTCGTAAAATGCCTACTTCTAGATACCCAACAAGAAAGGTCACCAGTAAGTGACAAATGCTCACAAGGTTCATTTGACCTTTGACCTCAATGTGTGACCTTGACCTTTTCAGGCAAGGACCTGATTCTTCTGTGTGACACACTTCATTATTGTGATTAATATTTGTGTGAAGTTTCTTGAAATTCCCTTCAGAAGTTATGGCTGAGAAATGACTGTTGCAGACAGACAGACACTGGCTGAGAAATGACTGTTGCAGATAGACAAACACTGGCTGAGAAATGACTGTTGCAGACAGACAAACACACACTTTGACCCCACAAGTGTGACCTCGACCTTTGTGATAAGGACCTGATTCTTGCAAATGACATACTTTCTCACTGTGATTAATATTTGTTTGAAATTTCTTGAAATTCTCTTCAGTATTTTCAAAGTTATGGCTGAGACATGATTGTATCTGACGGACAAACAAACAAATGGACGGACGGGCAATGCGATTACTACATGCACCCTTCTTGGTGGAATAAAAAGGTGTCAAATAATAAAAGTTGTTGAACAATGCAGGTCATAAAACTTGGGCATCAAAAGTTTGACACCCTGTTAAGTTTAGATTCAGTTTTGACTGCATGGATAGCTCAAATATAGGTGTCACTGATATATTTTGTTTCAATTCAAAGAATTGATGATTGCTAAAACAAGATTGTCATAGTAGTATTGATAATAGTTTCAGTAAGTCCTCATACTGATGCTACTACAAACATTTCAAATACTGAAAAACATATCAATTACAATTCCATTTCATTTATTGGCAATGACCAATTGCTTTGCTCAAATCATGAGCTAAATATAGAATTAGGTTGACATGTCAGCAGGTCGACGAGAAGCACTTTAAATACTATAGTGTAATCGATATAGAGAGGCCATGTCCCAGGACAAGTTTGTTTGAATGGTGTTTACATCATTTTAAGCACATGTTAGGCCATATAGCTATAGGATGGTGTGTTTTTTTTGTGGTCTTTTTTTTTGTGGTAGAGGCAGACCACCCCATTTTTTCTGGAGAACTATCACTGAATGGGATGAATACCCGCTCCCCGCTTAAATTCTAAGTCAAACAAAGGGTCATAATTCTGTAATAAATGAGGCAATGAACAATAGGTGATATATAAGGACATTAAAGGTCATCAGTGGTTATGCGTATATGAAGTTTGGGAACAACCTATTCAAAACTGTTTGAGAAATGCAAGTAATAAAAATGTTTTACGTGATGTGATGGTATCTGACGGGATGCAATGCAACGAAAATGTGTTATGCAGCGCGACGTTACAGACAACGTATAGCCCCAGTTCACTTTGTTTTACCAGTACTGTACTGGTCGTGTACCAGTTATCACCATTCATCAGATTTCGTCATTATCAATAAAACGCTCAATGTTGTGATTGTTTTTCGACCTCACTTTATAAATCACTACACACTATCATCAGACGATTGGAGAGGAAAACATATTTTAGACATGTTAACATACACTCTCAAACCCCTTTTACATAAATACCGTTATAAACAAATTACAATCGAGGGAATTACGCACTAATGGGCATGTGCAGGAAAATGTCCTTTTAAAATAGCTGGCCCTCTATGTTTAACCATTGAATCAATTTTACATTCCCAAAAATCAGCCAAGGGAGAGGAGTACATGTCAATCAATTTTAAATTAGCAATCAGTTATTTCCCTTTAAATTAAACCATTCAAGTGAAGTAAATTATGCCCGATGGTAAAGTTAAAAAATCATTTTAAATTGTAGATATAACTCTTTTCTAAAAAAAAAAAATTGTATTTTGTTTTATATATTCAAATGCAATGGTATACTTATGTTTCAATTAATAACTACACAAGTTTTCATTATACGAAATATGGGTTATTCGGTATTAATCTGAAGATGACGATTTAAACCACTACATTCAGCTCGGACCACCGGCCCAATTCAGTCTATATTTAGTAACGGTCACGTGACGTTACTGAGAATAGGAACAATGTAAACACAGAATATTTATGGCAAAGGGGTAAGCTTCTCTACCAGCAAAAATATTTATGAGATGACTTAGTTTTGATAAGAACCAACATAAAAATCAGATATCTGATATACAGCCAGTATACCTCCTGCCATCAGTAAGAATCCCAGGAAAAGTAAACCAAACCTTTTTATACCTGTTGTTGTTGTTGTACCAACCAAGAACAATATTTAAAAGTTCATCTTTATCCATAATATATTACAAATTAAAGATTAACATGCATGAAATAGAAATAGATACCATTATACTCATGAGTTACCCATTATGTGGTCCGGGTGTTAACCTTCATACCCCCATCCAACCCCATCTCCAAGAAGCGAAAACGGGGTTGGCTGGGGTATGAAATAAAACCTTAATTTCGGTTTAAAATGTTTGCATATTGTAAAATTAAAACATTTAACAGGTAATTTTAAAAAGGTTATCTCATTTTTTCAGTACAAATGTGTTTAAACATGTTTTATTATCGAAAAATCCGTTATGAAAGCCTGTTAATATAGCTTTCCCATTGCTTAAATGGTATTAAGGTGGGACCACGTAATGAATATAGAAATTTCCATTTCTTTTGAGTGCTTACATGATGTATTGCATATTATACTTTGCATTGTGGGTAAGCGGTCTATACAATAAATTAGTGCATTGTTGTATTGTTAGTTTGAATATAAAAAAAACACAATGTAATATTATTATCATGTAATAAAAAATCATTCAAGTTTTTTTCTTTTCATTTTTCTCTACTGTTTGTTTAGTCTTTCTCTTTTAAATTAAGATATTCAACAGTATATTAAAACGTTCTTAGATCTTATTCAACTTCTTAATACAAAGGTTTTTCAAAAGGTTTATAACATTTCTTAATGCATCAAAAGTTTCTTCCCAACTCCTATTAAACTGTCCATTGAGCTCCATTATGTAGAACTTATTGATATATTATTGGTAAATATCTTTATAAGATTCTAATTTTACACTTGGGCAGGTGATGAAATGAGTCAACTGACCCACTTCGACCCTCTTTGATAAAGTGCACTAAACCTTGGGCATTAAATATGTCATCAAACATTGTAAACTTTCAATATTTCATCCCAAACTGTATATATTCAATACTTCAATCAAATTTTAATATATTTAAAATTACCAAAACATGATAACCTGGTATGCGTTATGTTCTGTTAAGTATTATAGAGCACCTAGAGATGAGTAATGCATCATACTGAATTGAATGTTGTTTAACAGCTCATCACCACATTATTATATTGTTGTAATGTTGTACAGGTACCAGTATTCAAGCCTGAATATGGAGGACATTGTGTCTGTGTATCTCTCTGCAGGGCTAACTCAGGCTAATGCTGATGATCAGAATTTAGGGTTAGCATCCCTTATTTGGGAGATGCTCTAGCAACCAGGCTTTTGCTAATGCTATATATGATTTATGTATTAGCATTCCTTATTTGTAGATGCTATAAGATTTATAATGTGTTAGCAGTCCTTATTAGATTAATGAGTTAGCATACCAATATTTACGATCATGCTAACCCCTTATTTGGAAGGGACCTTATAAAAAGGAAGGGTTTTCTTTGTTGGGGTACAAGAGATCAGTAATCATGTGAGAGAGACAATATCATCATTATACCCTAAAATGCTGTATATATTAATTCATCATAATAGTAGTTTCGTAGCAAGTACACGCCTACTAGACTCCGCAAACGCCTCCAAAAAGAGGTGATAATACGACGTTTCGGAGACACTTCCGATGCGGTTGCGGAGAGTAAATTGAAGCAGCAACGGTAAGTGTGAATTTAATATTTTCGATTTTTTCGGCCCTAACTCGATATTTTTCAAAAATCGGGGAACGTGGTACGATGTTGGAATGTTTTCCCATCCTGTTTCATGTGTTGATTTCAAAATATATTGAAAATTGTAGTCTGTAGAAAATTCATAAGTCAATCGACGAGTGTAATTTTCTCAACTGGACATGGTTTTTACTCCGTTTTTCTGCTGTTTTATGAGAAATCTGCCCACGAATGAGTTCTATGATTTTGAAATCACCTATCTTTCATCGTTCAATGAAAACAATTCTATCGAATATAAATTGAAAACAATAATGATCATTTTTTATGAAGAGGCGGTGTCGGAGAGTAAGAGGCGGATTCGGAGAGTAAGAGGCGGTTTCGGAGACATATACTCTATATAATATCTATACTGATTTTAATTGATAAGTAATGTATCAGTACAATTGTTTATGATGAATTATTTGTGCAAATACTTGTTACTGGTCCTACCCATCATTGAACAATAAGTCTTAGTCGCTACTAAATTTACCGAATCTTCCGGAAAATGCGCGATGCAACCTACAGTTGATCTGCTCCGAAATCGCTTAATAGATGCAAATGAATTCTAAATAAATGATAATCACATTCATTTAGTACAATCCTCTATCAATAGCAGTACTGGGTGCGTTCTTACAACGTTTAAAAAACTTTAATTAATTTTGCATCAATTTCAAAGCCGATCTTATACTTTTATTATCAACCTAATAATTATTTACCAAGGACCAGATTCCCAGAAATATATTTTTAGCTAAAAGGTCAGCTACAATGTGCATCTATCGTCTAGACTGTTAGGCATGAAATGGAACAACTTTTTTTGATTTGCCAAATTACACAATAACTACAGTTTACGTAATGTATATCAAACTGCATAGTATGTATAACATAAATGTGTAATTCAAACTAAAGTAGAAATCTATTAACTTTAAAGAGGCACTACCTATATCTACGCGATTTTTAATGTAAAATATTAAATACTCAATATTACTGCATTTATATGTATGCAAAGCTATTTTATGAATATTCTAAGAAGCAACAAGGTTCGTATTCCAGTTCTGCAAATTATTAATTATGATCAAAACAATATCTTGAATAAAATGCTGCCAAGCCTTTTATTCCTGCCGGAGAACTACGATTTTATCGGACATGCGCAATGCGATTCAGTTGGACGAAAACAAACTACTCGGGGGCAGTTCCGATAGTAAACGAATCGATCGGAACTCGTCGCCTTTCCGACGAGGCAATTCAGATTGTAAACGAATAAGATCGGAAAATCTCCGTAATCGGCTTGTCTAAAACAATTACGAATACAATTTCAAAAATCCGATCTTTTCTATCCTGTTTTTCCCCAGCAAAACGCATATTACATGGGGTGAAATTATTGCCGTTTACCTTTTTCATAGTCCTCTTTGCAATTAAGTAAAGTTTATATCAATTGGTGGACAAAAAAATATAGGTAGAGCATCTTTAAACCAAAATCATTTTATAAAATAACTACATTTTCTGTCCATTGTAAAAAAGGTGTGTTTCATTCCATGCCTACAGTACATACTTGTATTGCCATTCTATACATACACCGGCTACGTCACAACTGACGATACGCATACGCATAACCGCCAACGGATTACTTTGTATTTCAATAAATTGTTTATAAATCATTTTGTAACATATTATTTGTTTATACAATCACAGGAGTTCAAAGTTTAATAAGTAAAACCTAACACGGGTACGTATATAGAAACCTGTCAAAATTAGAAGATAGTGGCCAGTCCTCCCCAAAATGTAACTCGCAGCAGACGGTATTATAGTTTACATCGGTAAATGTCGTAGACTAAGACTTATTGTTCAATGATGGTAGGACCAGTAACATTGTATTCACACAAATAATTCATCATAACAAATTGTATTGATACATTACTTATCAATTAAAATCAGTATAGATCTATTATATAGAGTATCTACGTCTCCGAAACTGCCTCTTACTCTCCGAATCCGCCTCTTACTCTCCAACACCGCCTCTTCATACAAAACGACCATAATTATTTTCAGTTTATATTCGATTGAATTTTTTTCATTGAACGATGAAAGATAGGTGATTTCAAAGTCATAGACGTCATTCGTGGGCAGATTTCTCATAAAACAGCCAAAAAACGGAGTAAAAACCATGTCCAGTTGAGAAAATTACACTCGTCGATTGACTTATGACAATTCTGCAGACCATATTTTTCAATATATTTTGAAACCAACACATGAAACAGGAAGTGAAAACATTCCTACATCGTACCACATTCCCCAATTTTTGAAAAAGATCGAGTTAGGGCCGAAAAAAAAGAAAATATTAATTCACACTTACCGTTGCTGCTTCTATTTACTCTCCGCAACCGCATCGGAAGTGTCTCCGAAACATCGTATTATCACCTCTTTTTGGAGGCGGTTGCGGAGTCTAGTAGGCGTGAAGTAGAGTTTAAGTAAAACTAAATTATGGAAAATAGAATTGGACTCTATATTTCTTTTTACCTTTTGGGTAAGAAATTGTAAAAATATATTTTAATCTAAAAATGGTGTTGACTATTTACTAGACCACAATGTAGTGTCTCATGAGTCACCGTGGGAGAGACTATAAATATACAAGTCAAACAGGCAATGTAGCATTCAACCGTCAACCAAAAAAACACACAGAAACAAACAACAACTACAAAGATGTGACATCACAAACATAAAGGTTTGACAATAGGGCTACCGCCTTGAAACGGTCAGTCGCAACAAAGGTCTTTGAAGCAGCACGTTTACTAGTCATAAGAACTCCTTGATAAACCATTATTATGGCATATAATTATTATATCATGAATAGTAATGTCAAATTTGCAATAAATCATGGATATTCCCAGGCGTTAACTGATTTAACTGACGAGAAACGGAGAAACTCGCTCTCAGGTAAAAAGGTAACATCCCTTACTAAAATGATTTTGTTGCAGCAACGCTCTGCCACAATGATTGCATTGTTCACAATACCAATCGTGTAAACTCGGCCAATCCCGTCATTCCTCGGGATCGTGCCTCGTGTGTGTATCGACGGATCAGTATGTTCAAAATCTTGACATTTTGTTAGCCAGAAGGCAACGGCACAGAAAATAGTGCACCGTTGCTTAGCTTTTGCTACATAAACAAGATAGCTGTTCGTCACACGTTTGATGTATGATTTGCGTTGCATGTTTGTTATTTACAATACAGATGACGGTTTTATCACTGTTTTCATGTAAATAAACTATAGATGGAGCAATCAGCTAAATGACGTTGCAAAATTTTGATGATTACTTTGATTTTGAATGCAGATTCGTTTTGGCGGGAATCTAAGGAGCGTCATAATAGGATGACGTTACCAATATGGTGACCTAGTTATATTCCAGTTATGCTTCGAAGAAGTGAATGGGATGTTGTGAATGTCACAATACCTGTATTTATAGCAACCATTTTGTGCAGTGTTGATGTGACATAATGTATTATTAGTCATCAGTTCACAACAGTTTTCATGATATGGTATTAACTACATATATTCTTTATTTGGCATAGATTGCAGATTTTATTTCTATTCTTTTTTTTTTCATTTTAATAATTTTTTGCGGAAAATTTAATTATAATCTATTCTTTTGACATTATTGCATAATTCCCTAAGTTATAAGTTGTCAACTGTTTCATTTTACAATTTTATTCTGCATTTTAACTGTAGATAACATGTGGCCCAATTAAGTGTATTTGCACATTTTATTTATTTTTAAGCTGAAGTACATTATGATGATTTTATTTGTTTGTATTTGGATTGACATCATTATTCTACCTTGGACATGTTTGACATAAAAAAAAAGAAAGAAAAAAAAGAGGTTGGCTGGAGTATGAAATAAAACCTTAATTTCGGCTTTAAATGTTTGCATATTATAACATTAAAATTTTAACATTTTAAGGCATTTCTTTCAGTAACAATTTTTTTGAAATTTCCGTTATAAAATCCTGCTAATATAAGCTTTCCCATCACTTAATGGAATTAAGACGGGACCACGTAATGTGACAGCTATGCCAAGGGTCATTCCTCACCACCAAACAAAGACACTATTTGGCAATACTGTCTTGATTCACATGAATCCGTCACCTATGCAATTATTTTGACACCCACTTAATTTGCACAATACAATCAAGGTCTGTGTGTATTATAATTTTAAGGAAAAGTTCATGATAATTTCATACATTATAATTATCAATACAGATACAGTATTATCCATGAATTACCCATGATGCACCATTTATTTTCTCTGTTCTGAATGCATAGAAACTAATACAAACAGGTGTATAGGATTACCAACAACATTTCTTTCCAACCCGGTGATATATTTACATAATTTTACAAGCCAGGTATTAAGTGTTTGCAATAAATCAATCATGGCTGAAGAAGTACGTGACATTGTCCATTAATCAGGATATCAGATCTTGGCAGATTTAAAAACAAATTCAATCACAGATGCACTTAAGCCAGGAGACACTTTCAATAAATAAACTTACAGATTCAGTTTTCAATTTGAGGCCCTATCATGGATATCCATTTCAAAAGAGATGTTTGTTCTATGGATTGTACGGTATTGACCTGACAAATAAACTTAAGGCAAAGGTTTTGCGCTGCTGATTTTTCATCGACTGAGATCGGACTGTTAAAAAGTCAACTCTCCAATTCAACTTTCTGAATTTATTGGAAGTAAACAAAATGGTAAAATTTCTTCAAAATATGTCAAGGACATTGTTAATATGAGAAAAAGTTGACACTGAATAAATAATCAGGCCATTTAGAAGAAAAAATATTGAACAGCCTTGAAAAATAACCTGCCAAATAAAGGCAAAATTACACAACAAAACTATTTAAGAATATAAGAATCTTTCATTGGTATCCGGTGAAGATAGGGAATTCCAACCCTCGGTATACGTGTTTTTATGTGTTAGCAGAGCCTCGGTTCCGATTTAAACACTTATACCGAGGGTTGGAATTCCCTATCTGAACCGAATACCCATGATAGATTCTTTTCCTTGCATATCAGAGACATGTTGTGCTTTGACGCCGCCAGCTACTAACGTTTTGCATGTTTTCCGGCATACCGGATGTTGGCGCGCGTGAATTTTATCTTGACCCTAGGGTGAGATGGAAATATCTAGCCCCGGTAAAATGACGGATATCCTTGTCCGGTATGCAAGAAAACTCTATTCGGGTGTTCAGGTCATATAATAATGTATATATGCCAACTACAGCAAAGGTTCATTCACAGGTTCTTAAAATACCCATGACTGGATATGCGTAAAATGAATTATGATCTTAATAACACAGATCAAGATTGCTTAAAATTGCTAAAAATATTTTCATTCGTACAAATATGTATGATTTTGTCCGAAAACAGATCGGGAATCTATTGAATTTGATTGTGCTTCTATTGTTCAATGGCACGATACTTTCGTGAAATTTACAGTCCTATTGTGTGACGTCAATATCGATCTGTGCTATTTGACGCTCCAGTTTTGGGGATGGGCTGTCTAGTTCAAGCCGTTTGTATTGTGTTTATAGAGTTTGAAATCTCAAAACATGTAAGTTATATATATACCTCGTTGTCAGTAGGTTTGGAAATGGTGTATATATACATATTGTAAAATTTTACTGTTGTTGGCAGGATAGCTCCTTTAAATGAAGACATTAATTTTGTGTCTCCTAATTCTAATGCAACTATACCTTGACACATTACCCCCATTGGCGACCATAAAACACCCGATTTACCATCTGAAAAGTGTGTGACGTCGCAATCATAATGTTGTAACAAGCAACATTGTCTGATGACGTCAACAAAATGCCGGCACCCATGAATTTGTGATTTCATAGGGGAAAAAAGTGTGCATGTCTGATTTTGTTTTATATTTCTGGCATTTAAATAAAAAAGCATTAGAATTGAGATAACCATGCTGAGATTTTCACTCTTTAAATCAAGATTTGTAACAAATATATTTGGTCAAATTGTCAAAAGAAGAATCAGCTGAAGTTAGACTAGTTTAGCGAGTATTAAATATTACCATGATATAAAAATCATTAAAAAAGGAGAGAAAAAAAGGAGGAGGCCTTGAAATAAACTGAACTGAATGTTGTTTAACGGCTCATCAACACAGTATAGGTTATTTAGAGCCGCCCCAGAGAGAGGGGAAGGATACATAGGAATCCGTAAACCTGCCCTACTCTTATTATCAAATAGATTCCTATGGTTCTTTAACGTGCTCGGAGGATAGACCGATACATGGGACCACCTGGTTTATGTCCCCATCCGACGGACGAGGCCTTGAAATGAATCTGCTTTTTTAAGTGTTTCATGAAATTGCTTTTTGACACGAAATTGTTCTTGAGAAGTGAATCAGTACGGCCTCACAATACATCATTAGGTTCTAATATACAACATACGCACTTTTTGTTCAAATAAAGCACGGAATCTCAAAGCTAGTGGGACAACAATAGGCTAACTGGGATCAATGTTTCACTGATAGATGGTATGTAAACACTTATCCAATAGTTGGCAACCCATCATGTCTACCCTAACAATGCACTCTCCATTCAACAGGTATGCAAGAAAAAGTAATCAGGAACAATTTAGGGTAATTTGAGTACAATCCAATATATCATAAAAAACCGAAAGATCCATAAAAGCTACAAGGCTGTACAATATTATATAAACCCTAAACCACTCATCTCAAAATATACTAAACTGAACTCCAAAAAAACCAACATTGTATTCTAAATATATTTTTTCTTTTACAAAATTTTATATTGGTACATTTAAACTCACAGTATTCAAACATTATACAGAACAATTTTTTTTTCTTTTCCGGATAACCTTTTTTCAAGCTTGGTGCAAATCAATTGAAATACTAGATTATATGCTATAGGGTATTAAAGTTCCTTAGTATAATACAATTGGCAAACATTTTATTTTAATAAAAAACTGAGACTATTTTTTTTGGTTAGCAAAAGGAATGACACTGAACTTTAGAATGAAGTAATGGTGTTTTACGGCACGTCGACACATAAATAGGTCATATTGTGCGCAAAAACCGATGAATCATGAAGGAATGAAGTAGTAATTAAAAATAATGTAAACGTATAAAGATAAAATTATCTACAAATAAGGGATGATATTTTAGACAAATTTAGTGTCCTTAAAATACATTAAAAGTGTTGAATATATTAATTTATTCATAAACTTAATCAATTACAGATAGATTTCCATTGAAAAATACACTTCAGTACTTTTAGTGTTAATACTAGACAATATTTAATTATTTTTTTTTGAAAATGCATGATTTAGCATGATATTGGTTATTTGATTATAATTCCCTCTGTTAAAGGTACACACAGTTAAAGGGGTGCATGGCAATCTTAAAGTATTTATTGAGTGGTAAAAATGGTTCCCCGATTTATTCATTCAATGCACCTTTTACTTTAAAGCTATATTTAATAGTCAGGAAAATAAAAAATGGAATTTAAAATATCAATTTTGTTGATCATATTCATTTTGTCTATCATCTATCATGTATTTTACACAATAACCCTCAATGATTGCTGTCACTTCCTTTCATACATCAACATGAATGTTCATACCTGTTGTAGGGGGCTGGCTTGGCGCAGTCGGTAGCGTGGCGGATTTGTAACCGGAGGCCCCGGGTTCAATCCTCCGTGGTGCCACTGAGTTCCGTCAGTGTGTTCTTGGGCAAGACACTTTACCTTAGCCTCGTCCATCGGATGGGGACGTAAACCGGGCAGTCCCGTGTATTGGTCTATCCTCCGAGCACGTTAAAGAACCATAGGAATCTATTCGATAATAAGAGTAGGGCAGGTTCCCGGATTCCTATGTATCCTTCCCCTCTCTCTGGGGCGGCTCTAAATAACCTATACTGTGTTGATGAGCCGTTAAACAACATTCAATTCAATTCAATTCATACCTGTTGTATACACTGTTGTAGTGTCAAGGTCACTTCCCAGACCCGAGGAGCTCTGTAACGGGGGCAGGACTAGCCCCCGCACATCCTTCATGTGGAAGTTGGGTTCCGACTGAAATGTGACCATTGGGGCTGACCGTCGTCGTCCAGCAGCTCCGTAAAGCCATGTGGTCGTCTCCACATTAACATACTCTGGAACACTGAAATAATTACAGAACATATAATATTACATTCAAATACCCCGGATTTCTGCTTACAGACGAAATTATATAGCTGGTAATTTAAATGTAAGAAATCTGTTTTTCACCTAAAGCAAGCTTATACGCATGACAATTACAAATTTAAATTATTCATGCATCTTTTTTCTGAAATTCGTTCCGTGTATCAAAACAATGAATTTTCATTTCTGACACGGAGATGCATACAATCTTTACTAATTAAGAAAAGAAAACATTAAAGCTACATTGTAAAAAATATCAATAATACACAGTAACTCGCATGCTGATCAGAGTTTACAATGTCTGGCTGCTGATAAGTCATATTCCCCAAAACACCCCTTTGTCACATGAATGAAACGGTCTTAATTCAAAGAAAGAACAGCCCATTATATATAATTATGTAGCGGGTTAAGGGTTAAGACCAACAATTACACAAGTAATGAGTCCTTTATGTAAGCTCAGCACCTCTGTGTTCAGAAACTAAACACTGCATACATACACATTTCTAGGAGCCTTCACTGTTAGAAATGCTCCTTCCTCTAATGATCGCTGGGTCAGGGGCTGGTAACGAGGGGTCAGGTAGTAGTTTTCCTCTCCAGTATATGCTGAAAAAAGACAAGAAAAGTGCTATGCTATAATCCTTATTCTATGCAGTCTTCACTCAACTCCTACTGCTTGTCCTGCGACCCTAAAAGGGCCTGACAGGGGTTCTATCTGATTATTTCTTTAGAATCACTCTCTCTGGGAGTACCGTAGTTGTTTGGATGGTGTTTTACATCATTTAAAGCACATGTTAGGCCATGTATGAAGGTTGATTTTTTGTTTTATGTTAGAGGTAGACCACCCCATTATGCCTGGGTTAAGCAAGTACTTTATACCTCCCGCCATCCGTAAGAATTGACACTTTCTCACTTGACAAGTCAAGCTACCAGTGGAATTTAAACATGCAGCGTTGTGAGGCGAGAAAGTCTTAGACACAGTATCTTTACTATCCCGGCCACGAAAGCACTTAATAAATATTAACTGATTTACTTGCAGTGAAACCCTATTAATTGAAATGAATGTTGTTTAACGGCTCATCAACACAATATAGGTTATTTAGAGCCGCCCCAGAGAGCGGGGAAGGATACATAGGAATCCGAGAACCGTGCCCTACTCTTTTTATCGAATAGATTCCTATGGTTCTTTAACGTGCTCGGAGGATACCGCCCGGTTTACGTCCCCATCCGACGGACGAGGCTAAGGGTAAGTGTCTTGTCCAAGAACACACCAACGAAACTCAGTGGCACCACGGAAGATTGAACCCGGGGCCTCCGGTTACAAATCCATCGCGCTACCGACTGCTCCACGCCAGCCCTCTTACATTTTATTCAATGTTTTACGTGTGAGTCCCTACTAGCGCATATTCATCTCTTAAGAGTTTGGTTCTCCTTTAATGGAAGAGTATGCGTGATCGACAGTCATGAATCCTGGATGACACTTAAAAAAGGATTTGTTTTTCTAACATGTGTGTCTTTGATATCAGGGTATTACATTTACGTGATTACAGAAACAGTAAAATGGACAAGTTTATGGGTTAATGGAGTGGCACATCCATTAAAAAAAATATTTCAATAACAATTGTATCATAAATGTAAACAGTTTATAGATTTTGATGGTGGTCAATAAAAATTATTTGTAAATCGACCAAATTGTGTATACGTGGAACTGAATTGGTTTTAGAAATGGAAGAAGAAATGGAGATTTCGAAAAATGTGGCGAGAAGCGACTGGTAATCATGGACAGAGAGAAGTTCCATTGTTATCCAATGTGACACTGTAGGCCCTGGAGGGATGTGAAGGAGTGTCAGAGGGAATTATACTCTGTAGCCCAAAAGGGTGGAGGTGGGGTGAGAGGGTGATTATAACTCTGTAGCTGCAGGGGCGATTACTCCGTAGCCCCCGGGGGTGATTACTCTGATTAGTAATTATGACTGCCATTCATTTGTTAGACTAAAAAAATCTTTACATTTAACGCTGAAATTACTCAATGGTTTATTAAAATACATTTTTACATTTTACAATTAATCAAAATGAATTGAACTGGGTTTTACATCGCACCAACACATGAAAGGTTAATCGCGTAAAGTATCAGGCAACAATCATTCAATTAATTCTTTCTGTGTGTGTGTGTATGTACGTGCAAGCACGTGCAGAAAAAAAAAGTTTTATATTCCCTTTGTTGTTAAGGGCATAAAGCATGGACTTCCTACGACATTGTGTTGCTCTACATCTCATCCAGCGTCTATTATAACGTTATGACATCATCAGAGATTACATTAAACACTCCATTAAGCCCGGTCCCAGTAATCCGCAGTAAAAATGTCCGATGTTTTATAATGCGCAACAATCCGATAATGTAAAAATGTCCGATGTTTTATAATGCTCAACAATCCGATAGTGTATTCAAATTGTAATTTAGTGTATTCAAATTGTAATTTATTCCAATGTAATCTAAATCGAGACAGAATGCTTTATTGAAGCAGGGATATGCTTGTTTGTATAGGATTGAATTATAAACAGATCACGGTAGAATCAATACATTATTATTGCTACCAAAAACTCCATATTGAAATCAAAAATCCATACGCACAGATGATATTGCAAATATGATTAATAAATATTAAAAGTTGTTCATTATCTTCGAAACTGGGAAATGATAAATTCTGACAGTTGGTATGGTGTAATATGGTACGCTTTAAAATTATAATTCCTTGTCAAAATGATCCCCTGACCCGTTATTATAAAATGCAATTTGATTATAACTTTTACATAAAAATTGAAGGGAAAAGGACCCAAAATATTAACCTAATGTCATAAAATGCCTTGCTAGGGTGGGAAAGTTTGCACTGAACAAAACTGTTCCAATTTTACTTTTGCTCCCCAGTTTTTAAAAAAAATGCTTTTACGCTCAATTGTATTTGTTTTGTATATATTTATTTCATTAAAATAGTGTGAAATGTGTTGTTTTCAATGAAATACTCGGCTGTAAGTTTTAAGTGCCAGCAAAAACCTTGTCCCAAAACAAAAACAAATATTGATACACGGAAGAAATTCAATAAAACTTTTAGTATATATAATCCTAATCGTCCAATTAAATAATGTTTACGATTTACGAATACCAAAGTCACGTACATTAATCTCACAAGAAACGTGTGTAACGTAAACTTATTTACACTTGCAATTAACTACAGTCACTAACCTAATGTTAACAGTAGCTGTAAATTGTAAAAGGTGGTTAAATAAATAAATATACAATGGTCAAAAGTCATTGATAAATGGTCTATAATGTGGAGCTGGACACACATTTAGCTGGACACACATTTAGTGTTAATTGTGGCAATAGTAAGTGTAAGCTTGACCGATAATTATTAAAGAAAACAGAATTGTGTAAAGTTTGTCTCGACATCCATACTGTTTGTATAACATACAGGTTACCCTTCGAAATGACCAAACAGACAGATTTATGAAATATGGTATACTGGAGGTGGCTAAGTGGTAGACAACATCAGCCTCACATGCAGGAGGTTGTGGCTTCCATTCCCAGTTGAGTCATAAGAAAGACTTTATAAAATGGTACTTGTAACTCCCTTGCTTGACGTTCAGCAGTATAAATGGTAGATCTATGAATGGTCAGCCCTTTGTCAGTATGATGTGACTGGGTGGCGGGTATCATGTCAACATGTGTAGATCTATGAATGGTCAGCCCTGTGTCAGTATAATGTGACTGGGTGGTGGGTATCATGTCAACATGTGTAGATCTATGAATGGTCAGCCCTGTGTCAGAACAATGTGACTGGGTGGTGGGTATCATGTCAACATGTGTAGATCTATGAATGGTCAGCCCTGTGTCAGTATAATGTGACTGGGTGGTGGGTATCATGTCAACATGTGTAGATCTATGAATGGTCAGCCCTGTGTCAGAACAATGTGACTGGGTGGTGGGTATCATGTCAACATGTGTAGATCTATGAATGGTCAGCCCTGTGTCAGTATGATGTGACTGGGTGGCGGGTATCATGTCAACATGTGTAGATCTATGAATGGTCAGCCCTGTGTCAGTATGATGTGACTGGGTGGCGGGTATCATGTCAACATGTGTAGATCTATGAATGGTCAGCCCTGTGTCAGTATGATGTGACTGGGTGGTGGGTATCATGTCAACATGTGTAGATCTATGAATGGTCAGCCCTGTGTCAGTATAATGTGACTGGGTGGCGGGTATCATGTCAACATGTGTAGATCTATGAATGGTCAGCCCTGTGTCAGTATGATGTGACTGGGTGGTGGGTATCATGTCAACATGTGTAGATCTATGAATGGTCAGCCCTGTGTCAGTATAATGTGACTGGGTGGCGGGTATCATGTCAACATGTGTAGATCTATGAATGGTCAGCCCTGTGTCAGTATGATGTGACTGGGTGGCGGGTATCATGTCAACATGTGTAGATCTATGAATGGTCAGCCCTGTGTCAGTATAATGTGACTGGGTGGCGGGTATCATGTCAACATGTGTAGATCTATGAATGGTCAGCCCTGTGTCAGTATGATGTGACTGGGTGGTGGGTATCATGTCAACATGTGTAGATCTTTGAATGGTCAGCCCTGTGTCAGTATGATGTGACTGGGTGGTGGGTATCATGTCAACATGTGTAGATCTATGAATGGTCAGCCCTGTGTCAGTATGATGTGACTGGGTGGTGGGTATCATGTCAACATGTGTAGATCTATGAACGGTCAGCCCTGTGTCAGTATAATGTGACTGGGTAGTGGGTATCATGTCAACATGTGTAGATCTATGAATGGTCAGCCCTGTGTCAGTATGATGTGACTGGGTGGCGGGTATCATGTCAACATGTGTAGATCTATGAATGGTCAGCCCTGTGTCAGTATGATGTGACTGGGTGGCGGGTATCATGTCAACATGTGTAGATCTATGAATGGTCAGCCCTGTGTCAGTATGATGTGACTGGGTGGCAGGTATCATGTCAACATGTGTAGATCTATGAATGGTCAGCCCTGTGTCAGTATAATGTGACTGGGTGGCGGGTATCATGTCAACATGTGTAGATCTATGAATGGTCAGCCCTGTGTCAGTATAATGTGACTGGGTGGCGGGTATCATGTCAACATGTGTAGATCTATGAATGGTCAGCCCTGTGTCAGTATGATGTGACTGGGTGGCGGGTATCATGTCAACATGTGTAGATCTATGAATGGTCAGCCCTGTGTCAGTATAATGTGACTGGGTGGTGGGTATCATGTCAACATGTGACTATGGCCTGGTATTCCAATGTGGCTATTGTTTGTTTGCATGGTGTTTTACGTCATTTTCAACACATGTAAGGTTATATATATGATGGTCATTTTTTTGTGGTGGAGGCAGACCACCCACATTTATTGGGTAGAACCAGTACCGTACACCTCCCGCCATCCATAAGAATCGACACTTCCTCACAAGTCGAGCTCCCAGTGGCAGCACTATAAAGTGAAGCATTGAGCTCATTGCTACAAGTAGACAATAGACTGAAAGATTGTTAAAAGCATCTGAAACCCCGGCATACATTACGGTATACATGAAATATGATATAAACAAACACTCTCACTTCTGTTAAGCTGCTAAGCGTCTAAGCAACTATTTATGTAAACAACATTTTTGCAACAAAAAAAACTATATAAAAGACATATTTTTAGCAATATATTTAAAAAAGGCGTTCCTTTAGTTTAAAGTTATTTATTTGACAAAGATTGAAATTAAAGCTCTCGAAACTTATTTTAATCTGTTCTCGATGTCTTCCTTGGTAGAATCATTACTAACAAATGCAAATAAAGTGCCTTGCTCAGGTACACAATTAACACATATGGTCGTGGCGGGGATCAAACTCACGCCATTTTGATCCTGGGTCCAATGCTCTACCACTGGACCAAAGTATTCCTTTAACAATAATATAATCTTTAGGCAAAGTAAGCATAATTTCGGCTTTTGTGAGGTTTTGTATATCTGTCAGTTTTACCAATCCCAGGTTTATTAACTGAATGGTTAGTTTTAAATCTATTGCAAAGTCTAAGATGTCAATTTTGAGTTTAAATATTTTTTTCTATTTTTTCTCCATTGTATAAATAAGTTCAGCGGAAAAAAAGGATACCATATCATTATATATTTATAAGGAGTATGCCTAAGTCTTGCTTTTACAAATGATTTTCAATATTTACCATAAAGTTTTAATACAACTAGAGTGTCACGTACCCAAATACAAGGAAAGTTGAGTATCACGTACCCATATACAAGCAAAGTTGAGTATCACATACCCAAATACAAGGAAAGTTGAGTATCAGGTACCCAAATACAAAGTTGAGTATCACGTACCCAATTCAAGGAAAGTTGAGTATCACGTACCCAAATACAAGCAAAGTTGAGTATCACATACCCAAATACAAGCAAAGTTGAGTATCACGTACCCAAATACAAGGAAAGTTAAGTATCAGGTACCCAAATACAAGGAAAGTTGAGTATCAGGTACCCAAATACAAGCAAAGTTGAGTATCACATACCCAAATACAAGCAAAGTTGAGTATCACGTACCCAAATACAAGGAAAGTTAAGTATCAGGTACCCAAATACAAGGAAAGTTGAGTATCAGGTACCCAAATACAAGGAAAGTTAAGTATCAGGTACCCAAATACAAGGAAAGTTGAGTATCAGGTACCCAAATACAAAGTTGAGTATCACGTACCCAATTCAAGGAAAGTTGAGTATCACGTACCCAAATACAAGGAAAGTTAACAAAATACGTGTTTAAACTGAACATTTTTGCCAACTTATTAAAACCTAACGTAACCATTTATCATTCAGCATTAAAGTAAACATAATATACAATAGCTTTTAGCCTTAAAACTCTCACAAATTCATTAAACTTTTTAAATAGTGAAAGGCTTTAAAATCATCAAAAGACCATACAGATAAAGCTTTAGAAAAAGTAATAGTGTATAGTAAATAATGGCCAGGCATTGTGACTGAACAATGAAGAGATGAGGTGGATAAGACAGACCAAAAGGACACACTTTCAATCACTGAATGTGACAAACACCAACAAAATTGCCAGGTGTCGTTTAAAAATTAAATTCTCCGCACCTGTAAGCTATTCTCTTTGCAAGAAGTTTTTGTCAATTTGTTTGGTGTTATATGTCATATTTCATCTCATCTTATCTATGTATGACTGTCGTTTTTTTGTAATGGAGGCACACCACCCACTTATTCCAGGGTATATAGAACCAGTACTGTATACCTCCTGCCATCCAAAAGGATCGACACTTTTTCACTTACAACCTGAGCTCCAAGTGGGATTTGTACACACAGCGGTGAGAGGCGAAAATGTTTACAACGCAACATTGTTAACCCCTCGAACCTGAAGGTGCTAGCTTGTCAACTAGGCCAGACAACTTACATGGCATGGGCCTTCATCAGTAAGCACCAAGTTTAAGGATTTCAACGGTGCAGGAATTGAATGTAATGTTGTTTAACGGCTCATGACAACACAGTATAGGTTATTTAGAGCTGTCCCAGAGAGAGGGGAAGGTAGTGTGTTAAAATACACGTTTAATGCTCTTTTGAAATTTTTCGTATTGGCGATGCAGTTACATAGAACGTCAGAATAATAAAAACAAGAGGTCAATGACCTTGAAGCTCTACTGATTGAATTTGATTTCAGGAAGTAGTCGCTACAGACTTGTTTTTTGAAAATCTATTTTTAACCGTGGCGGCCATCTTGAATTTCCGGCCGACCTGAAATTTTGCTAAGATCAATAAGACATTAAGAGCAACATTCCTGTGAAGTTTCATGAAAATCCGTCTGGTTGTTTCAAAGAAGTAGTCGCTACAAGTTTTCATTATATAACTCTATGTAAACAAAGCAGCCATGTTTAAGGTCAAATCAAAACGATTTTCGACAAGGACCAACATCATGTCATACTGATCATTTTAGAAAAAGTCCCATATCAATATCTCTTATTGTTTTGAAGAAGTAGTCGCTACAAACTTATTTATTTTTCAATCTTTTTTTAGCTGTGGCGGCCATCTTGAATTTCCGGCCGACCTGAAATTTTTCTAGGATCAACTAGACATCAAGAGCAACACTCCTGTGAAGTTTCATGAACATCCGTCAAGTAGTTTCAGAGGAGTAGTCGCTACAAGTTTTTACTATATAACTCTATGTAACCAAAGATGGCCACTGGCAGCCATGTTTAACGTCGAATCAAAATAATTTTCCACAAGGATCTACATCATGTCATGCTGATCATTTTAGAAAAAGTCCCATATCAATATCACTTATAGTTTTCAAATAGTAGTCGCTACAAACTTATTTTTTAAAAATCTATTTTTAGCTGTGACGGCCATCTTGAATTTCCGGCCGGCCTGAAATTTTGATAGGATCAATTAGACATCAAGAGCAACATTCCTGTAAAGTTTCATGACAATCCGCCAAGTAGTTTCAGAGGAGTAGTCGCTACAAGTTTTTACTATATAACTCTATGTAAACAAAGATGGCCGCTGGCAGCCATGTTTAACGTTGAATCAAAACGATTTTTGACTAGGATCAACATCATGTAATGCTGATCATTTTAAAAAAAGTCCCATATCAATATCACTTATAGTTTTCAAGAAGTAGTCGCTACAAACTTATTTTTTAAAAATCTATTTTTAGCTGTGACGGCCATCTTGAATTTCCGGCCGACCTGAAATTTTTCTAGGATCAATTAGACATTAAGAGCAACATTCCTGTAAAGTTTCATGACAATCCGCCAAGTAGTTTCAGAGAAGTAGTCGCTACAAGTTTTTACTATATAACTCTATGTAAACAAAGATGGCCGCTGGCAGCCATGTTTAACGTTGAATCAAAACGATTTTTGACTAGGATCAACATCATGTCATGCTGATCATTTTAGAAAAAGTCCCATATCAATATCACTTATAGTTTTCAAGAAGAAGTCGCTACAAACTTGTATTTTAAAACTCTATTTTTAGCTTTGGCGGCCATCTTGGATTTCACATCAACATGAATTTTTGCTAGGATCAACTAGACTTTATGGGCAACATTTCTGTAAAGTTTCATGAATATCCATCCAGTAGTTTCAGCTGTGAAGTCGCTACAAATAAAAGTTTACGGACAGACGGACAGACAGACGGACAGACGGACAGACGGACGACGGACGCCGCACCACGGCATAAGCTCTGCTGATCTCTGATCAGTAGAGCTAAAAACTGCATAGGAGCCAATTTATTAGGCTAGAGGGGAAGGATACATAGGAATCCAGGAACCGTGCCCTACTCTTATTCTTTAACGTGCTCGGAGGATAGACTGATATACGGGACCGCCCGGTTTATGTCCCCATCCGACGGACGAGACTAAGGGAAAGTGTCTTGCGCAAGAACACACCGACGAAACTCAGTGGCGCCACGGATGATTGAACCCGGGGCCACCGGTTACAAATCAGCCGCAATACCGAATGCGCCACACCAGCCCTCTCAACAGTACATGAAAAACAACAATGTATATGTGTTATAGAAGTTACTGCCTTTGATTAATTCTTATTTTATTCTTACTGTATCCGATGCCGTTGCAAGCGATTCGTTTCTAAGGTACTTCTTGATTGTGCTTTCTCAACTTTTTTTCTTTTTTTTTTATTAAGATTAAGAACAATAATTGAGCGACATATTCTTTTGCTTTAGAATGTGAGTTTGAGCACATCCGGAGTTAATACCCTTGCTATGTGATAACTTCAGTAACCTAAATGGAAGTGGATTTTCCCCATATTCGGTTTCAAGGTTTTTGCTTCAGTAAGATACAATCCTGACATGGCATAGATTCCTGAATAATTCTGGAGAGTTGTCATGACTGTAAACTGTTGGATTCTGGGAAAATGGAATGAACAAGTACAGTGTGTACTCTTGGTTCTTTTGTTTACCCCTTAGCCTGCTAACGGCGACTACAATAACCTTTGGGTCCATTGTAAACCCAGATCAGGGTTTACAATGTCCAGCTGCTCATTAGTCATTTCTCCAAAACACCCCTTTGTAACATAAATGGAATGGTGTAAATTTAAAGAAAGAACAGTGCATTATACATTCATAGCTGGCTGAGGGTTAATAAAACTTATTATTGTAGTAGAATCTTTTCTCAATAATCTCCATTTACATATTTTCATGTATAACAGTCTATTAAAACATTTTAGAATTATTTTATTATTAGAATTTTGTGATTCTGGATTTTAAGAACCTCATTACTCAATGTCAAGTAAAAACTCAATGCCTAAATACCTCCCTAAATTAACTGGTTTCATCGGTCCATTTTTTCATGGTTGTTTCTATCATGACATCACTTTCTGGTATTATGACATCACGTCATGCTATTCAACTATTGATACAACTCGGTGAATTCTGAGAACTGATCGTTTAAATTGCTGTGAGAAACAGTTTAAGACTGTTTGTATCTCTCAATGAGTAGTGAGTTTCTTGAAACCAAGACTTAAAAATTCTAAACATAAAATAATTCTAAAATGATTTATTAGACTGTGGTAAGCGAGACTTTTAATATACAAGCAACTGCTAATCAGGAAAGTAACTCTATATGTTTGTCTTTTGCTGTGAAATGAAATAAGTGTTTGACATCTCGAGTTAATACATCATAATTACATGTTATGCTGGAACACCAACCTCAGACGGAGACTAGACGAATAATGAATTTTCCCATGCCTGCACCAGTGAGCAAATCCACGTGGGGCAGAGGTCTGCAATTTTAACATACAAGGTCTAATCAATGAAGCTACAAAGGTCGCGTTTTTTTTGTATAAATGTTTTTATCGCAGTATAAATATAATTTGGTAGTTTTTCTAAAATATGAATTTACTTACACAATTTCAGTGTCTCATAAATTTGTGATGATGTTAGATGTCTAGCTGTGGGACTGTAGTTGTTGCCAATGGAATCACTGACATGGGTGAAGTGCTTCTTTTCTTTGATTGGTGCTGCTTTGGTCCACGATCCTCGTTCTAATACCTGCGGTCGCTCACTAAATGCCGGCTGTAATAGAATGTAATTGATGAAATAACATGAATTATTATGATTATTCTGCCAACAAGGTAATGCTGCTGATCTGAGTAAGACTGGCCTAGCAAGTGATGGAGATGGTATAAAGGGCAGTAGTTAGCATAGTGGTTTAGTGTTCTAAGGAAAATAATACGGAAATATATGAGAGACAAAAGAAATTTACATCATATATTTCTATAGAAGTTAACTCAGGAAAATGACTGATATTTCCTGTTTAAAACAGTTTATTAAATCATTTTAGAATTGTTTTATTTTTAGAATTTTGTGATTCTTGGTTTCAAGAAACTCATTACTCAATGAGTGATACACAGTCTTAATCTGTTCTCACAGCAATTAAAAGCTCATTCAGTTCTGAGAACACACTGAGTTGCATCATAATAGCATGACGTGATGTCATAATAGCATGACATGATGTCATAATACCAGGGTGTGATGTCATAATACCAGAAAGTTTTGTCATGATAGAAGCAACCAAATGAATGAATGAATCATTCTGATTGGTTCAGTGATAAAAATTGGACCAATGAAACCAGTTAATTTAAAACTCATTACATTCTCAGAACACACTTAGGTTTTCCGGGACATTGAGTAATGAGGTTCTTGAAACCCACAAACACAAAATTATAATAATAAAACAATTCTAAAATGATTTAAAGATGAGCATTGTCCTAAATCAACAAATCCGCTGTTGATATGTTTTTAATTATTAAATATCATTATAAATACGATGTTTACTATGTTATTGATGTATGTTTAGTGAAAATATGTTTTTAAAGATAAAAATCGAAAAGGCAAACAGGCATTGCTAAAAAATCGAAAAAAATCTAAGGGGGAAAACTCTTCCTTGTATAACCGGAAGTGACGCCATTGGGAACAAAAAATGCCAATAGTACACAGGGAAAGCATGCAAAAACAGTATAGTGTGTATGAAAATGTCGGAATTAAACTGTTTTTATCGAAATTCTGACAGTAAGTCACCGGCAACACCGCATAACTTGGTACATATACACTACTCAACTTTTATAATCGGTAACCCAGGTTTTTTGAAAATAACACAAATACTAAAAGCTGGAAATCACCAAAACACATACCAATATTTTATTTTATTTAGTTTATTAACAATGTAATCTGATTTTCAAAAAACCTGGGCGACCGATTATAAAAGTTGAGTAGTGTACACTAAGCGCAAAATGCCGTATATTCCGAATGCATTGACATGGTCTAATACTTGTACATTTATACGAGCGTCAGATAATAAGGACTTTACTTTTGCCGAAAAGTAGACATTGAAAAAATATATTTAGTACATGTTTATTTTTCAAATAATTGATAAAAAAAATAAGATAAAATAACAACAACATGAATAAATGACACTGCATCTCATTTCTGTGTGTGTGTGTAATTCTAAGGTTTATAGTCCGTCCGCCAACGAACACGTCAGGGTATACCTGACGCGATGGGCACAATAGAGTCTGGACTTTTAAAGGTGTAATTTTGAATTTTGAAGCTGATCTAGACCTTGCCAACAGGTCTGTTTAATGCCTAAATATGTGCTAAAAGGTGTCAATACACGAAATTAGGTTGAATTAACCGCTGTTGTTGACACCTTCTCATTTCTATAGTACCAGGGAGTATATATATGCCATAAGTGCCCGCCACCTGGTGACCAAAAAACTCGAGGAGTGGCATGTATTAGATTTAGATTTGCAGTATGACACGCTCTCCAATTGCTCCCAACTAACAATATACCACACACCGACTAATTAACTATTGCTGTGCCCTATTTAAGTACAGACTAATTAGGGTACATACGTCGGTATATGACAAAAGCACGCACCATTTAGGGAAACATAGTTTTATGACACATTTCCTGTTTATTGCAATTCCGTGATAGGTGTAATACTGCTGCGGCAAGCTGCGTACTGCACAAGACGGACATATGATGCGTAGGAAACTAGTTTATTGCGCACAAAGAGATAAACATACTATGATCTAAATAATATAGCCAAATGTATTATGAGCACCATATTATGCATTATGTACATGTAGAGATCGAAACAACAGACCCAAAAAATCAAATTTACCATAATATAAAAGTATATCTTGTAAGGCACTTATTTTACTTATTGCATGAGCTAAGAGCTGTTATTGTTTTGCCATAAAACATTACTGAACTAATATTATAGCTAGTAACATTATCAATTTCTGCCTTGTATTTTGTCATATTTTTTTAAAATCCAGAGACCGATATCATGTAGACGGACGGCGATATATAAATAGATATAGATCTATAACACTATTGGCAGAAGAGGGTATATATTTAAAAAAAACAAAAAAACCTACAAAATATATATTGAAACACAGACACAGTGTTTCTTTCACTGAATTCTTTTCAATTTATATGCTGAACCTTTTTTGGCAATCTTTTGAAAAAGACGGCTACATTATATTAGCGCCATCAGTTCTTGACTGATTCACGTAAAGACGCATGCTTCTAATTCAACAGCTAAACAATCACGGTGTATATAAAGATTTAAGACTATATACCTTTCTACAATTTAGCATACGTATACCCGATGAAGTGCTAAGATAATAAAACAAAAACTTTTATGTTACCTCATTTATTAATTTACTCCTCAACGCCGGTTGAATCGGCGAATAAAACTTGCTCGGAGACGGCGGGGTTAGGCACTTCTCATTTTTGTAATATTGTTGGTACCACTGCCTTTTTTAATAGGCATGGCCGTTTGTTCTCCAAATTCAACGAAAAAGAAACCAAAGGATGGACAGGATGGACTTCCCACGAATCCAACATAAAATGTTTTTACAAACTCGCGCGTCTTTCGAAGGTTCCCACTTTTTTGATGAGACGGGCGATTTTCATCGGCAGCGGTCCACCCACACCTCTAATCTTAATCATTAACCTGATTTAGAACACGAAAGAAACTGATATCATTATATTGTCCTTTTGTATGCACACGTTTGCAACAAGCCAACAGCACACGGCATTTTTAACACGTACCATAAAACATAATCCTACATAGACAATGAAGACTTAACGCGGAGCCGCTAATCGCTTAGTACCAATGACGTCACAGGTCTCATGACACTTACCTGTCTTCAAAAAGGGCGAAACTCGGAGCGTGTGCGCTATGATGTATAATTGGCAACTGTGACAAAACGGGACAACCAATAAGTGTAATATTTGAACAGATTGTATATTATATACATATATTTCAGAATATATGCTCAAAAGACACGTTATATTTCACCTTTAATAGACTGTTTTAAGCGCATCCCTGGCTGGGATGGTAAAGACGTTCGAGTGCGACCGGGAGCTTGGTTTTAAGTGAAAAAATGTCAATTCTTACGGATGGTGTGGGGTATACAGTATTGGTTCTACCCAGGAAAAAGTGTTGGCTGTCTCCACCATGAAAGTAACTACTGTCATATATAGCCTACAATGTGTTGGAAATGATGTAAAATACCATTCCACCAGCTGTATATATTATAATAATATATACTTCTTTTAAAGTTGTTATGATCCCTATTACATGCTAAAAAGAGATTAAGCTGAACCCATCTTACGCAGTGTTTGTCCTTATACAGCTTAGTTGCAGTGATATACATGTATACAATGACACATCAGTATTTAAATTACTCAACATTTTAATCACTCAAATGTATTGATAACATTTTATAAAAAAAATGAAAGTCAATTTTCTTTTTTTATCATTGGCCTGTAGACATAAGGGTTAAGAAGCATTACTTCACATTCAAAACTTACATCTTCAGGGGTATAATACCAGGTAAATCTGTTCAATAGAATGTATTTCTGATTGAGAGATATCGTAAAGAAAAATTGTAATATTACTGGGTATAGCGGATTTCGATTTGATATAAGTGTATTTAATTTAAATTTTGCATAATGATTGTATTCATAACGTTATAGTACTATATAAACTATTTACTGATTTATTCTATCGAAATGTTATGGTAGAAATGTGACCTTAACATTTCAACAATTTTTTCTCAAATTAAAAAGAATTCACTTTTTTCTTTAACTTGATTACGAAAATAGCTACAGAGCTCACGTTTACATACAAATCGCTCTTGATGGTGTGTTTAACTGTGGCAGTTTGTCGAATATTGTTTTACGTAATTTTCGGCACATGTTAGGCCATATATGACAGTCAATTATATTTGTGGTAGAGGTAGACCACCCCATTTTTTCTCGGTAGAACCAGTACTGTATACCTCCCACCATCCCGGAAGAATTGAAACTTTCTCACTTGACAAGCTGATCTCCAAGTGGAAGTTAAACCTGCAGCGGAGAGAGACGAGGAAGTTTTAGACACAGCATACATCAGGCAGCGTGCAGATCCAAATCATTTATTTATAGCACAGGTATTGCTTATGTAAATACGTGTTAAAAAGTAAGCATATATTTTTAACCAAGCGCACGTTTCTGATCAGTTGTTTCAACATCGGGTGATTAAATGCAAATTTTATGGTAAAAGTCAATATCATCTTCATTAATGTTAAAAATAAACATATTCTGACTGAATATTTAGATTATTTCATTCTCTAGTAAATATAAGTCTATTATAAGTAATGACCTCGGATTTAGTGTTGTAGATATTCTGGAGACGATCATGATGTTAGCAGAATCCTTCTTATAAATGAATTTAAAGAGGTTCTACCTATATCTTTTTGTCCACCAAGTGATATAAACTTTACTTAATTATAAAGAGGACTATGAAAAAGGTAAATGGCAATAATTTCACCCAATGTAATATGCGTTTTGCTGGGGAAAAACAGGATTGAAAAGATCGGATTTTTGAAATTGTATTCGTAATTGTTTTAGACAAGCCGATTGCGGAGATTTCCCGATCTTATTCGTATACAATCGGAACTACCTCGTCTGATTAGCGAAGAGTTCCGATCGATTCGTTTGCTATCGGAACTGCGCCGAATAGTTTGTAATCGCATTGCGCATGTCCGAGAAAATCGTAAAAACTCGTAGTTCTCCGGCAGGAATAAACGGCTGGGCAGCATTTTATTCAAGATATTGTTTTGATCATAATTAATAATTTACAGAACTGGAATACGAACCATGTTTCTTCTTAGAATACTCATAAAATAGCTTTCTATACATATAAATGCAGTAATATTGAGTATTTAATATTTTACATTAAAATCGCGTAGATTAATTTCTTTAATGGCTCATGAGCACATTGCTTAGGCTATTTCAAGCTGCCCCACAGAGAAAAAGGGGACAGATACATAGGAATCCAAACAGATTCCTATGGTTCTTTTAGTTTTAACGTTTTTGGAGGATAGGTTTCTGATTATAAACACAAGACTGCCCGGTTTATGTCCACATTCTACAGATCTAGGAACATTTTGGAAAACAGGCCATTACATGCTAATTAATATACCACCATGCCCCATCATTAATACAGGAAGGTTTTGCCAGTATTTTAGAGTATTGGACACCCATTAACACCCATACAGGAAGGGTTTGAATCCATTTACCAGTATATTAGAGTATTGGACACCCATTAACATAGGAAGGTTTTGAATCCATTTACCAGTACATTGGAGTATTGGACACCCATTAACACAGGAAGGTTTTGAATCCATTTACCAGTATATTGGAGTATTAGACACCCATTAACATAGGAAGGTTTTGAATCCATTTACCAGTATATTGGAGTATTGGACACCTATTAACACAGGAAGGTTTTGAATCCATTTATCAGTTTATTGGAGTATTGGACACCATTAACACAAGAAGGTTTTGAATCCATTTACCAGTATATTGGAGTATTGGACACCATTAACACAAGGAAGTTTTGAATCCATTTATCAGTATATTGGAGTATTGGACACCATTAACTCAGAAAGATTTTGAATCCATTTACCAGTATATTGGAGTATTGGACACCATTAACACAAGAAGGTTTAAATCCATTTACCAGTATATTGGAGTATTGGACACCCATTAACACAGGAAGGTTTTGAATCCATTTACCAGTATATTGGAGTATTGGACACCATTAACACAGGAAGATTTTGAATCCATTTACCAGTATATTGGAGTATTAGACACCCATTAACACAGGAAGATTTTGAATCCATTTATCAGTATATTGGAGTATTAGACACCCTTAACAAAGGAAGATTTTGAATCAGTTTACCAGTATATTTGAGTATTGGACACCATTAACACAGGAAGATTTTGAATCATTAGACCAGACAGAAGTCCCCAAAAATGTGCAGTGATAAAGAGTAACTTTTGAGAAATGCATATTGGATACCAAGCCAAGTTTGCATACTTAATCTTGTAAATAAAATTGGAAGACATGGGGTATGTTTATTTCACCCCAAATTTATAAATGATAGCTGTAAATTGAAAATAAAAGTACCCAGGCTTATTGACCTGTTTATATTCTGCAAACAGACACATGCCCAAAATCAAACAGCCGGTGTCACACAACTGACCGTAGATTAGATATAAATAATTTACGGCTCTCGCGTCTTGGAGTGAGGACAAATATCAATATTTTGATTAGATTATATCTTTATATTGACATTTTCTACAGGGCAAGTGTTGGGTAATCCTTAATACATGTTGTCTTCATACAAAAAGGGAAACCCTGCCATCTAAGGACAGGTTTTTAATGGACACAAGGGACACATGGCAATCTTGAAGTATTTATCAAGCATTAAAATTATACCTCCATTTGTTTATCCAGTACCATATTGACCCTGCCACTGGGCATGAGCCTTGCTATAAGGCACGAGCCCCGCTATATGGCATGAGCTGCTCGCTACTGGGCATGAGCCCTGCTATAGAGCATGAGCCCCGCTATAGGGCATGAGCCCTGCTAAAGGGCATGAACCCTGCTATAGGGCAGGGCATGAGTCCTGCTATAGGGCATGAGCCCGGCTATAGGGCATGAGCTCGGCTATAGGGCATGAGCACCGCTATAGGCATGAGCCCCGCTATAGGGCATGAGCCCCACTATAGGACATGAGCCCCGCTACTGAGCATGAGCCCCGCTATAGCCATGAGCTCTGCTACTGGGCATGAGCCCCACTTTAGGGCATGAGCCCTGCTACTGGACATGAGCCCTGCTATAGCCATGAGCCCTGCTACTGGACATGAGCCCTGCTACTGGACATGAGCCCTGCTACTGGGCATGAGCCCATTTACTGGACATGAGCCCTACTACTGGGAATGAGCCCTGCTACTGGACATGAGCCCTGCTACTAGACATGAGCCCTGCTAGAGCCCTGCTACTGGACATGAGCCCTGCTACTGGGCATGAGCCCTGCTACTGGACATGAGCCCTGCTACTGGGCATGAGCCCTGCTACTGGACATGAGCCCTGCTATAGCCATGAGCCCTGCTACTGGACATGAGCCCTGCTACTGGGCATGAGCCCATTTACTGGACATGAGCCCATTTACTGGACATGAGCCCTACTACTGGGAATGAGCCCTGCTACTGGACATGAGCCCTGCTACTAGACATGAGCCCTGCTAGAGCCCTGCTACTGGACATGAGCCCTGCTACTGGGCATGAGCCCTGCTACTGGACATGAGCCCTGCTACTGGGCATGAGCCCTGCTACTGGACATGAGCCCTGCTACTGGGCATGAGCCCTGCTACTGGGCATGAGCCCTGCTACTGGACATGAGCCCTTCTACTGGACATGAGCCCTGCTACTGGGCATGAGCCCTGCTACTGGACATGAGCCCTGCTAATGGACATGAGCCCTGCTACTGGGCATGATCCCTGCTATAGCCATGAGTTCTGCTATAGCCATGAGCTCTGCTACTGGACATGAACCCTGCTATAGCCATGAGCCCTGCTACTGGACATGAGCCCCGCTATAGGGCATGAGCCCCGCTACTGGGCATGAGCCCCGCTACCGAAGTTAGAGGATACCAATAGGGACCACATGGGGTGTCACGCTTAACATCTCTCATTTGTAACCCTTGATATGATTAGGAACCACATGGGGCATCACGTTTAAGATCTCTCGTTTGTCACCATTGATTTGATTAGTAAAAACAAGGGGTGTCATGTTTAAAATCTCTCGTTTGTTACGACTGATATGAAAGGACATGGCAATCTTGAAATATTTACTTAGCAATTAAATTAGTACAATGATTTTTTTATTCAATGTCAAATGTTTTACTTTAAAGGGACACACGGTTATCTTGAAATGTTTATCAAGCATTGAAATTAGTGCCTCAATTTATTTATCCAGAATCATTTTGACTTTAAACCTGCTTGCATTAATTAAATACAGTTTTGAGTTTTCACTTTTTCGTCTTATGCTACCGTAAGTTTAAGTATATTCTTGGTGCATTAACATCAACAGTTAATATATGCAAAAGCAAAAAATAATATACTATTGTTGTAATTAATATTAATGACTGAACAAATGTGAGTTATGTAGAAATACTAACCCTAAGTTTATAAAAATTCAAGATTGACGTGTGTCCCTTTAAATCTGTGTATAAATATTTAAATATAAGGGAAATAAAAATTAGAATTTACATTATTTTTTTTATATTTGACCACATGAGTTTTCCCAATCTTGATTTTTTAAAAACTCACGGCATCATGTTAGGTTCTCTACATAACTTGCATTTGTTGAATCATTAATATTAATTATGAAAATAGCATGAAGCTAAAATTGTTTTTACACATTATAATCAACTGTTGATCAAAGTGCACCAATAATATATTTAAACCTACGGTAGAATAAGATGAACAAATAAAAAACTCAACATTTTGTTTAATTATATGCAAGCAGGTTTAAAATCAAAATTATACTAGATACATAAACAGAGACACACTTTTCAGTGCTTGATAAATGCTTCAAGACTGCCGTATCCCTTTAAAGATGTTTTGAATACTTTATATCTATACTCCATTTTTTTAATAAAAAATAAAACAAAAAATAAGCATGCTTTCATAAATTAACATGTCTCTTAGTAATAATAACTCATTGTCAGAGAATATTGAATATAAACAAACTATACCCTGCAGGAAATGATGTTGAGATGACGCTGAACTGACATCAGGATCCGATGTTGGATTTATTTTGAAAATGGAAGTTTTTTAGACGTGAGGAGTCCAACGTCAGAAACATGACATTGACCCAACATTAAATTTCTGACATTGGACTGACGTTGGAATTTAGTTGAAAATGGAAGTTATTTAAACGTCAAAAAGTGTCTAGTTTCTCTTGCAAATGAGTATAGCATGACGTTATATATATCACCTTATAGAAAACAAATGTACACGCCTCTTTAAAATTAACTGCGGTCTAATTAAAAAGTGTTTCAAATGCATTTATTCTTTTCAAACAAATATTGTAATTAAAACTACCTCCTGGCTCTCTTGAATTAGAAAAGTTTTGAGATCTCGATAATGTAAAATGTTAACCATGAATAATTGAAGGATTATAATATATGGTTTCAAGTACTGGGTTTAACACCAACCAACGGTCTATTAATTATACTTGTCAGGTCATTGTCTGCTGTCCAGGTTATGTGTATAAAACAGATTGTTTAAAAAAAGGTTGTAGAATTAAATTTCAATTAAAACTATATGTTAAACAAATTGGTAGTTTGCTGTGCCCCGAAAGGCAGTTACCTAACAATTTTTTTTGAGCATTTAGGGGACATCTTTTTTTCTCTTTTTTTTTAAGGATCGCATAGCAAATCACACCATTGTTTATATCAGGTATGCATATTGATAATTTTATTTTTTATATATAAATCAATATGAACTGAGAACACACCATTACTGAGACACATTAAAACAGATCATATGTATAAAACAGAAACGACACTACATTTTGTAAAACGCTGTCACCAGTGAAAGAGGACTCACTTAAAACATTTTGGGTCCGACAGCAAAGCAACCCTTTTTTAAAAATGGCCTTGTATGAACTAATACATGTATACACTGTACTTTTGTTAAAGAAAAACTAACAACATGAAATACCGGTGATCACTCATACATATTGGAGAAAGTAAGTTTAAATTAATTAGTTAAAATAAACAGTCATGCATGAACATGTGAAAGAAGTTTGTTCGTTTGAATGGTGTTTTACGTCATTTTTAGTCATGTTAGGTGATATATCGAGGGCTAGTGTAAAACTGTTGTGTCTTGTTCTTTATTTATATATAGTTACAACAGTTTCCACTCACCCCTCGGTATGATGGTCATATTTTTGTGGTAGAGGCAGATTTTACCCCATTTTTCCTGGGTTAAGAACCAGTACTCTACACCTCTGACCATCCATAAGAACCAGTACTCTACACCTCTGACCATCCATAAGAACCAGTACTCTACACCTCTGACCATCCATAAGAACCAGTACTCTACACCTCTGACCATCCATAAGAACCAGTACTCTACACCTCTGACCATCCATAAGAACCAGTACTCTACACCTCTGACCATCCATAAGAACCAGTACTCTACACCTCTGACCATCCATAAGAACCAGTACTCTACACCTCTGACCATCCATAAGAACCAGTACTCTACACCTCTGACCATCCATAAGAATCAAAACTTTCTCACTTGACAAGTCGAGAGCTGACAGCAGTGACTGAGTTAATTTGTTTTAAAAGTTTAGAAACCATATACAATTTAATCACATGCAATTTACAAAAGATCTAATTAAGGTACATGACAGAATGATCTGATTTTTACATATTTGAATAAGGCAAACATAAATCTATATCAAGACCGATATATACATATATAATATCAAGTGACCCAACCGACCTGTGGTGATTAAACAACCGACCCATGGGAACACGGAGAAAAGGCGTTAATGATATCCATAACAAGGACTTCCACTAATTAAATTAACACAATCACACTTCAATAATTAATTTGAATCTAAAACAGTGTAACAATTGGAAATCGGAGTACTTTAAATGGTAATCTAATGAAATCACCAGGTGTAGCTTGTACTCTTAGTCTGCTAAGGGCGACTACAATAACCTTTGCATCCAGTGTAAACCCAGGCTGATCAGGGTTTACACTGTCTGGCTACTCATCAGTCATTTAACCAAAACACCTTTGTACCATAACTGGAATGGTCCAAATTCAAAGAAAGGATGCTCCATTATACATTCATAGCAGGGTAAGGGTTAAAGGGACTGGACGCAGCCCTATTCATTGATCAATAATTTGCAATTTAAAAATATTATGGTGAATAACGTGGTCCCATCTTAAATGCATTAAGCGGTCGGAAAGCTTATATAAGCAGGGTTTTATAATGGATATTTCAACAATAAAACATTTTACTGCAAAAATGGGATAACATGTTTAAATTTACCTATTAAATGTTTAAATTTTACAATATGCAAATGTTTTAAGCCAGAATTAAGGTTTTATTTCATATCACAGCCAACCCTGTTTTCGCTTCTTGGAGAAGGGGTTGGGTGGGGTATGAAAGTTAATACTCGAACCACGTAATGGGTAATTCCAGTAAAGTTTAGTTAATTGGGTATGTTTTCATAAATTGGCACTGTAAGGAATTATTGCCCTTGTTAAGCTAACATTATGGTTGGTTGAATTGTGTTTTAAGTCATTTTCAGCACATTTTAGGATATCTTCAATCAGAAAACAAGTACTTTATACAGCCTGAAACCCCGACACAAATTAATATATATTTTAATACAATGGCAAGTTTTCTGAACCAAATAACGAATATTTCGACAATGAAACACGTTTAAAACATTTTTTACTGAAAAAATGCGATAAACCTGTTTAGAATTACCTATTAAATGTTTTAATTTTACAATATGCAAACTTTTTAAGCGCCGAAATTAAGATTTTATTTCATACCCCAGCCAACCCCGTTTTCGCTTCTTGTAGAAGAGGTTGGATGGTTTTGATTGATTGAATTGGATTTTATAGTCGCACCAACAGCTAAGGTCATATGGCGACTTTTCAGCTTCCATTGGTGGAGGAAGACCCCAGGTGCCCCTCCGGGCAATTTAAGTGCACGGGCGGGCACCTGGGTAGAACCACCGACATTCCGTAAGCCAGCTGGATATCTTCCTCACATAAACATTCCTAGGCCCCTGAGGAATCAATTCTACAGCGATGAGGGGCAAGTGATTTCAAGTCAGAGAACGTTAACCATCGTAGGTTGGATGGGGTATGAAAGTTAAGACTCGGACCACGTAATGTAAAGCCACAATATGCTTATTTTCAACTTTAATGAAAATGATAAAGTCTTTGTATCAAGTAGTAGTGTATAATATATTTACATTAAATCACCTGATTTCCCCAGACCTTAAGTTAAGTATTTTATCAGTTTTTGCGCACAATATGACCTATATTGTGTCGACGTGTCGTAAAACACCATTCATTCATTCATTAAACAACTTATTTGTAGAAGTTAAAGAAGTATGTGATTTATTTTGGCCACTGTTGACATGTGATTGTTTTTATGTTATATTTTTTTATATGAATAATCTGCCTTTAAGTTTTTAAACACAGCAAAAACTTGCAGTCTGAAAGTTGTCCTGATCATGTCAGTGTTTTATTATATGTTTTGTGAATGCAGCCTGTGCCCATGCCATTGTGAAAAATAGCGGCATTTTTCTAGAAATTGTGAAAATTGTGAAATATTATAACAAAAGAGAAATAAACTTTTTTCACTTTTATTTTCACAGTTTAATATCCCGTGGATTGAGAGATGTAGCAAACCAAACGAAATGTAGGACTAGTATCCTTACTGGTCTGTATTTACCACAAAAAAAAAAATGTTTCAGATTGTGAATTTTTTGGATATACATGTATATAATTGTGAAAAAAGGATACTTTTTGGAATTCTGAATGGGGCCGAATTTTGGCCCCAAATTTTGGCCCCAAATTAGGCATAAAAAAAACACTGCAAGTTGTTATAGAAACTTTAATCAAACTGGTCAGAGCAGATTAGGATGAATGATAAGTGCACCCAGAGAATTTATATGAAACAGAAGTATCATGATGGCTTTGGTTATATCTGGATATATTCATAAATCTTCCAGATAGCCTCCTGGAGTCCCTTAAAAGGGACACATGGCAATCTTGAAGTTTCTATCGAGCATTAAAAGAAGCATCACGATAAATTAATCCAGTATCATTTTAACTTTAAACAATAATTGTTTGCATATAATTAAATAAGATTTAGAGCTTTTATTTTGTCGTCTTATGCTACCAAAGTTTTAAATAAATCGTTGGTGCAATATTATCAACAGTTAATAGCATGCAATATCAATTTGTTTTATACTATTCTTATAATTAATATTAATGATTGAACAAATCCAACTTATGTAGAAAACTAATGGGATGCCATGAGCTTTCCATCAAGATTGCCGTGTGTCCCTTTAATCTTATTCTGCTATCCTATTATCAAGGATTTAGGGTAGTTCTTTATCCCACATGGATGGTAACATGAGGGAGACAACTCTGTCTGATAGGTGAAAATGATTGACCTCATCCTTGGGAAGATGGCAGATAACTATGTTTGATAGTTGAAAAAGACTGACCTCACCCAGGGCAACATGGGAGACAACTTGTTCTGATAGTTGAAAAAGACTGACCTCACCCACGGCAACATGGGAGACAGCTCCGTCTGATAGTTGAAAAAGACTGACCTCACCCAGGGCAATATGGGAGACAACTCGGTCTGATAGATGAAAAAGACTGACCTCACCCAGGGTAACATGGGAGACAACTCGGTCTGTTCGATGAAAAAGACTGACCACACCCAGGGTAACATGGGAGACAACTCCGTCTGATAGATGAAAAAAACTGACCTCACCCAGGGTAAAATGGGAGACATCTTGGTCTGATAGTTGAAAAAGACTGACCTCGCCCAGGGCAACATGGGTGACAACTCGGTCTGATAGTTGAAAAAGACTGACCTCACCCAGGACAACATGGGAAACGACTTGGTCTGATAGATGAAAAAGAATGACCTCGCCCAGGGCAACATGGGAGACAACTTGGTCCGATAGCTGAAAAAGACTTACCTCACCCAGGACAACAAAGGAGACAACACGGTCGCTTGGTTTGATAGTTGAAAAAGACTGACCTCACCCAGGGGAACATGGGAGACAACTCCATCTGATAGATAACAAATATTGACCTCACTGACAGGGGAACATGGGAGATAATTCCGTCTGATAGTTGAAAAAGACTGACTTTTCAGTTTGAGATCAAAGGTCAAAGATTCTGTGACGGGATCATGAAAAACCCAATCGTGAACGCTCGGCCAATCCCATCATTCCTTGGGATCCCGCCTCGTGTGTATCACAGCGCTTCGGTATGTATAAAATCTTGACATTCTGTTAGCCGGAAGGCAACGCCACAGAATAGTGCACTGTTGCTAAGCTGTTGCTACATAAACAATATGGCCACTTGCCACACGTGTTGATGTAGGATTTGCGTTGCATGTTTGTTATTTACAATACAGATGAAGGTTTTATCACTGTTTTTACGTAAATAAACTATAGATGGAGCAATTGGCTAAATGACATTGCAAAATGTTGAAGATAACTTTGATCTTGAACGCACATTCATTTTGGCGGGAATTTGACGTGCGTCACGCTATTATGACGTAACCAATATGGAAACCTGCGTATTACATTCGAGTCATGCTGCAAAGCAGTGTACGAGATGTTGCGAATGTGAAAAACCTTGTCCGCATGATAACTTTACCTCTGTGAGCCACATTCAAACTACACAGGTAAACCGTCCATGTTGAACAGATGGGTTAGTAGGTCAAATGTCAAGATGGTTATGACCCATTCATGAAAAACCTTATCTGTCTGATTACTCTTAATAATATATTGATTTGGTTGGAACCCCAAGGCAATTTTTCTAGTTCTAATAGTGGCCGAGTGGTTTGAGTCTCTGACTTGAGATCTCTTGCCCCTCGCCACTGTAGGTTCAAGCCCTCAGGGGAACAAGAATCTTTATGTGAGGAAGCTATCCAGCTGGCTTGTAGACATCAGTGGCCCTACCCAGGTGCCCTCCAGCAAGGAAATTGCCTGGAGGGGCACCTGGGGTCTTCCTTCTCCAATGGAAGCTGGAAAGATGCCATAAGAACGTAGCTGTTGGAACGACTATAACAATCCAATCCAATTCTAGTTCTAATACATAAACGGAACAATCCCAGGACTGTAATATATGTACTGAGGGAAAAAAGTTTAGCAAGTTTTTATTGCACCCTGGAAATAATACATTTTTGGTTGTAACATCTACTAACAAACTACTGTCATAGACACAATAGTTTATTAAACACACATCAATAACAGTTGAATGTTCGCACTATGTATGACATGGGGCGAGGCGCAACATGCTGCAAGCGAACGAGCCAAGTGGAGGCAAATCGTTGATGCCTTATGTCCCATCAGGGACAAAGAGGATTAGGTAAGTAAGTAATAACAGTCGAACATCTTAAAGACGTAACAAATAAATGATCGTAGGAGTCAAGCCCGTGAAGTCCCAAAATGTAAGTATATCTTGTATACAGTATTATTTCATCTAAAAAAACATGCTAAACGTTTTCCCTTGGTATACAATAAGGCACTTGTCACTGCCAAAAAACCTTGTCGTAACAACCAAATTAATACAATAAAATAATATCGGACATTTTCGTGTATCTACTCAGTCTTTTAGTTACCTACTTCACCTAGTTTTAAAACTCACCTAAAACTTATTGTTATTGAAGGTTTGAATAGGTAAAAAATGTAATTTCAATGATCAACATTGTATGGCCTATTTCCATTCTAATTAAGGTTTTATTGATCAGGTATCTATTTATAATATAGATTATCCTTTTAAACCAAATACGATTACATTTATCCTCAAAGGAATGGGCATAATAGTGTGTAAGCCTTATAGTGCCAAAATATTGATCATTTGCCATTTGTTGAAAGGAGATCAAAGATCTATTGTCAGCTGGAAAAGTAAGAATTGGAAGTAAAGTGTTGAGCCGGAGATGACACTGGACGTTTTCCTCCTGTGAAATTGACATGATAATGCAAACAAGAAATGTCACTGGTAAGTGACAAATGTTCCCAAAAAGGTTTTCTTATAGGAATTCCTTACATTGTTGAAATGTTACGGTTAACCTGTAAAATACACTGGTAAATGGAAGGTAGAGTGAGTTATGCACACAAGACACCTTCTAATTCTTTGTGTAGTTTGATGGAATTCCCTTAAAGCTACACAGTCTCTATATCAATTGATTTCTTCTTTGTGGGCATATATCCTTATTTGTAACTTCATGTTCACTAGCTCATGTCGAAATCGGGTATTTAAGCAAGCAAATATAGCGCATGAAATCATTTACTGTATATACATCGACCAGTGCTTATTGGACCTATATACACAGCTAACAGTAATTTTTACAGAAAAAAACTAGCCTCTTTCGGGGCTCCAACACACGACCTTCTGATTTCAAGTCAAGTGCTCTATCCACTGAACTATACGCTACTTGAGAAAATAGTATACTAACTACCATGTATTATGAGGCAAAATAACTTATTTGAACTCAACTCATGATGGATCAATAAATATATAGTCCATGTTGTCGCACGTGTAAATTAACATTGCCTGGTGTAGTGTAATACTATCAATATGAAACTAAATATCTCGCCTCTTGTGTGTGCACGTCAGTTGTTATGTAACGCCTACAACATATCAATAAATAGCTGTGTTCTAGTGGTTCAGCGTACATTCTTCAAAACTTAAAAGTGCAAGGCTGAGGTTCAAATCCCGTTCAGGGCAACAGTTTTTTTTATCACATATACTAGTATTTTGAAGCTGTATATTTATCGATGTTATCTGTACGGAGGCTAAATAAAAATGTGAAATTTTATGCATCAATTTCTGCCTTATATACCGACTTTTGGGGTGTTCGTCGATTTGAAACTACTTCACACGTGACTCATTCATATTCACGAGTTATTACCAGTTAAAATAGGGACTGTGTAGCTTTAAGTAATTTAGAGGGCAAAGACACAAGTATTGATCCATTAGATCTGTGACCTGTAAGTGTGGCCTTGAACTTTGATTCTTGCACATGTCATACCTTCTCATCATGCCAATCATTTCTGTTTTGTTATATCAAAATCCCTTCAGTAGTTAAGGAGTTATTGCTGAGAAATGATTTCACTCATTTGATCTTTGTCCTCTTTGTGTGACATTGACCTTTCAGTTACAGACCAGGGCCCCGTTTTATGAAACAACTTACGACCATTTTGATCGTAAATCAATTTCTTATATGCTTCACTATAAATTAAACTTTTCAAATAAACGTGATTTCATTTCTTATGCATGTGATATTTCTGCACTACATGCACACATAATTGTCTGCATTGAATGCTTAGGTGAAAAACGTGAACGATTTTAAAATTTAAGACTTATCGTAAGATGTTTAATAAAACAGGCCCTGATTACTGTGTGCAACACATCTTTTCATTCTTAGTAACATTAATGTTTCATGAAGTTATATTATGGCTGAAAAACAAGTGTTCAGGATGGACGGACGGATGGATGGATGATGGGACTTCTATATGTTACATGAGTGCCTGTTTAATATTGCACTTGATAAATTCAATAGTAAATACCGGTAGGTATGAATGTGAGATTCTATTTATCGCATAACTCCAAAAAAGCCTCAAAAGCAACATTTATTAGTGTAGCTGTCGTATGATGACGTCGCATATTGACTCGGTCTTTTTCGCACAATGCCGAACAAGGGAACTACCTCGCTGATTTCTGTTATCCGGTATTTTAACGGTTACGGAAATTAACCAGACAATTCCAATATACTCCAAGCAGAATGGAAAAGAACAACAATATTCACTATATTCGATATATTTCACCAGTGTAATATGATAAATATATCATGGCTTTTTTGCACTCCCACACTGCAAGTTGACGTAATTTTTATATTGCATGTACGTTGTTTTAAATATATAAACATAACCTAGAGCTTGAAACAAGTTTGCTTTAAGAACTATACCGTTAAAACCAGTACAGAATTATTTATTTTTTCAAAGATTTCATTGAGGAAATAGTTCATGTGATACACATGTCATGGCTGTATATTATACTTCAAATTTAAAGAGTATATTTATTACACTGTATAAATGAAGGAAGTTTTGAAGAAAAGTGATGAAAAACCTCTTACCTCTCTCGCACTCAATGGTGGCAGGTGCTGTATTACGGGAGGTCTGTGCAGTTTTTCAAACTCATTGGGCTGCGAAACTGCAAACCCGTGCCTCTGAAACAACAGAAGATAAATACAAATAATTAATGAATCGACTGTAGGACATAGAAAACATTTGGGTTTGAAAGAATTACGGGCATCAATCAAATACCAAAATCTAAAACGATCATATTAGTTTTCAGTTTCAAAATAAATACACTAAAAAAGATAAAAAAAAAAATATGCCTTATGTTCAGTCCAATTTAATTATTGTTTATGAAACTGTTTGGTCTCAAAAACTTGACAACTCTGCCAGTTTTTGTTGTGTAATATCAATTCATAGGATGCTATTATTATTTGTATTGACTACTATAAAACCCTAAAGGAATTAATATTTATAATTTAACATGTTTCCTATTTTAACAAAAGGCCTGCTATGATGATTATATAGTTTGACTGGAATCTAAGTGCAGAGTGAAACTTAAGTGGATTGTTATATATGCAATATGTATGATTTAGGTAAATAAATATTTGTGCAACTTACATTGCTTTCCTTTTGTATGATGTGTTAAAAATTATGATTTCTCCTCAATTCATGTCTTTATAAGTTATTTATGATGCCTTAGTCACAGGCATATAATAAAATAATGTCAGCCCATTACTTATATGGGTATAAAGATACTATAACTGTGCATAAGTCTAGTGGGCGTGTACTTAAAGCAAATGAAAGTGGTTTAACGCTTGGTTTACTACCCACTTCAAGCTTGTGAAACATGGCTGGAAACCTGTATAAGGCCTAAAAAAAAAACCTGGGTGTGTCTGGTTTCACCGTCAAAAAGTTAGGGTAGGTAGGTAGGAAAAAGTGTTTTTTTTAGATATTTTTTTTATATATATTGTTCGCATATATTATGCCATTTTTGTACTAAGGCAACTTTTTGATAACTTTTGCAATCCAGATTAGATGCTTAACAACTCTGGCTAATAAAATTATAATTTGAATAAAAAAAAAAAAAAAAAAATGTTTTTATTCTATTTTTTTTATTTTTTTATTTTTTTATTTTTCCGCTAAAAATATTTAGGGTCGGCGGTGATAAAGTAGGGTCGGTCGGGAAACCGGAAATACACATGTTTTTTATTAGGCCTAAGGCAGTTTCATAGCGAACCTCGTTCATTTCTTTACCTGTGATCAGGCAAGTAACATAAAAAATACACACCCATCTACTGAAAAATATTAGAGCCCATGGGAGTTTCAAACCCATGACTTTCGGACTGACAATCACTATGCTTTGACATTGGGCTAATCCAATCAGTTGATCAATAGCTTTTTTGTTATCGATATACTGTTAGCACTGTAGACATTATCCTTTTCCTTTGTTCATTTTGTGTGTGTGATTCAATGAGTTCCTAAGTGCATATGTACACCAAAGATCTTCCGAAATAAAATGCCCCAGAAAATATACATTACAAATTCAAACCTTAGAATATTATACGCTAAAAATATACTATGTTTGCTTTGTTGAAATTACCATTAGAAACAACCCAAAATCCATAAATTATTAAACGAATAGATAGTTAAAAGGAAAAGTAGTATTTCAGTTGTCACATTGACCTAATGGTCAGGTATACGGATTGTCAATCCGGATGTCTCGAGTTTGAATCCCGTGTTGAGACAACTATTTTTCAATGATTAGGACTGTGATGTTTTTTATATCGATGTTACTACAACGAATGATGGATTAGAAATGATGTCCTGGTATAGGTTTCTCTCCTTATATACGGGTTTATGGCCATGTTTCACAAGCTTGTATTTGGTAGTAAACCTAGCGTATAGAAACCTTCCCATTTGCTTTAGGTATACCCCCATTATCCTTATATAGAGCTATAGTAGCTTTAAGGTTTACCAAAAGAACATAATTGTATGCCACTTTAAGACTTGTTACCACATTTATCACATAACATGTGGTGTGGGAGTGTAATAACACCATTCAATATTTTCGATATTCCACCAGTGGTATAACATAACGTTAATGACGTCATGGACGTCACGTTAATGTATGTTTTCTGACGTAATGTGACGTTAAAAGTCATGTAAAAAATAGAATCTAACATTCATTCTCATTCATTATTGAATTTATTAAACTCATTAGCAAAAATTATATAATGCTCGGCAAGAGCCTCGCATTATATAGTTTTGCCAACTCGTTTAATAAATTCTCATTCATTATTGAATTTATTAAACTCGTTAGCAAAAATTATATAATGCTCGGCAAGAGCCTGGCATTATATATTTTTGCCAATTCGTTTAATAAATTCAATAATGAATGAGTACTCATGTAAGATCCTCTATTTACAGGTCCTATTTAATTGTATGTCAGGCATTGTAAACTGTCCCTTGTGTCAGGCATTGTAAACTGTCCCTTGTGTCAGGCATTGTAAACTGTCCCTTGTGTCAGGCATTGTAAACTGTCCCTTGTGTCAGGCATTGTAAACTGTCCCTTGTGTCAGGCATTGTAAACTGTCCCTTGTGTCAGGCATTGTAAACTGTCCCTTGTGTCAGGCATTGTAAACTGTCCCTTGTGTCAGGCATTGTAAACTGTCCCTTGTGTCAGGCATTGTAAACTGTCCCTTGTGTCAGGCATTGTAAACTGTCCCTTGTGTCAGGCATTGTAAACTGTCCCTTGTGTCAGGCATTGTAAACTGTCCCTTGTGTCAGGCATTGTAAACTGTCCCTTGTGTCAGGCACTGTAAACTGTCCCTTGTGTCAGGCACTGTAAACTGTCCCTTGTGTCAGGCACTGTAAACTGTCCCTTGTGTCAGGCATTGTAAACTGTCCCTTGTGTCAGGCACTGTAAACTGTCCCTTGTGTCAGGCATTGTAAACTGTCCCTTGTGTCATGCAGGCATTGTAAACTGTCCCTTGTGTCAGGCATTGTAAACTGTCCCTTGTGTCAGGCATTGTAAACTGTCCCTTGTGTCAGGCATTGTAAACTGTCCCTTGAAGAAATTACAGTAGTTTTGATATTTAAATATAAAATGTTTTACCTGTGCTATTCGCTTTTTTTTGTTCGGAGGCTGAAACACAGGGACACTTTTTTCATTATAATAAAATAGTTGATGTTGGTTGATTATAAAAATGCTTTTAATTATGAAATCAAGTCTTCACGATTTATACATTTAAGCACTTACAAAAAATTAATGGTTTTATTTATTAGAAAAAGTATTGAACATGTTTAATTGTTAAAATAAATTAGTGTTTTATAAAATACAAAATATCACTCTCTCCAGGGAAATTTTCCGAGCATCAAAATAAACATGGGAAATTTATAGGTATCAATAATCAATGTGCTGCAGTGTCATTAAAGTACGTATTCTTGGAATGTCAATAGACACTGTTATTCTCGCGAGACTTGTTATTTCCTCGTCACAATCGGGACCCGGAGATATTGAATACGAAGCAATAACTGTTTTAATGATCCAAAGTGGAAATGAACCTGTCATAACTTCAGCTTTTTATGGGATAATGCGTATTGGAAAGATCCCGGTGTAATTAAAAGTCTGGATTAATCGGCTGATGTCTATAGAAATTACAGTTTCGATTATGTGAAAAGAACTCATTCACCGATATTGTACTTTTTCATGAAGACATGAAAATCATAGCTGTCAAGGCGCAATGAAAGTCAAAAGTGAGATAGGGTTCCAACATGAAGTTTACAAATTTAAAATCTATACACGTAATACTGTTCATATGATCGTCCAGCTGCAAGTATTTCAAGTTTTTTTGTGTGTTTTTTGTTTGAGACCCTAAATGTGAAGTTGTTCCAATTATTTTGACTTTTTGAGTATGAATAAAAAACGCTAAAGCTTTTTGATGATCAAGTGGATACGCTCTATGCTGACATTCGTCAATATTCGAAAGCGATGCGGAAATACTTATCAGAATTGTTATCTAAATTTTATTTTAAAAAAATTGCCAAAAAAAAAGAAGTTGGTAAAATGTTCAAAACGCGTGATAATTTAGAATGTATGCGTGTGAGTGTGATTTAATCCCAAAATGCACGTGTCTCTCGCCCAATGCACGTGTCTCTCGCCCAATACGTGAAACTTGACAGGTATGGAATATGTGAAATTGTGTCTACTTGTAGCAGTGAGCGCTGATCGTTCTAAGGTGGTAGCCCTATTGTCAACGCTGTTGTGTTTGTGATGTCTTATTTGGCCTTTTATTCATCTTTAAGGTTGTTCTTTGTTTCTGTGTGTGTTTGTGGTTGACTGTCATCATTGAATGGTGCTTTTCCTGTTCGATTTTTATATCTACTTTATAGTGCTGCCACCCTGAAATATCACTCTGTAGACATGACATCCTATTCCGACCAGTCACGTTGTATGTCGTAGCCCATGTATTGCACCTTTTGTTAATACATACATTTATTTTAAAGTTTATTTGAATAAATGTGGGTGTCTTTTCAACAGTTCAATTCAATCAAGCTAGATCGTGCAATTTAAGTATATACTCTTTTTTATTGATTAAAAGTTTATTTTTCAGTGCATCATATGCCTTAAAGGGACACACGGCAACCTCGAGTTTTATATCAAGCATTAAAATTAGCACGTCGATTTATTAATCCTGTATCATTTTGACTTTAAAACTGCTTTCATATAATTAAATAAAAAATTGAAATTTTAATTGTCTTTGGTATTCTACCAAATTTTAAAATATATTATTGGAGTAATATAATATATAGCAGGGCTGTCTTTCTACCATGGGGGAAAGGGTCCGGGTCCCTCAGAGAGGGGAATTTTCGCGTCAATTTCAGTAAAGGGGGAATTTTGCATGAAAGTTCAAACATCCATAACACATTGTGATATCATCAATATAAAATGAAATCATGCTGATTAAATAGATATATAACACTAAATAGACAAATAAAGCAAGGACTTAAGCATACAATAACACAATTTTATTGTTGTTTATGCCAACCAATATACATTTAACAATAAATGGGTTCAAAACAGACTTGAAAAATATGTATGTTGACTAGCTGTAAGAGTTAGACTATGTTCAAAAAGTACCAATGACAGTTATGTCATTTACTTTGTTCTACTCTCTTCAACACAAGCACAATTAACACTTAGTTCTCTTAAAATTCTAGCCTTCTGTCTTTCAGTTTATTTTTATTTATTTTTTATTATTTTTTTCAAGGGGGGAATTTTGACACTGAGGTGGGGGAAAAAAAGATACTTTTCAGGTGGGGGACTGGGGCCGAATAACGGCCCCAAAAACAGCCAAAAGGCAGCCCTGTATAGTTAGTAATATGTAAAAACAATTTCCTTTGAACTATTTTAGTAATTAATATTAATGAATGAACAAATGCAAGTTATGTAGGGGACGCCGTGATTTTTTTAAAAAACCAAGATTTTGGCATGTATTAAAGGGACACATAGCAATAGTGATTTCTTTAAAACTTGTGGCATCTCGATAGATTTTCTACGTAACTTGCATTTTTGCAATTATTATTATTAAATTATTACAAAAGTTCAAATAAAATACATATTTCTTAATGTTGATTATATTGCACCAATAGTACATTTAAACATTTGGTAGAATAACAAAGAAAAATAGAAAATAAAATTGTGTTTTATTTAATGTTTAAAGTCAAAATAATATTAAATTAATAAAACAAGATGCTTGTTTTAATGCTCGAGATAATCTTCAAGACTGCCGTGTGTCCCTTTAATATTCCTATCTATATCCCCTATGTTCTGTGTCCTGTTCTGTGTCCTGTTCTGTGTCCTGTTCTGTGTCCTGTTCTGTTCTGTTCTGTGTCCTGTTCTGTGTCCTGTTCTGTGTCCTGTTCTGTTCTGTTCTGTGTCCTGTTCTGTGTCCTGTTCTGTTATAACCTCACTTCAGTCAGCCCATTAGATGTCATTTTAACATGTACAAACAATCCAAACAATGTAACAAAAGGTTTGACAACTGTCACAGAAAAGGTAATTGTTCCATACACTTAAAAACAAGGATGCCTCGAAATTCTGCTAATTCTGTTTGATGTTTGGAGATGGGAGTAAACTGTAAACCATGTTTTTTGTTTGTTCAATCCACTCCATAATAAGTGCGTTTCCTGCTTGTTTTCATATTGTGCAAGATCAATTGGTGGCCTGAAGGACCTTGGAAGTTTTAATTTAGCCCTTAACCCTCTACATATATTAATGGACTGTTCTTTTTTTGAATTAAGACCATTCCATTTATATGACAAGGGGGTGCTTTGGGGGAAATGAATGATCAGCAGCCAGACATTGTAAATCCTGATCAGCCTGCGAGTAAAGACATTGTAAACCCTGATCAGCCTGCGAGTAAGGACATTGTAAACCCTGATCAGCCTGCGATAAGGACATTGTAAACTCTGATCAGCCTGCATGTTACTCACAGATCAGCCTGAGAGTTACTCACAGGCTGGTCTGGATTTACAATGGACGAAAAGGCTATTATAGTTGTGCTTAGCGGGTTAAGGGTTAAAGGGACTTGAGACAAGCTAGGAGAATTATGGATGTTTATAAATATGTGAATGAAACCATCATCATGTGCTTTAAAGGGACTTGAAGTGATCTGGAAGAGTAATAAGTGTCAAATCCAAATATAAATGAATATAATTTTCATAATGTGCTTCATTTTTACATGAAATATATGTACAGTATGCATAAATTATCTTCTGGTTAATTATTAATAAGGTGCATTTAATGTTGCTTAATCATAAATATTAATTTAAATGGGAATTATATTTGCTAATGGGGCGTCCATGACTGAGTGGTAAGAGTCTCTGACTTGAAATCATTTGCCCCTCATCACTGTAGGTTCGATCCCTCGTGGGCCTAGGAATCTTTATGTGAGGAAGATGATCCAGCTTGCTTGAGGAAAGTTGGTGGTTCTACCAGGTGCCCGACCGTGCACGAAAATTGCCTGGAGGTGCCCGCCTGTGCACGAAAATTGCCTGGTGGGGCACCTGGGGTCTTCCTCCACCAATGGAAGCTGGAAAGTCGACATATGACCTTAGCTGTTGGTGCGACTATAAAATCCAATTGTGTCAATTATTATATTGCTAAAAGTTGTACATATAATCAGGGAGTAAGTATACTTGTACTGATATAATTCAAATAAAGTGTACTTGGATCACAAACTTTAAAAACAATTTATAGGAGTCTTAAAGAATCATAAAATTACTATCTATGATTTATACAACAAAACCCGAGTTGTCTAGTTTTCCAGACCAAACTATTTCAATAATAATAACTAAATCGTAGGGATAATGGGTCATGCACTCTGAATACGAGTCTGAAACACATCTAGATGGTTGTAATCGTATTTTGCTTGGCACTCAAAATGCTTTTAGATCGCCCCCAGTCCCTTTAATTCATATAAAAAGGTGAAAATGTACTAAACTGGGCCTTCCGTGTAATTATACGCAAAGTATGTTGTTTATGAAAATGTCTGGAAAAATCCGCAATGCTGAGATTTTTCTTTGTGAATAAAAGTATATTTTTATTATTTTATCTTTGAATTTTTCAATTTGTCTTTATTATTCACCATAGGTTTAATTATATTACTGAAGCGTCTCCGTGGCCGAATGGTTAACAATGTTGCATTTTAAACCATCGCCTCTCACCGCTGCGTGTTCGAATCCCACTGAAAGCTAGACTTGTAAGTGAAAAAGTGTCGATTCTTACGGATGGCGGGAGGTGTACAGTACTGGTTCTACCCAGGAAAAGTGGGTGGTCTGCCTCCACCATAAAAAAAATCGACCATCATATATAACCTTTCAGGGGTTGAAAATGACGTAAAACAGCATACAAAACAAACAAATAATTATATCATTGGTGAAAAATAGTAAATAATTTGTAATACTGTAAACAAACTGGACGGCGCAAGTTGCCGCGTGTCCGTTACCACACTCATGTATAACAACTGTAAATCTCTGAATAGTGATCTAAGTAAAGTTGTACAATATTTGCATACTGATTTCACATAAAAAACATTTGTAAAGTTGAAAATGAAAATCTCACTTCCTCTTTTGAATGACCTTTAAAGGGACAAAGTCAGTAACTTTTAGCTTATAAAACACACACTAATTACGTTCACAAACATTACACCATAAAATATGGCAAAAATTCCGAGACCACTGATGTACGCTATGTTTTAATATATTATACATATTATTATTGCATATATCAAACTTAAAGAAAGTGACAAACCACTTTACAGACATAAACAGGGAAAGCATTATCTATTGTTCTATCCTTTTTCATCTTATTACTGTCCCTTTCACCTGCAGGTAAAAACTTCCTTCTTATCTCTTTCTACTGATTTTTGTATAAATCTATCCTCCTCTTTTATCATCTTCCTCTTTTTCTTTTTTTTAAAACTCTCTTAACCATAAACATAAATTATTTCATCTATGTTTATAATGTACTGAATTGTAATAACATGTCATGTACCAAATGATGAAATAAAATAGTTTATTATAAAAAAAACACCAACATTACACATTAAACAGTATTGAATATTTACTAATTTGTGCATTTGAACTCGCAGCTCAAACAAACTGAAATTACACTCACGGGTAATAATAGTGAGCGCGCGATAGCCGACGTCGCTCCTGACTGAGCTAAGTGGGCTATACATATTACGCAATACATATACTATATAGAAAACCTAATGCACTAATGGAAGTCTTGTGATCAGCAGAAAAGGTATAATGTCGCTCCCACATTATTTACAAATAATAACTACAACGAATTTGACGACATGGCCATCGTAAAATACCCACGTTTTATTCACACAGGTCACTTCCCCCTCCCCCCACCCACACACAGCCCCACAGTATATACATTGTAATCCCTTCATCAAACTGTTCATTTGAGAAATAATTTTTAAATAAATTGTCTCCCTGTTACCCTCCACCCACCACCCACCCCATCCAACCTGAACCACAGGGAAGACGTCCGAGTTTTAATAAATCATTTGACATGCTGTGTATATTTCTTTATTAGATGACTATTATACCAAATAATGTGCAAAAGTATATAAAAAAATGACACCGTCATTGCATTATTAGTGTATTTGTAATCCGAGCCTTCTCTGACCTTACCAGCCCTTTTTACGATTTTTGATATTTCATCTGGCCTATAAAGCCGTAAAAAAAAAAAGGAAAAAGAAAAAAAGGCTTTTAGGGTCAGAGAAGGCTCGGATTAGTGTATTTGATGCCCCTTCCTCAAGGCCCAACTACATAGTATACTGTGTAATCCTGTCATCATGTTTCATTTGAGACAATAATAAAATTAAAAGTTTTCATGTATACTGAATAAAAGTCAGACAGTTATTTGGTTATGATCAATATCTGCTTACTTACGGACAGTGTCACTTTAAGTTTTAAACCATGACAATAACGTAAATAATTATAGGTAGGCATGTTCATAGCTTGCTAATCAAATATTTGTCATCTTTATAAAAAATGGCATTTTTATCAACCGCAATCAGTTAGAAGACATTTACTGTTTGATATTGAAATAGGATTTGGTGATTTAGAATTTCTAACCACACAGCGTGTTCATATATAAGTTTTAAACTCATAAAAATTCAGAACATTATTAATTCCTTTAAAAATAGTACTTCAGTCAACAGTGTTTAAGTGGGTGGCATATTAATGGATAGGTCTATATGCCAAATAGGTTTAAATATAATGTTGGTGCATTATAACCAGGGTTCAAATTTAACACTTATTTACTTGCGAAATGCAAGTAGATTTTTGCAGATTGCAAGCAGAAAATATAAGCACTTGCTAAATTTTTCAAGTAATAAAAGAAACCCACTAGGTCTCAGTCTACATTTATTCACTGAAAATATTTATTTAACTTAGTTAAATAGGGGGATATAAGTAAGTATAATTATACATTATTACATTTTCGTGCATCTAGCTGAGAGTGCAAAATGTCATTATTTACATGTATATAATCCTTCTAAAATGAATCGAGGTTTTAAAGTTTTAATGCACGTACCTTGATTAAAATAGCAAGTTGAAAACCTTTGCACTAGCTTTTTTTAGCAATTTAAGTGGCTAAAAATATTAAATTTGATCCCTGTATAACCAGCAGTTATATAACTAGTAATATATAACAACAATTGGCTTTAAACCATTTTTATAATTGATATTAATGATTGAACAAATAAAGTTATGTAGCCCGAATGACAGATTACTAGCCCCGGGTTTTGGGCTAGTGGGTTAATTCAACAACTGACGTTATATTAATGAAGAGTCCACTGACCTAGTGAGCATAAGCTACATGTTCCATGCTCTAATATTTATTTCATTCTATGTTCATTCCATATAGAAAACAGGCATTAACATACCGGTGTTCACTGGTGTTAATCTTCTATGCTTAATACGCTTAAATATGACACAATTTCACACTAATTGCAGCTTATTGATCATAATCTTTAAAGAATATATCTAAACATGTTTATTTATAATAATATACTGAACACCATTAAAAGTGAATGTTTTTTTATTTTGTGTTTATTTCCAAGATCGATTGTAGTGTTATGTACATGTTAGAAATTATCCACATTCCCTATAAATCTGATGACAGATCAAATTCATGTATTGAAAGAAGTAAAATCGGAATTACGCAATCGATCTTGGAGACATTTTAATTAAAAATAAACACAATATAAAAAAACTTGCTCTTTTAATGGCGTTAAATATATAACAGGGAGAACATAACAACTGTTATCATACTAGTCTTGATCAATAATTGCTTTCAGCATCTGAATCACTCAGAAGCATTATATACATTACGTTGTCCCGCCTTAATTCCATTAAGCGATGGGAATTAAAGCTTATATTAGCAAGATTTTATAAAGGATATTTCGACAATAAAACACGTTTAAAAACATTTTTTACTGAGAAAAAGTACCTAATAAAATTGTTTAATTTTACAATATGCAAACTTTTTAAGCCGAAATTAAGGTTCTATATCAGACCGCAGCCAATCCCGTTTTCGTTTCTAATTTTAGAAGGGATTGGATGGGGTATGAAAGTTAATACTCGGACAACGAAACGTTCGCATTGGCGTTATATACACTATGACAAATATAAGTACCCCAGTTATAGTCATATACACTACGACACATATAAGTACCCCAGTTATAGTCATATACACTATGACACATATAAGTACCCCAGTTGTAGTCATATACACTACGACACATATAAGTACCCCAGTTGTAGTCATATACACTACGACACATATAAGTACCCCAGTTGTAGTCATATACACTACGACACATATAAGTACCCCAGTTGTAGTCATATACACTACGACACATATAAGTACCCCAGTTGTAGTCATATACACTACGACACATATAAGTACCCCAGTTGTAGTCATATACACTACGACACATATAAGTACCCTAGTTGTTGTTTAATGGGTATTTTGGGCAATCTGGATTTTTTAAGTAACTCGCGGCGTCCCCGTTAGTTTTTTAAAAAATTACATGCGTTGTTGAATCATTTTTTTTTTTATATGAATAGTTAAAAGTAAATTATTTTTGCTTATTACTAACTATTGATTATATTGCACAAATAATACACTACTCAACTTTTATAATCGTTCACCTAGGTTTTTTGAAAATAACACGAATACTAAAAACTGGAAATCACCGAAACACATACCAATATTTTATTATGTTTATCAACAAGGTTTAAGTCCAATCAAGGCAGATTAAGTTTTATAAATCGCTAGCGATATTTGTTAAACGACGCCAGTTAAAATTTCAAATGAAAATATGAATTATTAAAAAATATATAATACTTTGAAAAGTGACCGATTATATAAGTTGAGTAGTGTATATTTTAAACTAATTTATAAAATAACAATAGAACATGAAACTTAAGAATTTTATTTAATGATATATGCAAGCAGGTCTAAATTTCAAATGATACTGGATTTAAAAATCGTTTCAAGATAGCAGTGTGTCCCTTTAAATGCAAATAAAACATTTATTTTTCATCATAGATCATCATAATTTGCTAAATTGTTTAACTTTCTAGAAGTGACTGAATGTAATCTGATTATCAAATTGATTGTTTATTTTCAATTTTATTTGATCTCTTAAAACATATAATGACCAGTTTTCATATGATTTTTTGTCAAAATTGTGCATTCTGTTTAAAAGATTTGAAATAATAATATAACTGGGGTACTTATAAGTCTCTCTAGACTGTAATTAAATATAACCCAGAGACAGGTTAATCACAAGTTAATTGGCAGGTGTGCTACTTTACCAGCAAAATAAGTATGTTACAACAATACAATACATAAGAAAACACCTATATCCTGCACCACAAAGGCCTTAAAGTGGATTAAAAAATAATTCTGTGATAAAATAAATGTTTAATACCCATTAAGCAACGATTCTGCCATATTTAAAAATTGTGAATATTTTTTCCTACTGTACAAAATGTTAAAACACATGAGCTGTCCCTTTAAGACCAGACCCTGAACAGCGTGAATAGCCAGTTAAAATTTCAAATGAAAAAATGAATCATTAAAAAATATATAATACTTTGAAAAGTGACCGATTATACAAGTTGAGTAATGTATATTTACAACTAATTTATAAAATAACAAGAGAAAATGAAAACTCAGAATTTTATTTAATGATATATGCAAGCAGGTCTAAATTTCAAATGATACTGGATTTAAAAATCGCATGCTAAGTTTAACGCTTGATAACAGTTTCAAAATTGCAGTGTGTCCCTTTAGATGCAAATAAAACATTTATTTTTCATCATAGATCATCATAATTTGCTAAATTGTTTGACTTTCTAGAAGTGACAATGTAATCTGATTATCAAATTGATTGTTTATTTTCAATTTTATTTGATCTCTTAAAACATATAATAACCAGTTTTCATATGATTTTTTGTCAAAATTGTGCATTCTGTTTAAAATATTTGAAATAAATATGTAACCGGCGCACTTATAAGTCTCCCTAGACTGTAATTAAATATAAGCCAGAGACAGGTTAATCACAAGTTAATTGGCAGGTGTGCTACTTTACCAGCAAAATAAGTATGTTACAACAATACAATACATAAGAAAACACCTATATCCTGCACCACAAAGGCCTTAAAGTGGATTAAAAAATAATTCTGTGATAAAATAAATGTTTAATACCCATTAAGCAACAATTCCGCCATATTTAAAAATTGTAAATATTTTTCTCCTACTGTACAAAATGTTAAAACACATGAGCTGTCCCTTTAAGACCAGACCCTGAACAGCGTGAATTGTTTTTAGACTTAATTATTTCAAATATCTACTGAAAATTATTAAATAACTATTTTTACTTATTTTTAGATTATATTCTTAGACCTACAAAAATATCATCTGTGACTGATGTCGTATATGTTAGAATGGAGAAAAGAGGATGAACAACAAAGACCCTGGTTTGAAGCGTGAATGGGGGTGTGAAAGTGGAATCTCGCGAGGGCCCCATTAAAATCAGATTTGGAACCCAAGAAACAGCATCATGGACATGCACTACATAAATACATTAATTTTTATTTTATATACCAAAATACTGATGCAGTTAGAATATTCGAACTTATAGAAATAAAAATAAGACTAAAGGTGTCACAAGCTAACATACTCAGTTCTAAGGAGTAGTCTCTGCTATAAAAGGTTAAACCTACACTTTGTCAAACAAATGGAGAACAAAATTAATATTGTCATACCACAGGTATTGAATGTCAACCGACAAAACATGTATAAACAAACATTGTTTACACTAGGCATTGACAATGTTATGTCAGAAGTTGTAATATAGATATATAGGAGTTTTACTTTATTTTTTATTTCATATATTTAATATTAACTTACCTGTTTTAGAGGCATTCTAATCTGACATTTATCGTTTTAAATCCAAGTACACTTGCATTATTTCAGTAAATTTCATTTCGGTAATCCTACACACCTAATACACGAACCATAATAACTCCTGTGTATTTAGAAAGTTTTTCAATACCGCTTTTGATCTTGGTGTCACTGTTTGCGTGAGGCACGCGTTAGAATAGAACGTGTGAGTTTCAGTTGAAAGTGGTATAATAGTTATTAGTTATCAACTCATAATTCATTTACGCATATTCTGTCACTGGTATTTTAAGAACCCGTGAGTAAACATATACTTTTAATCGACACATATACATGATTATATGACCAGTCCTGAATACATGGATAGTGTTTTGATAAGCGGTTTTGTAGTGTACTTTTGTCGTTATTTGGCGGGTTAGTTTCTTTAGAGTGTATAAAGTAATGCTATGTAATACATAGAGTGTGTTCCCATCGATTTGATTGATTTAAACTAATTGTTTTAAACAGGGGTTTTATATTATATAATATAATATAACAAAAGAATCCTGGTTTAAATTAGTCAACAAGATGAGATCATACTCTATTTTGTTTTGTAGCATATGTCCATTTCATACTCTAATTGCCAATCTCTGTTAGTTATTGTACAACCTAGGGTCTGTATACATTGCACTGATAACATTGTTAAACATACGTTATTAATCATGGGTTGTATGTGAAACTAGAAAGCCACGGCATACGTGTCGAGCCCCATCCAGATTTCTGATTTGACCAACACCAATGTGGATGATGCATGTCGTAGCAGAGACCGGACGTGACTTATATTTCGTCGAAAGATGCATGTAAGAAACATTATGGTAAAACTTGGTGAAAATCCTGCAAGAAAGAAGCAAGATACGCATGTCGTAGCTATGGCGAAGACCTGACGTGAAATCGGACGCACGGACGAACAAACCAACGGACGGACTAATGGATGGACAAACTGACACGCATACACCCGGACGACATTATGATCGCTAAATCGAGATCCGTAAACGGGCTCGACAATAAAAGTAGGACGGTATAAAAGTCGATAAGGAAATGTAGCATTCACAAAGAAACAGTCAACCAAAAACACTCATTCACAATAAAAGCAGAGTATGCGACACCACACACGTAAACGTGTTGATAATAGGGGTATCGTCTTTGATCGGTCAGTGGCAAGAAGGTCGCTGGTAGTTTAACCGTCCTATCAGGATTTAGGTAGACGTCATAATATGTCCGGTCATCGCACAAAAATCGAGAAATCATAGTGGCAGTGGCAAACTGTAATAGATATTGAAACGGTGATCCCTTGGAAGCAACAAACACAAACAAGAGATAAAAGTAACTGACTAGGTTTTATTGAGTCTGTTCATGAGAGGTAATGTCGAGTGCAACACCTCTCACGCCTTCTAGCACCGGCTTAAGCGATATTCTACTTTAAAGCCATAACGATTGGGCTTGATGATCCCAAAGGACAGTAAGTAATAACATTACTGATTTGTAGTCAGGGCGATGTTTTACGGCCGCCACACAGCACTAAACAAACGCTAGTGTGAATGTTCAACTCAAATCAATGTAATGGTAACATAAACACTTTACGTTATCATATATGCCTTCATTATTTTTGTTTATATACTCACCAAAAAAAGTACCCCCTTTTTTGCTGGTATTCCCATAGACCAGTTTTTGAGGGCGTAGGACACATGAATAGCGCTTTAATTAACAATGTTTGATGTTTTTATTATAAGCACACTACACTGAGTACTAAATATTCCTTTACTGAAACGCTTTCAAATTTTGCAAAGCAATACTCTTTTATGGATGCTATGGAAACCTTAAAGGGAGGTAATTTGATGATTTTCGATAATCAAATGCTGCTACCTAGACAATCGATGTTATGTTTTACTGTTTTCTATTTACAATCTACTATTACTCAGTTTCTACTCTTTTCACTTTACACGTTTCATTTTACTCAGTTACTACCTCGTGTTATTTCCGCGCTGCACATACAGCAGCGTGATTCCACCTGTTTCACTGTAAATTATTCACCGTGACAACTGTCAACAATATGGCGACCCACGTGGAGAAAGTAAATGGAAGCCTATTTACATTATAGCGTTATGTCGTACGGACGCCGATAATATCATAACTGCATTGTATATAGATCGTGTCAACGCTAAAGTTTAACATTTACAAAAAGTGATGCATTTTAGTTTACATAGGCGAGGATATATTTTCCTTTTTACATTATTTATCATTCAATTTTCATTCATAACAAAAATACAAAAATAGGGATATACTCTTTCCATTTTATTAATTGTTAATTAAGAGATGTTGACATTACAGCTTGCAACACTACTGAAAAAAAAAAACACTCAAATAATAAATAATCTAAGTCACGACTGTTTTACCTAAGTCACGACTATTTTACAGGCATGAAGCAGTTTTCATCAATGAATTAAACATCATATTTCTTTCCTTTATTAGAACGGTGATCAAGGAAAGTAAAACAGAACAATGATTGATTGGATTGAATTGGGTTTTAAGGCGCACCAACACATGAAAAGGTTATATGGCGCCTAACAGCCTGGAACAATTGCCAGGCTCATCCTCCATGTACATTTGAGATAACATATGGAAAATGGGCCTAGAACGTTCTCACCCTGAACTACAGAGTTGCTGCAAATTCTATCGTAGAAACTCCATTTACGCTGCAGCCACATTTATCGTTTTTCTGCCACTGCTCTTTTGATGTGAGCGAGATGACATCTGAAACAATGCAGGGATCATGATGAATTTGTATTTTAATTCATTGATAATGAAATATACGTGTGACATGTAGTTAATTATTCCATGGTTAAACCAGAGATGCTTCTTAAATCACCGGTTAAACCAGTATGGAGGGTTGTATGCATAAAATGATCCAAGCCAAACGTTTATTTTTAAGTATTGACACCGTTTATCGGTAAATTTGGTACAGTTGTGGACACCTATAACGGAGCTTGGTGTCAGACGATCGGATGTATAGCAGGAAACACAGTTTATAGTCCTTTAGCTGTACAACGACGAATGACTTCCCATAATTATTAGAGTTCTGTCTTATCCCTTTTTTTGACTTTTTTTCCCCACGGTTTGTCTTATCTTCAACATGTTCCGTGTGGTTCATTAATCAGTTTTCTCATATTATCACCGGACTTTCTGTGCTTGTCTAAACTCTTCATCACCGGACTTTCTGTGCTTGTCTAAACTCTCCATCACCGGACTTTCTGTGCTTGTCTAATCTCTTCATCACCGGACTTTCTGTGCTTGTCTAAACTCTTCATCACCGGACTTTCTGTGCTTGTCTAAACTCTTCATCACCGGACTTTCTGTGCTTGTCTAAACTCTTCAATGCACATTTGTGACCTATACTGAGCAAAAATAGAAACGTCCCCAACTTTACCCATAGATGTAGACACAATGAAATTATATTTTATTTAATCTTATATGCCAATACCTTTGTTAAAGACCAGCACTGTCATGAAAACAATCTTTTTTTAATCAAACTTGTGGGCAAACTTATTCCCCTTGACTTGGTTTAAACAGCATTTCCAGGTCTTGTGATTAAAAACTTTGAGTTAACATAGTTTTGTTATATTGAAATAAAGAGAGAATGACCTCATGACCACAAAAACAGAGAAAAGACGCCGATCTTTTCGGCCATTTTTGCGCCATACAGCTTTCAGGAACGAATAGTTTCAGATTACCTCCCTTTTTAATAAAAATATAGTGATTTTGCAATTTGAATAAAACATGTTTTAGCAGCAACAGACAAACGTTGGTTTTTGATAATTATTAATATTGATCAGAATGATTGAGTGATAAGTATAAAATGATGAAATTTTATCTAGATTGGTGTACAGATTGTAACAAAGCCAACCTATGCAAATCTCAGCTTAAAAGAGGGACGTTTCTATTTTTGCTGAGTATACTTCCTAAAGAGTGAGCTCGTCGTAAATGTTCCCCTTACTACGTTTGACAATCCTGTTTGCTTTCCTTTCTTTCCTGCTCCATGGTTGATTTAGACATATTTTATTGCCATATAATATGCAAACGGGTTGGGCCACAAGTTCTAACAACATTAGTAACGGCCCTTCCCAAGTGTTTGCTCCATGGTTAGCAGTGATCCATGGATCCAGCTGATTGTGATATATAAGAGCTTGCTGTTTTCACAACTAGTATTATTATTACTTGAGCAAATATAAAATAATATAAGGAACCCTGGTGTTTGGTTCTAAATTTTTCGACGACCCCGCCAGCTTAAACTTGGATTAGAATAAAATAGAATAAATAGAATATTTTATTGTAATATACATAACAATGATACATAACAATGTGAACATGACGATGAACAAACAGGAAATCAAATCATATGATAGCAATTAAGATAACATATGGATTACATATAAGTGAAAACAGCAGATGTTAATGCATCATTATAAATGATACCCAAGTATTGAGGGCCTGCACAAGACATTCCCAAATGGCGCGCTGTGGTCTAGTGGTAGAGCGTTGGAACCATGATCCAAAAGTCGTGGGTTCGATTACCGTCATTGCCATATGCGTTGTGTCCCTGAGCAAGACACTTTATCTGCATTGCTTAGTACTGGTTCTACCCAGGAAGACATCGAGAGTGATTTAAATAAGTACATAGAGCTTTCGTTACAATCGATGTAAAATAAATAAGTGACTTTGAAGGTCATATATATGGCGGTCGATTTTTTTTTGTGGTGGAATATATATGACCTTATATGTGTTGAAAATGACGTAAAACACCTTACAAACAAACAAACAAACAAACAAACATCATATCTTTGGCCGTACCAATAAAAGATCCGTGGATACGCCACTGTGCATATAAATATACACACACATACATGTGGTCAATCTCTACCCAGAGTTGTCGTTCCTTGCAAATAGTCAATGCAATGTACTCTGGGAGAGATTGACATGTGGTGTCAGACCAGTCAGGAAGTACTTCCGGGTCGTTTGACTTTTACAGATATCTGATTGGCAGATACAGACGCTCCTATACAGAAAGGCATTTATAAATAAAGAGGGAAACGTCATCATTATATAAAGGTAGCGCCGTGGTGTAATGGTTAGCATTGCGGCTTAGTAACCCAGGGATCGCGAGTTCAATCCCAGCCAGGACCGAATTTGGGTTAATTATCGAAATATTTCAAAAGTATTTCCTACCTTACCAGTCCTTCGGATGAGACTTTAAACCTAGGTCTGCTCGCTAAAATGCTTAGTGCAATACAGCGAGGATAAATAAACGCTTATAGGTAGGTCATCATTATATATACATGCGGGTGATCAGAAATACTTTAATAAAAAAAATACGGTCTTGTGCAAGACTAATTATTAGCCAGAAAATGCTAATAGTGACATAATTATATAAGACGGAAAAGGAAATAAAGTGTTCCTGGAAAACAAAACAAGGAGCACGAGACTTAAATGATTAGCCAGAAAATGGTAACAACGATATAGGAGCCTGAGACGTAGAACGAGTGAGGATAGGAGGTGATGGAAGAGGCGAATAAGAAACTGTGCTGTAGATAAAATTACTTTCATGCCCGTGCCCACTTTGGAACATGGTCCCGACGAAGACCTTTTTACTATCAATGCAAATGATCGTGTATTTGTGGGTTTTTTTGTGTAAACTTCCATGAGGCTTTCATGAGGCTTGTCTTAAATCGAATCTGTTTTTTTCTTGTGTGCAAACTTTCATGACGCTTGTCTTAAATCTTATCTTGTCGTACCCCTTAATGGTTTGTTCTCTTATGCTGTGGCTTCTGCCAAGTCAATGAGTACGTTCTTTGTGGCTTTCTAGGATTTTTCTTTCTTATATTCATATTTACATGATCATGTATGTGTTATATTGCCTATTAATGCTGCATTGTTAGAGCATATAACCTGGCGGGGATATCTTTATTTACACTGTCTCGTATTATTGGGATGACAATATGGTAATAGAACCTGGTTTAAATCCCAAGCGGCCTTTTTGCCACTGATCGTTCCAAGGCGTTAGCCTATTGTCAACACTTTTATGTTTGTGATGTCCTGTCTTGCCTTTTAGTCATCTTTATAATTGTTGTTTGTTCTATGCGTGCTTCTGTTTGACTGTGGTCCTTGGATGCTGCATTTCCTGTTCGACCTTTTTATCTACTTTCATACAATATATATTTATCAAACTTGCTAGAATGTTTTTTCAAGAGACGTCACTGCATGTTTCGTGGTTGACCCATTTATTCCCCACTATGCTTTCATCTATGATTGTGCCATGACCAGAGAGACTGCGGACCCTGTGATGATGTTTACCTTTGGCCAGAAAATGACGGTACCGTTTAAGTTGTGTCTATAACCTTGTCTTGTCGTGTCCTAAAGGGTTTATTCTTCTCTTGTTGGCTTCTGACAATAGCCTACAAAACATGAATACTCAATCGAGTGCTTACTTGATTGAGTGCTTACTTTCTAGGCTTTTGTTGTTATATTCGTATATACATTACATGATCATTTCTGTGTTAATCTTAAGCTGCCTAGTTTGTATGACTATATAGCCTGGCGGGATTTCTTTATGTACACTGTCCTATTTAACTGGGTTGACAATTTGGTAAGAGTAAGGTTGTGCACTCCCAGCGGGCTTAAAGTCACTGACCGTTCCAATGCACGACCCATGTTATTGTATCACTGACCGTTCTAATGCACTACCCATGTGGTTTTGTCACTGACCGTTCCAATGTACGACCCATGTTGTTTTTTCACTGACCGTTCCAATGCACGACCCATGTTGTGTTCCAATGAATTAACCATGTTGTTTTATGTTTGTTGTGGCGCATACGTTGATTCTATTTGTTCTTGTAAATGATGTTTCATGCCTTTAATGACACCTCTGTGTATCTGGATGACATATTGAACAGTGACAACCCTTTCTTTCCAACTATGGTTAATAATATTTATCCTAAAGAACTTCAGCTTAACAAAGCTAATATATCTGATGATAACGCTTCTTTTCTTGATTTAGATCTCTCGATTGAAAATGGTGAAATAATTAGTAACATCTATGACAAGGGAGATGATTTTATTTTTGACATTGTTTATTATCCCCACTTGGATGGGAGATGTTCCCCGAGGACTTTAATATTCGTAATCTTTGTATAACTAAAAAGCTACTCAATCCGGGTTACCGTTACCATAAACTTCGTAAAACCTTTGCAAAATTTTATTATCGTAACCCTGATCTTCTTTCCTAATATAAAAGTAATTTAAGGACTCTTCTGCGACAAGGACTATCACAACCTGACTTCTCTGGTGATGTGATTCATAAACTTCGTAGGATTCATGGTCATGATCACTTTCATACTATCTTTGTTAAACTTGTTAACAAGTTTATCAAAAGAGGTTATGACCCTATCATTTTGCAACGTACTGCATGCTTGGTGGTGGACCCTTTTACAGTTCGCCACTATGCTTTCCTCTTTAATTGTACGATGACTGAACAGGCTGTGAACCTTATGGTGACGCCTACATAAAGCCCATTGTGACGGTGGCATTTGATGTTTGTCTATGATCTTTCTTGTCGTGCCCTTAATGGTTTATTCTCTTGTTGCTCTGGCTTCTGCCAAGTCATTGAGTACCTTCATTGCGGCTTTCTAGGCTTTGTTTTTTTGTATTATATTTACACGAGCATATTTGTGTTTTACTTATATTGCCTATTGATGCTGCCTTGTTGGTTAGAGATTAGATCATTATTGACACTGTCCTGTTTTATGGGATGACAGTAGGGTAAGTGTGAGGTTTGGTGCACCCTAGAACCGGTTTAAACCCCCAGTGGCCTACTTCGCCACTGACCGTTCCAAGGCGGTAGCACTATTGTCAACCATGTTGTGTTTGTGATGTCGTTTGCATGTTTTATTACTTTTGCATTCTTGTTTGTCTGTTTGCGTGTTTGCTTCTGTGTTTTGTGGTTGACTGTCCTCCTTGAATGCTAATTTCCCTGTCCGATCTTTTTGTATTTCTTTGTGTAATATTACCTCTCATGAACAGACGCAATAAAACCGAGTCTGCTACTTTTCTCTCTTGTTTGTGTTTGTTGCTTCCAAGTGATCACCTTTTCAGTATTTATTGACATTCACACTAGCGTTTGTTTAATGCTGTGTGGCGGACGTAAAAAGTCGCCCTGACTACAAATCAGTAGTGTTATTATTTACTGGTCCTTTGGGATCATCAAGCCAATGCTGTGTTGCTTTAAAGTAAAATATTTGTGCTAGGAGGCGTGAGAGGTGTTGCATCTTATAATGACCTCTCATGAACAGACTAAATAAAACCGAGTCTGCTACTTTTCTGTCTTGTTTGTGTTTGTTGCTTCCAAGCGATCACCTTTTTAGTATTTATTGAATGCGTTTTTGGTTGACTGTGTTCCGTGAATGCTATATTTTCTCCTATTCGACTTTTATACCTACCAGTTTGGAATCTCCGATAGAATGGTCATGTTTATACCTGCCTGTTTGGAATCTCCGATAGAATGGTCATGTTTATACCTCCCTGTTTGGAATCTCCGATAGAATGGTCATGTTTATACCTACCTGTTTGGAATCTCCGATAGAATGGTCATGTTTATATCTGCCTGTTTGGAATCTCCGATAGAATGGTCATGTTTATACCTGCCTGTTTGGAATCTCCGATAGAAAGGTCATGTTTATACCTGCCTGTTTGGAATCTTCGATAGAATGGTCATGTTTATACCTGCCTGTTTGGAATCTCCGATAGAATGGTCATGTTTATACCTGCCTGTTTGGAATCTCCGATAGAATGGTCATGTTTATACCTCCCTGTTTGGAATCTCCGATAGAATGGTCATGTTTATACCTGCCTGTTTGGAATCTCCGATAGAATGGTCATGTTTATACCTGCCTGTTTGGAATCTCCGATAGAATGGTCATGTTTATACCTGCCTGTTTGGAATCTCCGATAGAATGGTCATGTTTATACCTGCCTGTTTGGAATCTCCGATAGAATGGTCATGTTTATACCTCCCTGTTTGGAATCTCCGATAGAATGGTCATGTTTATACCTGCCTGTTTGGAATCTCCGATATAATGGTCATGTTTATACCTGCCTGTTTGGAATCTCCGATAGAATGGTCATGTTTATACCTGCCTGTTTGGAATCTCCGATAGAATGGTCATGTTTATACCTGCCTGTTTGGAATCTCCGATAGAATGGTCATGTTTATACCTGCCTGTTTGGAATCTCCGATAGAATGGTCATGTTTATACCTGCCTGTTTGGAATCTCCGATAGAATGGTCATGTTTATACCTACCTGTGTGGCATCTCCGATAGAATGTTCATGTTTATACCTCCCTGTTTGGAATCTCCGATAGAATGGTCATGTTTATACCTACCTGTTTGGAATCTCCGATAGAATGGTCATGTTTATACCTCCCTGTTTGGAATCTCCGATAGAATGGTCATGTTTATACCTCCCTGTTTGGAATCTCCGATAGAATGGTCATGTTTATACCTACCAGTTTGGAATCCCCGATAGAATGTTCATGTTTATACCTCCCTGTTTGGAATCTCCGATAGAATGGTCATGTTTATACCTACCTGTTGTGAATCTCCGATAGAATGGTCATGTTTATACCTACCAGTTTGGAATCCCCGATAGAATGTTCATGTTTATACCTACCAGTTTGGAATCTCCGATAGAATGGTCATGTTTATACCTGCCTGTTTGGAATCCCCGATAGAATGTTCATGTTTATACCTACCAGTTTGGAATCTCCGATAGAATGTTCATGTTTATACCTACCTGTTTGGAATCCCCGATAGAATGTTCATGTTTATACCTACCAGTTTGGAATCTCCGATAGAATGGTCATGTTTATACCTCCCTGTTTGGAATCTCCGATAGAATGGTCATGTTTATACCTACCAGTTTGGAATCCCCGATAGAATGGTCATGTTTATACCTACCAGTTTGGAATCCCCGATAGAATGGTCATGTTTATACCTACCAGTTTGGAATCCCCGATAGAATGGTCATGTTTATACCTCCCTGTTTGGAATCTCCGATAGAATGGTCATGTTTATACCTCCCTGTTTGGAATCTCCGATAGAATGGTCATGTTTATACCTACCAGTTTGGAATCCCCGATAGAATGTTCATGTTTATACCTACCTGTTTGGAATCCCCGATAGAATGGTCATGTTTATACCTACCAGTTTGGAATCTCCGATAGAATGGTCATGTTTATACCTACCTGTTTGGAATCTCCGATAGAATGGTCATGTTTATACCTACCAGTTTGGAATCCCCGATAGAATGGTCATGTTTATACCTGCCTGTTTGGAATCTCCGATAGAATGGTCATGTTTATACCTGCCTGTTTGGAATCTCCGATAGAATGGTCATGTTTATACCTACCTGTGTGGCATCTCCGATAGAATGTTCATGTTTATACCTCCCTGTTTGGAATCTCCGATAGAATGGTCATGTTTATACCTACCTGTTTGGAATCTCCGATAGAATGGTCATGTTTATACCTCCCTGTTTGGAATCTCCGATAGAATGGTCATGTTTATACCTCCCTGTTTGGAATCTCCGATAGAATGGTCATGTTTATACCTACCAGTTTGGAATCCCCGATAGAATGTTCATGTTTATACCTCCCTGTTTGGAATCTCCGATAGAATGGTCATGTTTATACCTACCTGTTGTGAATCTCCGATAGAATGGTCATGTTTATACCTACCAGTTTGGAATCCCCGATAGAATGTTCATGTTTATACCTACCAGTTTGGAATCTCCGATAGAATGGTCATGTTTATACCTGCCTGTTTGGAATCCCCGATAGAATGTTCATGTTTATACCTACCAGTTTGGAATCTCCGATAGAATGTTCATGTTTATACCTACCTGTTTGGAATCCCCGATAGAATGTTCATGTTTATACCTACCAGTTTGGAATCTCCGATAGAATGGTCATGTTTATACCTCCCTGTTTGGAATCTCCGATAGAATGGTCATGTTTATACCTACCAGTTTGGAATCCCCGATAGAATGGTCATGTTTATACCTACCAGTTTGGAATCCCCGATAGAATGGTCATGTTTATACCTACCAGTTTGGAATCCCCGATAGAATGTTCATGTTTATACCTCCCTGTTTGGAATCTCCGATAGAATGGTCATGTTTATACCTACCTGTTTGGAATCTCCGATAGAATGGTCATGTTTATACCTACCAGTTTGGAATCCCCGATAGAATGTTCATGTTTATACCTACCAGTTTGGAATCTCCGATAGAATGGTCATGTTTATACCTACCAGTTTGGAATCTCCGATAGAATGGTCATGTTTATACCTCCCTGTTTGGAATCTCCGATAGAATGGTCATGTTTATACCTACCAGTTTGGAATCCCCGATAGAATGGTCATGTTTATACCTACCAGTTTGGAATCCCCGATAGAATGGTCATGTTTATACCTACCAGTTTGGAATCCCCGATAGAATGGTCATGTTTATACCTGCCTGTTTGGAATCTCCGATAGAATGGTCATGTTTATACCTACCTGTGTGGCATCTCCGATAGAATGTTCATGTTTATACCTCCCTGTTTGGAATCTCCGATAGAATGGTCATGTTTATACCTACCTGTTTGGAATCTCCGATAGAATGGTCATGTTTATACCTCCCTGTTTGGAATCTCCGATAGAATGGTCATGTTTATACCTCCCTGTTTGGAATCTCCGATAGAATGGTCATGTTTATACCTACCAGTTTGGAATCCCCGATAGAATGTTCATGTTTATACCTCCCTGTTTGGAATCTCCGATAGAATGGTCATGTTTATACCTACCTGTTTGGAATCTCCGATAGAATGGTCATGTTTATACCTACCAGTTTGGAATCCCCGATAGAATGTTCATGTTTATACCTACCAGTTTGGAATCTCCGATAGAATGGTCATGTTTATACCTGCCTGTTTGGAATCCCCGATAGAATGTTCATGTTTATACCTACCAGTTTGGAATCTCCGATAGAATGTTCATGTTTATACCTACCTGTTTGGAATCCCCGATAGAATGTTCATGTTTATACCTACCAGTTTGGAATCTCCGATAGAATGGTCATGTTTATACCTCCCTGTTTGGAATCTCCGATAGAATGGTCATGTTTATACCTACCAGTTTGGAATCCCCGATAGAATGGTCATGTTTATACCTACCAGTTTGGAATCCCCGATAGAATGGTCATGTTTATACCTACCAGTTTGGAATCCCCGATAGAATGGTCATGTTTATACCTCCCTGTTTGGAATCTCCGATAGAATGGTCATGTTTATACCTCCCTGTTTGGAATCTCCGATAGAATGGTCATGTTTATACCTACCAGTTTGGAATCCCCGATAGAATGTTCATGTTTATACCTACCTGTTTGGAATCCCCGATAGAATGGTCATGTTTATACCTACCAGTTTGGAATCTCCGATAGAATGGTCATGTTTATACCTACCTGTTTGGAATCTCCGATAGAATGGTCATGTTTATACCTACCAGTTTGGAATCCCCGATAGAATGGTCATGTTTATACCTGCCTGTTTGGAATCTCCGATAGAATGGTCATGTTTATACCTACCAGTTTGGAATCCCCGATAGAATGTTCATGTTTATACCTACCTGTTTGGAATCCCCGATAGAATGGTCATGTTTATACCTACCAGTTTGGAATCTCCGATAGAATGGTCATGTTTATACCTACCAGTTTGGAATCCCCGATAGAATGGTCATGTTTATACCTGCCTGTTTGGAATCTCCGATAGAATGGTCATGTTTATACCTACCAGTTTGGAATCCCCGATAGAATGGTCATGTTTATACCTACCAGTTTGGAATCTCCGATAGAATGGTCATGTTTATACCTACCAGTTTGGAATCTCCGATGGAATGGTCATGTTTATACCTCCCTGTTTGGAATCTCCGATAGAATGGTCATGTTTATACCTACCAGTTTGGAATCCCCGATAGAATGGTCATGTTTATACCTACCAGTTTGGAATCCCCGATAGAATGGTCATGTTTATACCTACCAGTTTGGAATCCCCGATAGAATGGTCATGTTTATACCTCCCTGTTTGGAATCTCCGATAGAATGGTCATGTTTATACCTCCCTGTTTGGAATCTCCGATAGAATGGTCATGTTTATACCTACCAGTTTGGAATCCCCGATAGAATGGTCATGTTTATACCTACCAGTTTGGAATCTCCGATAGAATGGTCATGTTTATACCTACCAGTTTGGAATCTCCGATAGAATGGTCATGTTTATACCTCCCTGTTTGGAATCTCCGATAGAATGGTCATGTTTATACCTACCAGTTTGGAATCCCCGATAGAATGGTCATGTTTATACCTACCAGTTTGGAATCCCCGATAGAATGATCATGTTTATACCTACCAGTTTGGAATCCCCGATAGAATGGTCATGTTTATACCTCCCTGTTTGGAATCTCCGATAGAATGGTCATGTTTATACCTACCTGTTTGGAATCTCCGATAGAATGTTCATGTTTATACCTACCAGTTTGGAATCCCCGATAGAATGGTCATGTTTATACCTGCCTTTTTGGAATCTCCGATAGAATGTTCATGTTTATACCTACCAGTTTGGAATCTCCGATAGAATGGTCATGTTTATACCTACCAGTTTGGAATCCCCGATAGAATGTTTATACCTGCCTGTTTGGAATCTCCGATAGAATGGTCATGTTTATACCTACCAGTTTGGAATCTCCGATAGAATGGTCATGTTTATACCTACCAGTTTGGAATCTCCGATAGAATGGTCATGTTTATACCTCCCTGTTTGGAATCTCCGATAGAATGGTCATGTTTATACCTACCAGTTTGGAATCCCCGATAGAATGTTTATACCTCCCTGTTTGGAATCTCCGATAGAATGGTCATGTTTATACCTACCAGTTTGGAATCTCCGATAGAATGGTCATGTTTATACCTGCCTGTTTGGAATCTCCGATAGAATGGTCATGTTTATACCTCCCTGTTTGGAATCTCCGATAGAATGGTCATGTTTATACCTACCAGTTTGGAATCTCCGATAGAATGGTCATGTTTATACCTACCAGTTTGGAATCTCCGATAGAATGGTCATGTTTATACCTACCTGTTTGGAGTCCCCGATAGAATGGTCATGTTTATACCTACCAGTTTGGAATCTCCGATAGAATGGTCATGTTTATACCTGCCTGTTTGGAATCTCCGATAGAATGGTCATGTTTATACCTCCCTGTTTGGAATCTCCGATAGAATGGTCATGTTTATACCTACCAGTTTGGAATCTCCGATAGAATGGTCATGTTTATACCTCCCTGTTTGGAATCTCCGATAGAATGGTCATGTTTATACCTACCTGTTTGGAATCCCCGATAGAATGGTCATGTTTATTACTATATTGCCAATTCCCTGAAACTACTTTTCCGATTTTCCTATAAGTTCACAGGAATAATGCAGATAATGCCTTATTTCTTCTAAATAAAATTCAAGTCATGCCTAAATCCAAGATGGCCATCATGGCTAAAATAGAAAAGGACAAGTTTGTAGTCCCAATAGAGTAAATGGAAAAAACACACGCGCATATCCGTTAAGAAACTAGCAGCATTAATAGATATAACAGGTATAACATAAATATGATCATGTATATCTGAATTACATAAGAAGCTCCAGAAAGCCACAATGCAAGTACCTAATGACTTGGCAGAAGGCAGAGCAACAAGAGAACAAACCGTTAAGGGTTTGACACGGGTTTGATTTTGGGTTTGATTTTGACAAGACAAGATTGGAGACCAAAATCAAATGTTATCAACTTTCAGGATTTAGGTAGACGTCATCACAGGGTCCACACTCTGTCCGGTCATCTCGCAAAGCACAGTGGCGAACTGTAAATGGGACAACCACTAAACATGCAGTGCGTCGCAAAATGATAGTGTCATAACCTATTTTGATAAACTTTTTAAAAAATGTAAGATTGTATGAAAGTGACATGACCTAGGATATTACGAAGTTTGTAAATATCGTCACCATAGAAGTCAGGTTGTTATAGTCCTTGTCGCAGAAGAATTCTTAAATTACTTTTATATTTTAAAAGCAGATCAGCTTACGATAATACCATTTTGCAAAGGGTTTTCGAAGTTTCTGGTAAGGGTAGCCCTGATGGACAAGCTTTTTAGTTATACAAAGGTTACAAATATTAAAGTGCTCAACTACAAGTTCTAGAAAAATGAATAATTTGAGAAACATATACCCCGTAAGATTTTGCTCTGGTAACAACCCCCTATAGGTATGGATAATTAACGATATCGAAATTAAAATCATCTCTGACTCTCCTGTCATTTATTTTTCTACTATTTATCCATGTTCAATTGAGGGATGCAGCTTGAGAAAAGAAACGGCAGTATCTGAACTATTAGGTTTGTTAAGATGAAATTCTTTAGGATATATATTATTTGTCTAGCAGAAAAGAGAGAGTTGTCCAAGTTTGATATATCATCCAGATACCTAGAGGTGTTATTAAAGACGTCGATTACATCTGCCTGAGAATTTGGTGAGACTCAACATGCAATCTCGTTTACAGCAATACAAAAACAAATGTGCGACAAGAGGTGCACAGTTAGTACCCACAGGGATACCAACATTTTGATTACGACCATGTTATTGTAGACAATGAGACGCGTATTATTTCCTCATTTCTATTATTGTAGCTTTAACGCCCTGACTATCAAATCAACACGTTTATGAATTGTACAGGTTTTACTGAAATAATAAATAACACGTGTAGGAAAGGTCTTAATTGCCATTATATAGCATTAACAATTGCGGAACACATCCTCGGTTATTTAATCCGCAACATCCATGGTTATTGAATAAAGCATGTGACCGTAAGACTTAATAAAACACAGCACATCATTATAAAATGTATCCTCTAATTCCCATTATCAGCTAGATCTGACATAATCCGATACAAGCGAAAATCGATGAAAGGAACTATATTTCCTGAATACCCAATTCCTCATTAAGCAGGTTTAGATTTCGTCATTTAAAGATGAGTGAGTGCAATCGATGCAAAAAACGATGCACCTAAAAATCTGATTTGGCTCCATACTGAAACAAAGACCCACCTGACCTCTCCCATCACCTTTCACAATGGAGCAGCAACGAATATTAATAAAGTCCCGAGTGGACCTAGGCAAATCCATAAAAATGTGTCCAAGGGAAACAACTCTAGATGTCGTAAATGAATGTGGTCAACAATAATTAAGCAACTTGTAACAGTAATCTGAGTATCATCTGTAAAACAGGATCAGTCTCAGAGAAGGATATATTTTGTGTGTCAATATCCTTTGATGTCATGTTCACCTGATGCGCCCACCTTATTGACTGGACTGAGCAACAGTGATTTTCCCTTACATCCATATACAACTGATCCCGGGGGCGGGCACAATTTGACCACATGATCAAAATTGTTAGAAAAGCTAATGCTACATGCAATATATGAGACCTTTGGTGGTGGTGTTTCCGACAAGAGTTTTTTAGTTGTTTCCTATATAATTATATGTAGAACATGTACCTATATAATTCTATGTAGAACATGTCACTACAAGAGTGGGGCAAAATGTAACTCCAGGGTCACCATATCAACAAACTTACTAGAGGAACATAAGCTTAGAATACATGCACAATACTAGACTTCAAGCTTTTTTAATATCAGAGGTGATTTTTTCATATATAAATCTATGTAAATTGTGACTAGGGAGTGTGTGCGTACATGCTTGCGTTTACGTGCATGCGTGGGGCGGTGGGAGTGGGGGTGAGGATGTTGGCTTATGTGAGCTAAAAATGTCAAACCTTGAACCTTAACCTTCTAGTAATGATGATTGAACATTTTATCCCACAATTTTGTCCAGAGACCTTGCACATGTGACCACGTAAAATGTTTAGCATACACACAGTAACTTTAACCTCATGTCCTCAAGCAGTTTTTGGAGTTATGAACAAACTGGACAAGAAAAGTGTATGCACTTGAACATACAACCCCAAATTCGGTGTGAATCATTTCATCATTCGATTTTAGTCTTGTTTTAGACTTCCTGAAAGAGATCAGACTATATAAATCATTATAATATGTTCTTATATATATTTACTTGTTTATATACCCGTTGACGGGCATTTGTTGATTTACATATACAGTTTATATTACTACCATATCATCCCTTATTAGTAAATAGTTTTGTCTTTATATGTTTACGTTCATTTTTAATTACAACTTCATTTCTTCAGTTTTCATCAGTTTTTGCACACAATATATGACCTATTTATGTGTCGACGTGCCGTAAAACACCATTCACTCATTCCATCTATTGATAATACATAATCTTTCACCTCATGATCTGATTTATAATTAATAAGGAAGTATGGATAGGTAAAATATGGATAGGTCTGGACACAAATATTTTAGTTTAAATATATCTGATTCACAGCATCATACGATAAACATACGATTTACATCACTAAATATCTAACTAGGAACGAGATTCAGAAGTTTGTGAATCAGTCTCCCGGCAGACAAGTGTATGTGACAGTACTGTATTAAGATTTATTATGTGACATTAAATTTAAACTGAGTTGAAATGGGTTTTTATGTCGCATCAACACAAATAGGTTATATGGCCCCAACAGGAATGAACATTCCAGGCATATTCTCCATTTACATCTAGATAAAAAAATCAGAATGGTCCTAGAACCTTTTAAACTGCAGAATTGCTGCAATTCTCTTGTAAACACTCAATGTTTCGCTGGAGCCACGATCACAGTTTTCTGCCACTACTCAAGTAGCTCCTGAAACAATACAGGGATCCTGATGAAAACCTTTAATGAACATGACAAAATGAACATGAATTTTGGGGTGGGGGAGGGATTTTACCCCTCTGCTTGGATAAGCAGTGGTCGCCAGACCTGGGAAAGGCGATATATCTCCAATAAATTTCAATAGCTTGCCTCTTTAATGAACTCTTGTATCACCATTAAACAAATCTGCACACATTAAACGACTGATATACCATTAAAAACTTCAATACAAATAACCCTGCAATATATGGAAATACATGGCAGTTTCAATAATTTACGCTTAAGATTTATCTTGGCAAATGTAAAGTAAAAAGCATCACTTTTGTAAAACGTTTAAGTCTACAAGAGCTATAGAGTTATAATATTATCAGAGTCCAGAGAGCATAACTTCATAATGTGGATATTAAATCTTAGTTTGTGATATCAATAATAAAAATTCTTGATATTTATACGTTTTTTGGAAAATCGCCTCCGTTTGTTCGTCCGTCCGTTACCATATCTTCTCCTAAACTAATGAATAGAATTCATTAAATAATAAATAATGAATAACACGGGTAAGAAAGGTCTTAATTGCCATTATAGCATTAACAATTGCGGAACACATCCTCGGGTACTTAATCCGCAACATCCATGGTTATTGAATAAAGCATCCACTAATTCCCATTATCAGCTAGATCTGACATCATCCGATACAAGCGAAAATCGATTTTCCTGAATACCCAATTCCTCATTAAACAGGTTTAGATTTCGTCATTTAACGATAAGTGAGTTCAATCGATGCAAAAACGATGCACTTAAATCTGATTTGGTTCCATACTGAAACAAAGATTCATCTAACCTCTCCAATCACCTCCCACAATGAAGCAGCGACTGTAGATATACGTATATTAATAAAGTCCAGAATGGACCTAGTCCGGCAAATCCATAAAAATGTGTCTAAGGGAAACAACTCTAGATGTCGTAAATGAATGTGGTCAATAATCGTTAAGCAACATGTAACAGTAATCTGACTATCATCTGTAATCTCAGAGAAGGATATTTCGTTTGTCAATATCCTTTTTGATATCATGTTCACATGATGCGCCCACCTTATTGACTTGACTGAGCAACAGTGATTTTCCCTTACCTCCATATAAAACTGATCCCAGGGGCAGGCAAAATTTGACCACATGATCAAATTTGGTAGAAAAGCTAATGCTACATGCAATATATGAGACCTTTGGTGGTGGTGTTTCCGACAAGAGTTTTCTAGTTGTTTCCTATATAATTCTATGTAGACTAGAACATGTACCTATATAATTCTATGTCTATATAATTCTATGTAGAACATGTACCTATATAATTCTATGTAGAACATGTCACTACAAGAGTGGGGCAAAATGTAACTCCAGGGTCACCATATCAACAAACTTACTAGAGGAACATACGTTTAGAATACATTCACAATATTAGACCTCTAGCTTTTTTTTAAATTTCAGAGGCGATTTTTTCATATATAAATCTATGTAAACTGTGTGACTAGGGAGTGCGTGTGCGTGCGTGTGGCGGTGGGAGTGGGGTTGTAGATGTTGGCTCATGTGAGCTAAAAATGTCAAACCTTGAACCTTAACCTTCTAGTAATGATGAGTACACAGTTTTATCCCACTATTTTGTCCAGAGACCTTGCACATGTGACCACGTAAAACGTTTAGCATACACACATTGACTTTAATCTCATGTCCTCAAGCAGTTTCTGAAGTTATGAACAAACTGGACAAGAACATCATATGCACGTGAACATACAACACCAAATTCTGTGTGAATCATTCCATCTATTGATAATACATAATCTTTCATCTCATGATCACCGCTGTAGGTTCGATCCCTCAGGGGCCTAGGAATCTTTATGTGAGGAAGCTATCCAGCTGGCTTGCGGAACGTCGGTGGTTCTACCCAGGTGCCCGCCCGTGCACGAAAATTGCCCGGAGGGGCACCTGGGGACTTCCTCCACTAATGGAAGCTGGAAAGTCGCCATATGACCTTAGCTGTTGGTGCGACTATAAAATCCAATTCAATTCAATTCATCTCATGATTATTTAATAAGGAAGTATGGATAGGTAAAATATGGACAGTTCTGGACACAAACATGTTAGTTTAATACATATTTTATTCACAAACAGCATCATACAATATATATATGATTTACATCACTAAATATCTAACTAGGAACGGGATTCAGAAGTAAGCTAGAAGCTTTTGTGAATCTGTCTCCCGGCAGACAAGTTTATGTGACAGTACTGTATTAAGGTTTATTATGTGACGGATTGAGCCAGACTGTTGCTGACAGCAACTATAATTTCTGCATCTACAGTTTTTCCTATTAGATGTGATGATTCATGAGCTGTATTCAATTTCGATCACAAACATACCGTCACCATAAGAGAAAAAAAAGAAAAGATAAGAGTTGACAAAGGTAGTTGGATTCAACATTGTTTACCCCATTTACATCTAGATAACACAATTCAGAATGGTCCTAGAACCTTCTAACATGCAGAATTGATGCAAATTCTCTTGTAAACACTCAATGTTTCGCTGGAGCCACGATCACAGTTTTCTGCCACTACTCAAGTAGCTCCTGAAACAATACAGGGATCATGATGACAACCTTTAATGAACATGACAAAATGAACATGAATTTGGGGTGGGGGAGGGATTTTACCCCTCGGCTTGGATAAGCAGTGGTCGCCAGACCTGGGAAAGGCGATGTATCTCCAATAAATTTCAATAACTTGCCTCTTCAATGATCACTTGTATCACCATTAAACAAATCTGCACACATTAAACGACTGATATACCAATAAAAAATGATATATAGGGTCCTATAGAAACCACAGCATCCGAACGCAATGGCATCGTAGGTCCGCACTGTATTGCAAACAAGGACTTGAATCTACAATGAAAGAGACAAAAAACAACAGAAAGGGTGGTGAAGACAGGGTTACCAACTTGGAACGGTCAGTAGGCAATAAGGCCTACTGGTTAGCTTGAATCGATTTTATATGCGCACAATCCTCGCTATTATCCTGTCTTCAGCGCCTAAATAGACAAGACTTCAAAAAACAAAAACAAAAAACTTCAATACAAATAACCCTGCAATATATGGAAATACATGGCAGTTTCAATAATTTATGCTTAAGATTTATCTTGGCAAATGTAAAGTAAAAAGCATCTGACAGTGTTCAAACTGGAGGGCGACAGGAGCGACAAAGTCGCTTTTTCCTCCGTGACTTCGCTTTTTTTTTAGCCGACGGCGAAGTTTAAGTCGCCTTCAGATTGACCACTTCGCCTTTTTCCCGCCCTCAAGCGAAGGGTAACCAGTCCTTTAATTGACCTGTTGTTCATGTCTCAGGACAGGCCTAGACATCTCTGGGAAGGGATTAGTCTAACTGCTTTGATCGATCACAGCAGAAACCCCGCGGGGAGCATACTTTTCTACAACTATGATATCCCCGAGGCAATTTTCGCACATCGCCATTTTTTGTTTACAAATTAGACTGTACAGGGAATACACACGCCTTATCCAATGAGATTGCGTATAGCTTAACTATTGACCAATCGTAGGTTCCGTTACAGTTAGACAAGTGCGTGTTGAAAACGGTGATTAAAACAACAATCTGAAGTTAATTGACCTGAGGTGATTAAATGATACCACCGAATAATGATTAGAGTTGTGTTTCCTTAATTGTTTGATAAAACGGACCTTTTGGCATTCCAAACAAATTAATGCATGAAAAAAGAGTTAATAATAGAGGTTACATTGCACCATTGATTTTCCTTCTTTATTTTATATAGGACGAATGTATATCAAGAGATAAAAAATGCGCATTTTTCTCCAGAGAAAATGTTAAAACACATATCAATCAATCTATCGAGCGTCCGTCAATATAAAAATGCAATAAAAACAGGGGGTCATGTATCATGTAAGAACAAGCCAATCTGTTGAATGACGTCACGTTCTATTTTGACACGTCACAGATAGATTTACCCCATTTCTACTTTCGCTTTACATAAGTTCGGATGGCGGAAAAACTTTTTTTTATTAAATAATGTTTTTAGCTAATACAAATTGGGAAACAAAACACATAAATTGGTCTTATAGGTCTTAATGAGGAATAAGCCTTTTAGGAAGAAGTTTGAGAATCATATTTACACCCTTCATAGAACTCCATACAAACTGATAGAAAGATGAATAAATAAAGATACATGCAATATATTTATATTAATTCTTCTCTCAATCCTTTCTTCTATAGTTACAGTATATATAAGTGAAGTGTGCCTGTTAGTGTGATTAACATTAATAAACACATTTAATTTGAAACAGCTAGCATGCTCTTAAATAATCAAAAGGTTATAACCAATAGGGTGTATACATGTATACCAGTTAATAATTAACAATAACCGATTACGCGCTTAATTTAAAAGACCGTGTCTCCCTCACTTCTCCCTATTGTTTGGTTACTTCTCTCCATTTTCTTTGGAGGGAGAATTCAGTCACTTCTCCCTAAAATCCAGGCCTAGTCATCACTTTTGTAAAACGTTTAATTCTACAAGAGCTATAGAGTTATAATATTATCAAGCTATAGAGTTATAATATTATCAAGCTATAGAGTTATAATATTATCAGAGTCCAGAGAGCATAACTTCACAATGTGGATATTAAATCTTAGTTTGTGATATCAATAATAAAAATTCTTGATATTTATACGTTTATGGAAAATCGCCTCCGTTTGTTCGTCCGTCCGTTACCATATCTTCTCCTAAACTAATGAACAGAATTCAACCAAACTTGGAGTATGACTTCACCATATGATGACAGCGTGTAAGAGCAACATTAGTTTTGGCTTCGCACCTAGGGGACCCTCAATTCAACTAAAAATGCAATTACACTGTCATGTTTCCATGTTTGCACATAACTCGGCAGAGCCTCGTCCCTGGTTGCAATTCTAACCCCTCGGGTGAGATTTCTCTATCTCACATGGATACTCATGATGGATTCTTATATTCCCAAGAACACATCGATGAAACTGAAGAGGCGCAGACGAGCCTTGAATCCAGGTCCTCCAGTTGCAAGTTCACCGCGCTATCTACTGGGCCATGCCAGCCCTCGACCTTTGAAGAGAGAATGCCCTGCATTCAGCAAGCAATGAGGATGCTAAAGCTTTTTATATATTGCTCTTCAACCATGTTATCATAAAGACAGATCACACGCTACTTCACATTGCCCATGCCTGAATCATTGAAAAAGAGAGTAATGATATGTTGTAGTCTAGCTGTAACGGTTGAAGGCCTATGTGTTGGATATACATTTTGGCTTGCCAATTCGAAACTCTGCTTGGGGACAATTTATAACAGCTATGTGTTGTGTCCCTAGCTGAGTGCCATGTTGGGACAGAAACCAAGAGGTCCCGTGTATCGGAGTCTATCCTCCCAGCATGTTGAAGTTCCCGTGTATCGGAGTCTATCCTCCGAGCATGTTGAAGGTCCCGTGTATCGGAGTCTATCCTCCGAGCATGTTGAAGGTCCCGTGTATCGGAGTCTATCCTCCGAGGATGTTGAAGGTCCCGTGTATCGGAGTCTATCCTCCGAGCATGATATCCTCCCAGCATGTTGAAGGTCCCGTGTATCGGAGTCTATCCTCCCATTATGTTGAAGGTCCCGTGTATCGGAGTCTATCCTCCCAGCATGTTGAAGGTCCCGTGTATCGGAGTCTATCCTCCGAGCATGTTTAAGAAGATAGGTATTTATAAGCTGATAATTGATTGGCTATTGATGAACAGCAATTCATTTTTTTTTGTTTATTTGTCTATGCCAAAGCTAATCCGTGTTTCAAACATAACATCAGCACCAGATGCAATCGAAGATGGAGATGTCTCGATGATAGATTGTGTTAATCCTATACACTCCAGCATGCACACGTCTATACATGTAGCACGCATGCCGTCTTAGAGGCACAGACACACAAACAAACTTACAACCACCAAGCACACCATGCAGTGTACTGGTACAACATATCAGAAGGGCGGTTTAACAGACTCGGCATATTGTAGGCTAAATGCTCTTAAATTGCCCCGAAATTCCAATGCCCTCAGACACATTTTTGGAGTACACTAGCTGAGGCATCAAAACGATGTCGTGAACTTATTCGGTGTAAAATATCCTGCTCTAGTCGTTGTAGGTGCTTGAAGGCCGACTTCCACTGCTGTGTTTCTACAATATAATCTAAAGGGCAAACAACGTAATGCATCTCTTTAGCTTTGAGCAGTTTGTTAAACTTAATATAATGGAGTGTTCAAAAGTGAAAAGTAAAACATTTTAACTTTACTCCATGAATTTACCCGTGAGAGTAATTGACAGACAAATGTGCCCCCCATTCATTTGTTGAGTATACAAAAGGCAATTATTTTCCAGTATGAGAAGCCATAACTTTAAAGGCACCGGAGGCAATCTGGAATAGAATATAGGTGACAATCCAAATGCGATAAAAGTCATCACAATGTGTTGCAGCTTCATATTCAATGTGCAGTATATAGGTTTCCATTATTCCAGGGAGTGCCGAGTGCCATGTTGGGACAGAAACCACTTTTTGTTATTACTAATGCCTAATATAACCCATACTTCGTATCTCGTTTGCAATAGCTGCACACCATTTTTAATTTGTTCAAATTTCAGCTGATATCTCAAAAGGCACATTTTCATCACCTATTTTTAGGCTTTGCCTTATAATCACCACCACGAAATTACCTTCTTGACAAAGATAAATATGTCTTCTATTCACTTTTTGTTATTATTAATGCCTAAATAACCCGTAGTCTCGTATCTCGTTTGCAATAGCTACACACCGTCACCATTTTTTTGGCGCAAAGTGGCGCCATCTTTGTTACAGGGAACCGTCTGGTAAAATGTGCTTTTCTACTTGCAAACAAATAAACGCTCTGTATCAGAGGACACAGTGTGAATAAATAATACTTATGTTTACATTTCGCACCTTTATTGAGTTTGTAAATGTAATAATTTATAAGAATCTGAAGTTTTTCACACACGCGCGAAACAACCGGAAGTAGTCATTTTCATGCAGTAGTGAAACACGCGCGACAACATAAAACGGCAAAACGATCCGTTTTTCCTTCCTGTATACTTACTCCCTGATTATTCGAACTTTAATTACTGTTGTTAAAATAGTTTGGTCTGGAAAACTGGCTACTTTTTTTGTTTAAATCTTTATTATTATTCACATATTATAATTATTCACATGACGTTTTAAGCTCATATTTTTTGTGATTTAAGTACTTTAATATTGGATTATACATGTATGTACAATTGTTAGCAAAAAAAACTAGTAGAATTTAGCAAGAGAACCCCGATGAGTCGCCAAGTTTTCCAGGCCAAACATTTTCATAAACAATTATTTAACCAAAGTAACATACGACTAAATATAATGCATATGAATGTTAAAGAAACTGACGCATATAATTAGGGTTTTCATAATATCAATATATCTTCCAGATTGCCTCCAGTGCCTTTAAAATTAATAATAATAGTGTGTTTACTGCTTTACATATCGTATACTAGTGGCACAATTGAGGTCACTCTTCATGACAATCATTGAGAAATCAGAGAAAAAAATGTTCTGATAAATTTGAAGAGTATAGAATTTGGCTAGAGCTAATAAAGCTACTGGTATATGTAGTACACAATAAAAACATTTACAATAAGTATGCAATACATACATGCAATATATTATATAGTTCCTACTCCCTAAACAATTTTTTCATAAACATTAATCATTGTACATGTGACACAGTGATAAGATTTAAATAATGAAACCTCATAGCTCTGATTCTATTTTTTAAAACAAAAACATGTACATGTAAGGCCACAAAAAATTAATTACCTGGTTCTCAGGCCACTTTTTCTGAGAAGAGATGCGAGCGGGTGCATTTTTTTTTACAATTTTACAGTGGTCAACAGACACGGGGGCGATTTTTTTTTTATCCAAACTTTTAATTCCAATACATGTGCAATAACCAGTTGGATCAGCTCATCTCTATTGTCGATCATTACCTTATCATTTCTACCCGACTTATGCTTCTTTCAATCACAATAAGTCCGTATATTTGTATTAGATCACGCATGAACTTCAATCGCTGACTCGATGACACCGCCATTATTGCATGTTGTTGCGAGACTTTGTCGATTAGACGCTTGAATAAATCGCCTGTTCTGTAACACCTACTAGTTCCAAGCGTCTCAAGCGTCTGACTCTCCTAGATTGGTACCCGTACGACTGCAGAACTCACAAGCTAGCGAGCAGAGCGGCAGATAGTCGGCCGCGCACCAGTCTACCCACAAGGGGATTCCCCTAAGGGAGTTGCATGTAAAAACCGAAACGAACTTGGATGCGGAACTTTTTTTTCGAAATTTCGGTAGCGCATTTCCAATTTTTATTTTATTACTTTTGAGATAAAATCGGCAATGCGGCACCAAAAAAAGACTTGCGGGCGGGCCTGAGAACCAGGTAATTATTTTTTTATGGCCTAATCAGCGTACAAATTCTTTAAAGCAAGTTATTTGTTTTACACATTATTTCTGTTTACAGTCTCACAGTACAGACAAGGCAGTAGCGCAGAAGCAAAATCTGATGAGCAACCATTTGGAGTCGATGAACGCAGTTTTAAAATAATATTTCGACACGTTGGAAACATCTTTGACAAACATCATTGAAAACAGCAGTGCTCAAAGAAAATTATTTTAAGAGACAGGCCCAGGGCTTGTTGCTTCTGAAAATGGACAGGCCCCGATTTGAAATGGACAGGCCCTGATTTGAAATGGACAGGCCCTGATTTAAAATGGAAAGGTCCAATATTTTTTTCTTATTGGAAATGTGTCTTTATTCACTTTTATAGCACACATTTGTTACGTATGTATTAATCAAGCTCAGAACCTCCTCTGACTAGATTTTTCTTTTTGCTACCACTTTATGCTCCCTGGTCAGCGGACTTATTTACCATTTCATTTAAAATATGTAAGAATAGAATATTACGTAGTAATTTATAACCAATGCAAAGGAGAGTACTAGCACTTTTGCCAAACGATAATAATCAGAGCCGACTTGGTGAAACTGGAGCTAAACTTGGAGCCAAATTTTTAATCAGGTTTTATGAGACTATCAGAGCCTCCTCTGGCTATATATTTTCTTTTTGTCACCACTTTCTCCAAGTAAAGAATTAGGAGCCTAGTCTAGAATTCATTTAAAAGTAGGACTCCAGGAACTCCTTACACCTTAAATAATGAATAGAAATATACTTTATATCTGTATTTATACATATACAGTATATAATTTTTTCTTTCCACCAACATGTATTTATTTGTAAAGGACAGTTTTTCTTATTTGATTATGTAAAAAAAAAAAAAAAAAAAAAAAAATATATATCCGAAATTATGTACCATCCGAACTACTATGACACCGCACTTTTACGGCCCGAACATTTCAAACATTCAATCGAAATACAATCAATAACGATTTTTTTTTCATGCATTAGTGTGTTTTTAATGACAAAAACGGTATTTCTTATCACAAAGGAAAGAAAACACAACTCTAATAGCAGAATAATGAGTTTTATGTCAACAATTGTCGACCTCAAAGTTGTGACAAACTGGCGACACGAAGCCAGGCAAAATTCTCGAACTTCTTATTGTTTCAATGTGTGTATAACACATTTTAATTACTTTATTGCAAGTGTTTTCACAGTTCACAATACACATGGAGTATTTTGTCTTGAGGAACTTGAGCTTGAGATCCAGTAAAACTGATTTTTTGGGGGATTGTTTTTTTTTTTTTTTTTTTTTTTTTTTAGACAGGCCCGACGGGCTCCTCGTCTGCAAAATGAGACAGGCCCGGAATGGATTTCGAGGAGCCCCGGGCGTCGGGCTATCCTATTTCTTGAGCACTGAACAGGTTCAGGCAGATAAAACCTTCTATTCAAGGAAAGGGTATTATTACAATATCATTATTTGCCAGTGCTGAAAAAACAACCCAGATGAACAGCATAGCATAGACCGGGCATGAGCTATATTTCGCCCAAAGTAGGTCACAGCAATCAGAAATTTTGCACATAATGTTACAGTTAGATGTATATAAGGAATATCTAAATAAATGGAAGTCGGATGGGTGGACGCACATACATCCGGACGACATTACATACATCCGGACGACATTATGATCGCTATGTCGAGAGTTGTAAACAGGCTCTACAAAAATCGGTATCGTGACACATATATATATAAAACAAATTAGAGCCAATTTGATAGCGTGCCAATCCAAATGCATTCTTTACATACATTAAAATGGTAAGAAAATACCGCACAAGTTCACCCCTTTGACCCTGTATCCAAATCTAGGGGTAACACAGTTTGTGTTGATTACTCTGTGGTACTCGGAACATTCACATTCGTTCAACTTTCGGTAGGTCGAGATATTCAGTAGGTGAAAATAAAGGGGTTTACTCAGATTTTATCCTCAATCTCTATATGAAAAATGAAAATATTAGATCATGATTTATATTAAATGTATCCGTATTGATGTTTTAAAATCAGACAACAGAATGTGGAGGTCTTTTATTTTACTGATGACTGATTGGTCAAATTATTTTGATGATGTCATGTGAACGTTATGAATACTATGTGTGTTATTTTGTATGTACGACACTGTAAATAAATAACATATATTTAGGGCACAGAACTTTTGACCACCTTATGTGTGAGCCTGGTCATACATTAAATTTGGTTGAATTCTGCTGAGTGGTTTAGGAGAAGTCTTGATAATGGACATAAAGATAAACAAACAGATGGACAAATTGAGGTGTTAACAATATCCCCTAATGCTGTTTTAAAGCTTGGAGATATTGAATTGTTGATACAAAGAAAGCCAGATATCTTATTTAGAGAGTGACTGCTTCCAATGTCTTTTCCTCCACATGAATATTGGCATCAAAGAATAGCTGACATTGTTCAACTTTTTCTTGAACATCTCTGAACCAATCTTGAACCAAATGTTTCACACGTTCGTCAAGACATGCAGGATAACTAAATGAATATAAACAATGTTCATAAGTTTTGTTACTCTCGGCATGGGCTTTGTGATTTAAAGCGGGATTTAAACTCTCAATACACTGATATGTCACAATAACGCGAACACATTTTAGTTTTTCCATGGACAGACAATTGGGACAGTCTTCCGCAGTTGTATCGTACCAGTAGAGCAGTGGATAGTTCAGTAGAAAACCAAACAGAGTGGAGATATTACACGTCACGGAGGAAGGTAGTTTGCAACTAACCACCTGGCTGCCATCCAAGTTTCCAGCTATAGTAGAACAGACTGCCTCAAGCTCCTGTACAGCGCTGCAGCCATCATACATACAAGGCGCTTTCACAACTCCGGAAACATTAATTAACCGCCCTGACAAAAATTCATTAATTTTATTTCGACTTTTCACCACATCCACATTTACTATAACACAATCCATGCCAATCTCGACGACATTCAAGTGTGTACATATTAATCTCGTGGCAATGAGATCTTGCAGAAAAATTAAAATCTTTGTCGCACATGGTTCACCTACATCGTAAAGATAGGCTGACTTTATCGCCATAGCAACTGCAATTATATCAACCATCAAACTTTGCGACCTCTTGGCAACTTTCTTACCAAAGTGTTTTCCAATGAGGAATTTCCATGTTTCAAAGTCTTTATGTAGTAAGGACATGTTTTTTAACAGATTTCTGCAACCTGGATTGTCGCTGCCTAATGGCTGTCTGAAGTGTTTGATAGTCACGTGTCAACAGTCTGTATCAGCATGTCCCTACTGTTGTTGGACAAGGCTATCAGATGGGGGGAAACCTGAAAATACAATTTCCATATTTAGTAGGTTTTATGTAAGGTACGTTTCAATAAAAAGAACTTTGTTAGATTACATCAGTGACAGGTTACAAAGGACACAAAAAATAAAACAATTGCATACACTGTGAAACACATTGATGTATTTAGTATGGGCAAGGCATTGCTTTTACATACCATTCAATCCGAGTTTCAAGAAATTGTAAATTATAATTAGGACTATTTGAATGAGTTATATAAACTGTACATGTATGTACATGTACATGCCCAAATGTGTAATATATCTGAGAAGGGCCCAAACTGAAGCCCTTATTGCACACAGCAACACAAAATGTCTGAGAAGGGCCTAAACTGAAGCCCTGAATATTGCACACAGCAAAACAAAATGTCTGAAAAGGGCCCAAACTGAAGCCCGTATTGCACACAGAAAAACAAAATGTCTGAGAAGGGCCCAAACTGAATTCTTATTGCACACAGCAAAACAAAATGTCTGACAAGGGCCCAGTATAAAGCCCTTATTGCACACAGCAAAACAAAATGAATGAGAAGGGCCGAAACTGTAGCCCTTAATACTGCATGCAGCAAAACAAAATGTCTGAGAAGGGCCTAAACTGAAGCCCTTAATATTGCACACAGCAAAACAAAATGTCTGAGAAGGGCCCAAAATGACGCCCTTATTGCACACAGCAAAACAAAATGTCTGACAAGGGCCCAGTAGGTTATAATAGCCTAAATGAGTCTCCATTGCCCTTCCATAGTAAAGTTAGAATGTTGACAACCTGTTAAAAACTCAAACCTCGTTAGAATTCTGGGAAACTTATTTTATCATGCAAATAAACATGTCTGCTATTAAACATCAACAAGGAAATAGGGGCTTTAATACCTTCTAAGAAACATTTCTTCAGTTGTATACTAACACCGGGTCAAAGGTCAACACTATTTTTACCCCTTGCAATTTCATACCCTGTCTACTTTCACTTCTCAAATTTATATAAAAAACTGTCAAAAACATGATGAGCTGCATTTTCAAATATCAACAACATGTCCAGAATACAGTTATAGCCAAAAAATAACAGGAACCAGCACTAAAAAAAGTTTTTAAAGAAAAAAAGATTAGCACTCTTTAATACAGAACTACTTTCGACTGCACCAGGCAAGCACATCCTGTTGATTTAGTGTAATTAGACCTATAAGGGATTATTTTTGCGTCATGTTTTTTAATTAAACTGGTCGATTCAACCTAACAACTTAATAAAAGAACATTTTGACTTGTTTCGCAATGCCGAATGACTTCATCTTGAAATTATTGCGATTTACCTGCGCTTGACCATGCACTAAATCGAGTCGATTTTGTCGAGAAATTAAGAAATAATAAAAAAAGCAATATCTCAGCAACCGTTCAACATTTTCTCATCAAATCAACTCTGGTGGCTTTGTTTCACATCCCTGAGTATGTATACCACACATTTTGCCATATATCTTTCACAAAAATTCCAAAAAATTTAAAAATATCACATTTTTAGGGAAAATCAGAAAATTTGAGGAAAAGTTGCCAAAAACACTCTAAAATAGTCTAAAAGTCTGAAAATTATATTTTTTCTCTGTTTCTGAGTTCAACTCACCTATTCAAACAAAATAAATGCCTAGAAAATCATTTTTTATGCAAATCTGAAAAATACATGATTTCTCCTTATAGGTTATAATAGCCTAAATGAGTCTCCATTGCCCTTCCATAGTAAAGTTAGAATGTTGACAACCTGTTAAAAACTCAAACCTCGTTAGAATTCTGGGAAACTTATTTTATCATGCAAATAAACATGTCTGCTATTAAACATCAACAAGGAAATAGGGGCTTTAATACCTTCTAAGAAACATTTCTTCAGTTGTATACTAACACCGGGTCAAAGGTCAACACTATTTTTACCCCTTGCAATTTCATACCCTGTCTACTTTCACTTCTCAAATTTATATAAAAAACTGTCAAAAACATGATGAGCTGCATTTTCAAATATCAACAACATGTCCAGAATACAGTTATAGCCAAAAAATAACAGGAACCAGCACTAAAAAAAGTTTTTAAAGAAAAAAAGATTAGCACTCTTTAATACAGAACTACTTTCGACTGCACCAGGCAAGCACATCCTGTTGATTTAGTGTAATAAGACCTATAAGGGATTATTTTTGCGTCATGTTTTTTAATTAAACTGGTCGATTCAACCTAACAACTTAATAAAAGAACATTTTGACTTGTTTCGCAATGCCGAATGACTTCATCTTGAAATTATTGCGATTTACCTGCGCTTGACCATGCACTAAATCGAGTCGATTTTGTCGAGAAATTAAGAAATAATAAAAAAAGCAATATCTCAGCAACCGTTCAACATTTTCTCATCAAATCAACTCTGGTGGCTTTGTTTCACATCCCTGAGTATGTATACCACACATTTTGCCATATATTTTTCACAAAAATTCCAAAAAATTTAAAAATATCACATTTTTAGGGAAAATCAGAAAATTTGAGGAAAAGTTGCCAAAAACACTCTAAAATAGTCTAAAAGTCTGAAAATTATATTTTTTCTCTGTTTCTGAGTTCAACTCACCTATTCAAACAAAATAAATGCCTAGAAAATCATTTTTTATGCAAATCTGAAAAATACATGATTTCTCCTTATAGGTTATAATAGCCTAAATGAGTCTCCATTGCCCTTCCATAGTAAAGTTAGAATGTTGACAACCTGTTAAAAACTCAAACCTCGTTAGAATTCTGGGAAACTTATTTTATCATGCAAATAAACATGTCTGCTATTAAACATCAACAAGGAAATAGGGGCTTTAATACCTTCTAAGAAACATTTCTTCAGTTGTATACTAACACCGGGTCAAAGGTCAACACTATTTTTACCCCTTGCAATTTCATACCCTGTCTACTTTCACTTCTCAAATTTATATAAAAAACTGTCAAAAACATGATGAGCTGCATTTTCAAATATCAACAACATGTCCAGAATACAGTTATAGCCAAAAAATAACAGGAACCAGCACTAAAAAAAGTTTTTAAAGAAAAAAAGATTAGCACTCTTTAATACAGAACTACTTTCGACTGCACCAGGCAAGCACATCCTGTTGATTTAGTGTAATTAGACCAGTATAAAGCCCTTATTGGACACAGCAAAACAAAATGACTGAGAAGGGCCGAAACTGAAGCACTTATTGCACACAGCAAAACAAAATGTCTGAGAAGGGCCCAAAATGACTCCCTTATTGCACACAGCAAAACAAAATGTCTGAAAAGGGCCCAGTATAAAGCCCTTATTGCACACAGCAAAACAAAATGACTGAGAATGGCCAAAACTGAAGCCCTTATTGCACACAGCAACACAAAATGTCTGAGAAGGGCCTAAACTGAAGCCCTTATTGCACACAGCAAAACAAAATGTTTGAGAAGGACCCAAACTGAAGCCCTTTATATTGCACACAGCAAAACAAAATAACTGAGAAGGGCCCAAACTGAAGCCCTTAATATTGCACACAGCAAAACAAAATGTCTGAGAAGCTGAGAAGGGCCGAAACTGAAGCCCTTATTGCACACAGCAAAACAAAATGTCTGAGAAGGGCCGAAACTGAAGCCCTTATTGCACACAGCAAAACAAAATGTCTGAGAAGACAGCTAAATGAACCGTAACTGCACGCAACAAAACCCTTACCTGCAAAATTCGGAAGGCGCAACATATACCCCTGTGATTTCCATACATAGTCAGAGCGGACCAAAACTTCACCAGGAATCTGTAACAATAAACATAAAGTTAGAATGTGTTACTGGTTGGTAGAAACTTCTTTTCCTTTTTCTTTTTTTTATTACGAGTCCTCGGACAGTGGTTACAAAAGATAGTGTCCCTCCTGTATTATACATTTATACATATAATCTGTTTTAATGTGTTTCAATAAAGTTATCTTTTTAGTTTAGATTGATTTTTAATAAAAAATAAAAATTAACAATATTTACCCGATATTGGTGCGATTTGCGGCGCAATCCTAAACAAAAAAAGTAAAAAAAAAGGTTGGTTAACTGCCTTTTTAGTGCACAGCAAACCAACACATATTTAAGGATGTCCCAACCGTTATTCAAACATTCTCTCAAGTGTGTGGCACACCTGTTACCATTGATAGCTGTGTCAATGAGACAGGTTTATTAGTAAACCTGCACACCACTGATAACCCGACTAACAAATAGGTCACGGGTATATCTGAAATTATCTGTGATGCCATTATTTATGTAAGTTTTATCAAATACCAATATAATCAATCATGGTATTTCAATTTCAGTTGAAGACTTCAATCGACATGAACACCAATACACAGTACCGAATGAAAAGGTTATCGCTGCGTGATGGATAGGTTACAGAATGTTATATACCAGACCTCTTAGAATTGTTGAGCTAACTATATTGCTTTTTTGTAGATATTGACTAATTTTACCTTTATTTCCTTGGTGAATATTTCTATGATTTAATGATGAGAGGGGGATTCTTTTGTTCTTTTCAGATATTCACTTTATTTTAAACATGGGCAAATTATAGTCATACTTTGCATGTTCTTTTAGCATAATGCACAAATAAAAACATTGTTGCTCAAAAATATAAATAATGTCTCGGTAAGTCACTTCTTTTGATAATTTTAGGGTTAATCAATCCAACCATCCACTGCTACATGTTTTACAATCCCTACATGCATTGCTACATGTTTTACCCACCATGCATTGCTACATGCTTTACAATATTTTACAATCCCAACATGCATTGCCTACATGTTTTACAATCCCACAATGCATTGCTACATATTTTACAATCCCACCTTGCATTACTAAATGTTTTACAATCCCACCATGCATTGCTACATATTTTACAATCCCACCAGGCACTGCTACATGTTTTACAATCCACCATGCATTGCTACATGTTTTACAATCCCACAGGCACTGCTACATGTTTTACAATCCCACCATGCATTGCTACATATTTTACAATCCCACCTTGCATTGCTACATGTTTTACAATCCCCACCATTGCATTGCTACATATTTTACAATCCCACCATGCATTGCTACATATTTTAAAATCCCACCATGCATTGCTACATATTTTACAATCCCACCTTGCATTACTACATGTTTTACAATGTTTTACAATCCCACCATGCATTGCTGACATATTTTACAATCCCACCATGCATTGCTACATATTTTACAATCCCACCATGCATTGCTACATATTTTACAATCCCACCAGGCACTGCTACATGTTTAACATTCCCACCATGCATTGCTACACGTTTTACAATCCCACCATGCATTGCTACATATTTTACAATCCACCAGGCACTGCTACATGTTTTAACAATCCCACCATGCATTGCTACACGTTTTACAATGTTTTACAATCCCACCATGCATTGCTACATGTTTTACAATCCCACCATGCATTGCTACATATTTTACAATCCCACCATGCATTGCTACATATTTACAATCCCACCATGCATTGCTACATAATTTACAATCCCACCTTGCATTACTACATGTTTTACAATCCCACCATGCATTGCTACATATTTTACAATCCCACCATGCATTGCTACATATTTTACAATCCCACCATGCATTGCTACACGTTTTACAATATTTTACAATCCCACCATGCATTGCTACATATTTTACAATCCCACAGGCACTGCTACATGTTTTACAATCCCACCATGCATTGCTACACGTTTTACAATGTTTTTACAATCCCACCATGCATTGCTACATGTTTTACAATCCCACCATGCATTGCTACATATTTTACAATCCCACCATGCATTGCTACATATATTACAATCCCACCATGCATTGCTACATATTTTACAATCCCACCTTGCATTACTACATGTTTTACAATCCCACCATGCATTGCTACATATTTTACAATCCACCATGCATTGCTACACGTTTTACAATGTTTTACAATCCCACCATGCATTGCTACATATTTTACAATCCACAGGCACTGCTACATGTTTTACAATCCCACCATGCATTGCTACATATTTTACAATCCCACCATGCATTGCTACATATTTTACAATCCCACCTGCATTACTACATGTTTTACAATCCCACCATGCATTGCTACATATTTACAATCCCACCAGGCACTGCTACATGTTTTACAATCCCACCATGCATTGCTACACGTTTTACAATGTTTTACAATCCACCATGCATTGCTACATATTTTACAATCCACCAGGCACTGCTACATGTTTTACAATCCCACCATGCATTGCTACACGTTTTACAATGTTTTACAATCCCACCATGCATTGCTAAATGTTTTACAATCCCACCATGCATTGCTACACGTTTTACAATATTTTACAATCCCACCATGCATTGCTACATATTTTACAATCCACCAGGCACTGCTACATGTTTTTACAATTCCCACCATGCATTGCTACACGTTTTACAATGTTTTACAATCCACCATGCATTGCTACATGTTTTACAATCCCACCATGCATTGCTACATATTTTACAATCCCACCATGCATTGCTACATATATTACAATCACACCATGCATTGCTACATATTTTACAATCCCACCTTGCATTACTACATGTTTTACAATCCCACCATGCATTGCTACATATTTTACAATCCCACCATGCATTGCTACACGTTTACAATGTTTTACAATCCCACCATGCATTGCTACATATTTTTACAATCCACCAGGCACTGCTACATGTTTTACAATCCTCACCATGCATTGCTACATATTTTACAATCCCACCATGCATTGCTACATATTTTACAATCCCACCTTGCATTACTACATGTTTTACAAATCCCACCATGCATTGCTACATATTTTACAATCCCACCAGGCACTGCTACATGTTTTACAATCCCACCATGCATTGCTACACGTTTTACAATGTTTTACAATCCACCATGCATTGCTACATGTTTTTACAATCTCACCATGCATTGCTACATATTTTACAATCCCACCATGCATTGCTACACGTTTACGTTTTACAATGGGGGCACTCCTCAGTTTCGCATGAATGTCCATGGTGTAAATCAGAAAGAAATCAACTAAGCATCTTTTAGGTCCGTTGATGGTCTTTATAATAATTATGAAGCACATGTTTGATGTTTTTTTCAGTTTTGATTACTTCTAACTTTATTTTGGTGTATTGGAATATGCATTCTTTGGGTTTTTTGGAGGCTATAAATAGAAAAATGTGAACCAATCAAAAACTTCCTAAAAGTAGTTAAAATGGCTGATTTTCACTGACGAGGAGATCAGCTTGGAATAACTTTTTAAAATGCCGGACTAGGTATGTAAAATTTAGCATTTCCTGATATGCAAGAGCATTATGAGTGCAGACATGACCCTGATATGTGTAGGAATTTTTTTTATTTTTATTTATTGACATTTGAAATATTGCTAAAATTGCATTTTTAGCATGTTTTAAGGGGTGGGGTAATCTTAAAGAAATGGGACTAAAGTTGTACATAAAATGCTTTTTGATACTTTATTTGGTATGGAAACATGGGTAATTTTATTGTCTTCTAAGAAATGTATGACACAATGATGATGTGATTTATTTTTGCTCAAGGATTCAGGCTAAGAGCTTGTCAAGTGTTTGATGATTGAGAAATGTACATTAAACTGTGGAGTGCCCCTTTAAGGGTCAAACCTTTTTTTACTAAAACAGTCAAATGAAGGATTTTTTGTCTGTATTTCAACATATTTTCAAATTTTGTTACCATTCGGTTTGTTTGCGAAGAGAACTACTTCGGTTAGAATGTAATTTGTCGATAAGGCAAACCCGCATTGCTACGAAACCCAGATTATGAACACCTCGGTAAAATATGTATATTGTAATACTCCGCGATGCACCGTATCTTGAGATATCTCGATATATGTCTAATTTATCTTGAGATACTCCATGTTGAGATATCACATTTTATCTTGAGATATCTCAATTTATATTGAGATATCTCAATTAATCTCAAGATATCTCAAGATATCTCAAGTTATCTTGAGATAACTGTCTTGAGATATCTTAAGTTGTTTTGAGATAATTATCTTGAGATATCTCAATGTGTCTTGAGTAATTGATATCACAAAATAAATAGAGATATATCTTACAATTTCTCAAGATGTATCGCAACTTATCGTGAGATATCTAACTTGCGATATCTCAAGATCCAATGTGTCTTGCGGTTGGTATATGCAATTTTAGTAGGATTTTCTAAGTCTGAGGTGGGCTTTTTGCCATTTAAAAACTAACCATTGGTGTAATTCTTGGGTTTGCCATAACACTGTTTCAATATATGTACAGTTTGCTTATGGTAACGTCCCATTTAAGTACTGGTTGCTATGGTATTTTGATGTCATAGTAAAATGACGTTAAACATAGAATAGCATGTGGGGTGACGTCATGTCACATGACGTCATTATGTCGTGTCGCGTTAAAATAAAAAAAAATCGCATAAGATAGCGGCTTTATATAAATCGGGTTATAGGAGGCAACTTTATAGAGAGGAAATGACTTCTGATTGCAAATTTCAGACCTTTTTCATGCTATGGAAAAAAAAACGACCGAAAGAAAAAAGTTTGCAAAAAAGCTGTTAAAAAGGCTATTTCAGTGTTATCTTAAAAAGGTGCTGTTAGGCCAATTTTTGGACAATCGCAATAATACGTATGTCAAGACGTCCAGAATAAATTCGCGAAATGGAAAAAGGGGCGTTTCAATTATTTTTAACGGACAACTTTCCCTTAAGGGGGCACTCCTCAGTTTCGCATGAATGTCCATGGTGTAAATCAGAAAGAAATCAACTAAGCATCTTTTAGGTCCATTGATGGTCTTTATAATAATTATGAAGCACATGTTTGATGTTTTTTTCAGTTTTGATTACTTCTAACTTTATTTTGGTGTATTGGAATATGCATTCTTTGGGTTTTTTGGAGGCTATAAATAGAAAAATGTGAACCAATCAAAAACTTCCTAAAAGTAGTTAAAATGGCTGATTTTCACTGACGAGGAGATCAGTGTGGAATAACTTTTTAAAATGCCGGACTAGGTATGTAAAATTTAGCATTTCCTGATATGCAAGAGCATTATGAGTGCAGACATGACCCTGATATGTGTAGGAATTTTTTTTATTTTTATTTATTGACATTTGAAATATTGCTAAAATTGCATTTTTAGCATGTTTTAAGGGGTGGGGTAATCTTAAAGAAATGGGACTAAAGTTGTACAGAAAATGCTTTTTGATACTTTTATTTGGTATGGAAACATGGGTAATTTTATTGTCTTCTAAGAAATGTATGACACAATGATGATGTGATTTATTTTTGCTCAAGGATTCAGGCTAAGAGCTTGTCAAGTGTTTGATGATTGAGAAATGTACATTAAACTGTGGAGTGCCCCCAATGTTTTACAATCCCACCATGCATTGCTACATATTTTACAATCCCACCATGCATTGCTACATATTTTACAATGTTTTACAATCCCACCATGCATTGCTACATATTTTACAATCCCACCATGCATTGCTACACGTTTTACAATGTTTTACAATCCCACCATGCATTGCTACATGTTTTACAATCCCACCATGCATTGCTACATATTTTACAATCCCACCATGCATTGCTACACGTTTTACAATCCCACCATGCATTGCTACATATTTTACAATCCCACCATGCATTGCTACATATTTTACAATGTTTTACA
>JAWPHD010004472.1:0-187177 GCA_037043455.1 Cyrtodaria siliqua | reverse complement strand
AGCATTATGCGGTCCCGCCTTAATTCCATTAAGCGATGGCAAAGCTTATATTAGCAGGATTTTATAACAGATATTTAGACGATGAAACACGTTTAAAAACATTTTTACTGAAAACATGCGGTAACCATTTCGAAATTACCTATTAAATGATTCAATTTTACAATATGAAATTACCTATTAAATGTTTAATTTTACAATATGCAAACTTTTTAAGCTAATTAAGGTTTTATTTCATACCCCAGCCAACCCCGTTTTCACTTCTTAGAGAAGGGGTTGGATGGGGTATGAAAGTTAATATTCGGACCACGTAATGGAATATAAGGATACTCTACATTACAGTATAGTAGAGAGTAGACTTCTTAATCCTGCTGTTTTAAACAAAACTTCAAATTCCTATGGTCTCTGAAAAAACAGGTATAATTGCATACTGAACTCCTAATTTGTATACTTGCTAAAAGGCTTCGTGCCAAAGGACAAGCATAAATAAAATCTTTTCAATAATTTAATTATTGTGTACCTCTTCCATAAACTGTGGAATCCTGCTCGTGGGTTTAAACAGCACCTCCACCTTACACGTGCCTCCCTTGCCCTCCAGGGTGATGGGGTGTGTCGGGGAGATGGACAGCACGTTTAGCTGCTGCAGCGCCGGCATGGTGGGTGTCAGGGCCAGTGTAAACGTGATTGCTGCAGGGCTGCTGTTGACGATCGGAATATACTTCTTGACTACGTTACCAACAACCTTGGGCCCCAGATTCAAAATCTTGTGTTTGGGATCGGCAACTTCAATCTGAAAACAGCAACATGTATGTTATTCCTTTAATTTTGAATCCAACAGCCATGGCCGCCGAAGTTATCCTAAACAAATTAAATTCCCACCATTAATCAATAAATGAATTTGCATCATTCATCTGTAAAACAAATTAAATCTAAAATTTAATACAACAAAAGGATGAAAATTGGGACCGGGACCAAATTTGATTTAAACGGTGACATAAATGACATAAAGTAATCAAGGAATCAAATGTATTGAGTTATTCAATAGAATGCTTTATAATACCTTCATCTCAGTTCCCTGTCCAAGAATCTCTATGTTTTGTTTAGTGAGGCCATTGACCTCAAACGTGACAATCTCCTTGTATTTCTTTGCCTCACGTGGGTAGAACGTGAACAGCACATCCACCGATTGCCCTGGCTGTATCACACATGCCTCGAACGTGTGGTGGAGGTGGTTCGTCGGGGTGTACAGGCAGTCCACGCTATATGCAATAAAACATTTGATAATTCCAGTATTTTATTAACATTTTTGAAAATATTTGAAATATGTTAGTGCCAAATCATATTTTTGCTTACTATGTGCTATAAATATTTAAGATGTCTATATGTATCAAGCAGTTTTCGAACTGATAAAGCAGTGAGCTATTTTTATTGCTTTATTAGGCTAGGCACTTTCACTTCATTCAGTTAGGTAATCAAGGTGAAAAACTCAGTATAGTGGAACATTCTATTTGAAAGATGAAACTACATGATAAATAGAATCCTATATCGGTGCCTTGTCCTATATATATATATATACAGGTTTATAGGGCAATGAACAAAAATGCAGAATAGACTGGCAGAGCCTCGCCGTTCTTCGTTTGCTAATAAACATGATAGTAAAAGGTACTTATTGCCATTTTTACCAGAAGAAAAATGTAATTGAAAGTAGCTATCTCGCCAACAACAGCCAAATTGTACAACAAATGTACACCGTTTCTTAACATACTGATGACGAGGTATATATATAACTTATATATTTTGAGAATCCAAACTCTATAGACACAATATAAACAGCTTTAAACAGACAGGAAACAACCCAAAACTGGAGCGTTGAATTAAGAGTTACCAACGCATATTCAATAACTGGTATTGTAAGAACCCATGTATAAACCTATACTTTTAATCAGCACATATACATTATTATATGACCTGAACCCTGGATGGGCTTTGGATAAACGATTTTGTAATGTAATTTTGCCATTATTTGGTGCCTTTAAGAAAGTTATGCAATGAACTCGATTTACACTCTTTGAATGAGAATTCATACAAATTCACGGAAATATGAGAGCTATCTGCATAAGTCAATTGTTTGTAAAATAAAGTTAACCCTTAACCAGCTACATATATATAATGGACTGTTCTTTCTTTGAATTAAGACCATTCCATTTATGTGACAAAGGGGTGTTTTGGGGGGAAATGACTGATCAGCAGCTGGACATTGCTGTTCAGACTGCAGACTCGCAGGCTGATCTGGGTTTACAATGGACGCAAAGACTATTATAGTCGTGCTTAGCGGGTTCACTCACCTGATTTCTTTCTTGTCCTTGTTGGTAATCTTGAGTGTCTTGGTGTGTGTGGGCATGCCAGCCCGGTACACGAAACAGCTGCCATAGTTGCATGACAGGAAGGAGAAGTGGAGACCGGGGCTTACACCCAGACCATTCAGGGCAATGTGGAATGACGGACCATGCAACACCTGGAATATGAGACAAACATTCAGGGCATCATTTTTTAAGTTGAAAAAAAAAGACAAGCAAAATTAAGAACAGAAAACAAGTTTTCAAATTCTCATCTTTTGTACACTCTTTAGCCCAATTTAGGGAGAAGTCTAATGTATATTTGTTCCCCCATTTTATGGGAGGCATAAGTCTAAAATAAATAAAAGTAAAAGAAACTTTTCAGATTTAGGTGGGAGTTTGAGTGTGTGTGTGTGTGTGTGTGTGTGTGTGTGTGTATGTGTATGTGTGACGGGTGTGGGGGTGGGGAGTATTGGGGGGTGGGGGGGGAGGGGGGCACGTAATCAGGTGTGCCTCCTCCACCCACACCCACTAAATTCTAACCTGGATGAATCTATCGGCAATATACATACTTAATTTTAGTTTGAAAGACAAGCCAAATGACAACACTCTTATATTTCTAAAACATAAAACCACCATGCTCACCTTCAGTGTTAGTTCGCTGTCCCGGAGTGTGGTTCGACACGGTGGACAGAACGAGAGTACACACTTCTGTCTTGCCCCGTGGTTCACTCCACCTGTCATGGGAGATATAGTCATGATGTCCTTACGCTTTGTAGCCATGTTCAGCTCCCACTCGTAGTCAAAGTTAAACTTGCCAGAGTTCAGAATGTACAGGTTACGAATCTGCTGCTCGTTTACCTCAACCTGAAAAAAGGTACATCGCCAGGTTAGTTTTATAGTATAACGGATGAGCTTGTATAAATTTAAAGCATTTATTTAAAAAAAATTAAACATGTACTCAAACAATTCTGATTCAATTTGGTCACACTTGTATGGTTTGTGTTATAGTATAAATGATAAGCTTGTATTTATAGTTATATAAAATAAACTTGTAGCGACTGCTCCTCTAAAACTACTAGACGGATTTTCATGTAACTTCACATTAATGTTGCTCCTGATGTCTAGTTGATCCTAGCAAAATTTCAAAACATGTATTTTAAAAGCACCAAGAACAATGTACTGAAACAATTCTGAACTGATGTGGTCACGCTTGAATGCTAACTTTTTGCTTGATATTCAGACATTAATTCAGTTGTATTAAAATTCAGATCTTCTAACAAGGAAAACATTAATAAAAATCACAATCTGGAAAATTCTACACAAGTGTTCCTTTAAACATACAGAATATGACAGATGGATGAAATTACCAGCAAGGAACTTGAAGATATATATAAATGACTATATATCCTTTGAAAATGCTAAAATAATATAAAGTTCACAAACAATTCGCAGAAGCTAATAATAAAAACAACATTTCCTGTATTTGTATGACTGAAGTATAACAATTGCGTACCTCTCCGAAGTTGATTTGATTGAGTCCGTGTGGGGTCAGCTCTATCTTGTTGCCAATCGAGTCTTCACACAGAAGATTACAATCCATCGAGTATCCCTCTGCCTTCACGTTCAGCGTAACGGGTAGTGTCTTTCGTCGTACGGAACATGTCAAGTTGAAATTGACTTCCTTGTCGGAGTTAGGGGTAAAGAACAGATCTATCGGTATTCTGAAATAGGGAGAATTATTTTTAATACCTATTACTAGAATTTAATGAACAATTTAAAAATGTTATTAAAGTTATGAAACTGAATTTTTTCAAAACAAAATCACTGAAATATAGATATACAGAATATAGCCTTGTCTTTTTGATATATAGTGTCTGTATGTAATTTTTTATCCTAGTTTTCAAGTTTATTCAAGTCTCATTCCAGTACAGTTTTATATATGCAATAAACAGTATCATTACAAGAAACTCTGCAATTCTATAAAGAATTCAGATGTTAACAAATACATCAGAGATGAGAAACTTCATTTCTGTTTTGTTATGTGTAATACCTACCAACTTATATGTATATGCAATGTAACAAATCTAAACCATTCTGCTCAAAGCACTCTGTTACACCAGATGCTTGCAAAACATTAACAGTGTGTGGATGGGTTGCCACAACCTACTGCACACCTACTGACAGAGAAATAAATCTGGCTACTTTTTCTTGCGTAAGAGTAAAGAATCCAAAACACTTGTAAACATATACCGTTGGAAACCTGGTTTTATTGTTTGGTTGAATGGTATTTTACATCTTTTGCAGCACACTTTAGGCTATATATGACGGTCTATTTTTTCATGGTAGAGGCAAACCACCCACTTTTTCCTGGATAGGACCAGTACTGTATACCCCCCACCATCAGTAAGAGTCGATACTTTCTCACTGAAGTCGAGCTCCCAGTGGGATTCAAAGCCGCAGCTGTGAGAGGCGAGAAGGTTTCAAATACAGCGTGTTTACCATCTCAGCCACGTAGGTGTTTGCTTATCCAACTTACTTTGACTTAGGTGGTATGTTTCCTGCCATGGGTTCCACAAACAGATGTGCCGAGTAGCCGGCAGAGTGTGTCGTGTCCTCCAGGAAGTTGAAGTGGAATGACTGGTGTTCGTTGTTGATCAACCATACTGTCTCCTTCGCTTCGTGACCTGTTAAATCGGAAAATCTTCATGAAAAACATGTCATCAAAATACAGGCATTTAAAAAACTAAGGATCTTAAACGAGTTTATATTTAATAAAATGCTATTAAAAGTTCCCTAAATTTATTAAAAAATGATCTTTTAGCAAGTTTCCAATCAATGGCGCAATATTTGAGATTGAAGCGTGTATAAAGGCATAATAATTTTCAGTTACATATTACAAATGTTAATGTTAATCCGAAAACAACAACATTGAAGGTCTCACTAGTTCTGCCTTGAAACCCATGGTAGGATAATTCTTGCACAATAAAATGTAGTAGTGTTCTTCGGTTTTAAATATTATTAATAAATGCTGGCAGATACGTTTATCGTTGTTGCAGGTGAGATGAACACAGTCTGTGCAGTTATTAGACCAAATTGCCACCAAAATATGACAGTTTTATGGGTGTTGAAAAAGAGTAGGAATTATGGTCCAAACTCTGGAGTTAAAGCCCAACATAGTGAAATGGGGGACACCACTCAAGTTAATAAAAAAAAACTGGTCATATACCAGATTTTGTACAGTTTTGTGTGAGCAAATGACTGTGTTTAGATAAAAAAAAGTAACTTTTATCTTGGAAACCTCCTGTTCGGAATGGCCCAGTAAACTTTATTCATATTTATAAGCCAGCATGATACAAATGCACTGTGTATGAGACCATAAGAGCTCACCAATGAGAAGTGCCTTGAAGTTCATATGTGACCTGTCCATGATTACGTCTGGTTCCTTTGCCTTACCCACCAACAGGAAGGGGATGTTGATGTTCTGTTCTGGTATCGTGAACCGCCAGAAGGACTCCATGGTGTCCAACTGATTGGCATTGTACTCAAATGTAACCTGAAATTATGCGTGGTGACCAGTGTTACGTTTTATTCAGTGATATTCTTAAATCAAATTTTAGTTTTAGCGTCATTTTCGGGTTAAATAAAAAAAATAAAATCAAAATAGCGCATGAATATATTTGAATTTCATCAAATAAAGCATTGAAACAAAAGAACAATTATAAAGTTCCTCTCCTTCGAATTGTTTTTGTGTGTGTGTAACAACTAGAAATATACATCATTATTAGCCAAAATAGCATTATCAGAAGTGTTCAGTGATGCATGCAATCAGTTTAATTTTAATATTGGCTTATAGCAGATCCTCTGTTGACTTATGCATAGTGTCTAGACAAACGCCTTGTTTATATTACCAATGTGTAGTGTGTGATTTTCTGGTTAAATCAACAATAATGCATTAACATTTTTTTCTTCAAACATATTTTGATCATATACATTGATACAGCTATACATTTTGAGATGAGACAATTTTATTAAACTTAATTGAAATGCATGTTTATATATTTTTTTTAAATATTAACTGAATTTATTTGATAAAACAAAAAATCACCACTATTTGAGGGAAAGAAATCTGTGTAACTTACCGAGGTTTTCTTGCCACTGCGTATTTGTCCCTTTGGTGTGAGACAGTGGAAGGCCGGGGGTTTCTTGGGGTCATCCTCGTCCTCGCAAACCCATTGGAAGCCGTATAGCTGACTTGTAGGGTTCACTATCGCAAAAGTTCTACGAGGGAACATAAATAGTTAGAATGTCATTCATGAAAACTTGGCCAATCCCATTATACTTTGAGATCATGCCTCGTTTGTGTTTCAAAATCACTGCTGCTATATTAACAATATGGCCACACGTGTTGATGTATGATTTGTGTTGCATGTTTGTTATTTACAATACATATGAAGGTTTTATCACTGCTTTCACGTAAATAAACTATAGATGGAGCAATCAGCTAAATGGCATTGCAAAACTTTAATGATAAATTTGATTATGAATACAAATTCCTTTTGGCGGGAATCTAAGGTGCACCATGCTAGTATGACATAACCAATATGGAAACCTTCTAGATACATTCAGGATATGCTTCAAAGAAGTGATCGAGATGTTGAGATTGTTAAATGAGAATAGGTTTCTAAATACAGGTGATTTGTTTGGTTCATTATCGCAAATGATCTACATATAAATATAAACCATAGAAATAGACTGTATTGTAGAGCTTAGCTTGCATTTGACAAGGCTAACAAATACTGAAAGTAAATTTCTTGTCAATTGTTAAAATGTATCTTATTGAAGAATTTCATTTATGAAGACATTTGTGCTTACATATAAATATGAAATCCATTCTTGCATTTGTTTCAATAACATAAAGAAATTAAACGTAAAATTAACCTACTTAGCAGCTTTCACCGAGACGCCAATGGTGTCAAACTCAATGACTCGTGTGTTGGGGTCAAGAGTTGTGCCTGGTGGTGACCCACCAGGACCGCGCATCTCCGGGTTACGTCTGGCACTGGTGATGTAATCAGAGTCCTCTAGTTCAAAATGACAGTAGGGCATCAAGCTCTTGCCCTTCACACCTAACACTGGGCCCTGCTGGGTCTTCTCCAAGTTGGATATCCTGAAATTATCATTACATATCATATTCTTGCCCTTCACATCTAACACTGGGCCTGGATGGGTCTTTTTCAACCTTACACTGGGCCCTGCAAGGTCTTCTTCAAGATGAATAGAAATTAGCATTATGTATTACATAGTTTAACTTGTAATTGACCCCGACTTGGCCCTGTCAGATGCTAGTGTTAAGTCCTATGGGCAAAGTGAAATGTACAGGTTACTGGTCCTGCTAAAAATATACTTGTTCTGGCATATTAACCTTTCAATAGAAAAGAAATATCGAATAAATTTTATGTTGGTAAAGATTTAAGATTTTAATGTGGTATTTATATTGCACAAAGCAGACAAGTAACTGCATTTTTACATTACAATGTACTGGTACATCTCCTTTATAAATCATTTATTTTCTGAGAAAATGCAATTGTCATACAGGATGAGCAGAAGCAGAAAATCAAGCTTGGCCTCTAAAAAAGGGACAAGTGACATTTTTAGCTCTTATTTACTACTGAATGGTATATGACATTAGAAAAATATTATATATTACATATATTTGATGCATAAACCCCAATAAGCTATAATATATTTTCCTATTTTTACATCATTTTCTCACATATCTTCAAATCTCCATGCAAAACCCCATTATCTTGTACCCCTTTAAAAAATGGCAGTCTTACAAAAACTTACGTGCAGACAAGTCGCCCCTCATAGTCGTTTGCATCCAAGGGAGAGAACTTGACAGCGACAGTTGACTTCTTTCCTGCGGGAATGGTGCCATACTCGGGCTCAATGGTGAATGGTATATACTGAGTATCCACGACGTCCACACGGGACTCGGGCCTCTCACCCTCGGAGATGAAGGTGACGGCTCGCTGTATGGTGGGCGTGAAGTTCTCCATCACAACCTGCCAGTTGTAGTCTAGCTGTACTGATCCCTTATTGCTTAATGTAAACCTGGCATAGCAGACGTTAATGTGTTACACAATTTTAAAAAATTTACAACATTATTATTATTATTCAATTATAACAAACCATGGTAAATGAGTAGACGGTTTTAATTTTTATAAATGGGAAAGGGATGGTCAGGTGGGATTATGGGTCCAGTCCAACGTAAAATTGACAAATAATGATTTTGTCTAAACATGACTCCATATTTACAAGGAAATTCCTTCTGCACAGTAATACGTGCTACCATAGGTTATGCATCAGCTTAATTTAAGCATTTAAAGACTGATCTTATTCAACATTTATCGTGAATTTAAATTCAACATGCAAGCACCATTTCTTGATTGATATGACATTTTCATCATGAACTGGCAGATTTTTAAATTTAGGATTCTTCCAGAAAAAGTGGATGTAAAGATAATAGGTAAAAAATATGTTTTATTGATTGTCAATATATGACTGAGAAGTAACTTCTTTAGAGGATTTAAAAAAAGAAATTAAAAAGAAATCTGACTTTAAAGGGACACACAGTAATATTGAGGTATAAAATATCTAGAGTTGCAATAGGTACCTTGAGCAGCTGAGTACTGGATAGTGCAAGTGGTAAAGATTTTAAAACATTTAACAAACCATTTTCTTTTCTGACTTTACAGGGGCACAAAGTATTCTAGCTGACTGATATTATTACGTTGAGCTGGTGATTACTTACTCGTAAACTCTGGTCTGGAACATGAGCGTTTCCTTGAAGTTGATGGACTCAACCTTACACTTGAATTTACTGTAATCTGCCACGGCAGTTACAAGTAGCTCGATGTTACGTGTCGAATCTTGTACCTCCACGTGAGCTGGTTCTGGTTCGGTCTCTACCACCTTCCTCTTGGCTGGGCGTGGCGTAGTCGCGGTTGCTGTCTTAGTACCAGTGCTGCTGTCAGCCGCTGGGGAGGTCGGGACGTCCACCCACTTGACTGTACGAATGCGGTCATCCCAGTCTGAGATCTACATGTATATGAGAAAACAAGCGGTTAAATTTAGAGAAAATAGATAGTTTAAATAAATGTTTTTGGTGATATCAATTTTTGTTTGAGAAAAATCCTTATACTTTTTGTTTGAAATTAGTGATGTCATAGTTATAATGAATCACTAGTTTTACCTATAATATACACATTGTAGCAAATCAGCACTGTTTTTGCATTTGTTTGATATTCAGTAACACAATGTATATTAAGAGTATAGAGGAATTTTTACAGAAGTGCAATTTACCTGACCAACCGGTTTGTTAAATGTGATCTTAGATAGTCTACACAGGACTGGCGACTCCTGCAAGCTCTTTGGTTGGTCGGACTTGAACGTAACTGTGAGGTCCTTGGTGCAGTTGCTGTGGAGGTGACCCACTTGTGGACAGAACTTGAGCTGCGGGTGATCCGGCCACTGGAACCGCACAGAGTCTGTCTTGGAATGGTTTGTCAGGGCAAATGTCAAGGAACGAGGCTCATTGATAAAGCAGTCACCAAATCTGATCAGATTCGGCTTGGCAGCTATTAAAAGGGAATACAATATTTATATGATATTATTGAAATATAACTCAGACCAAATGTTTATCAGAGAAACTATTAAATATGAATAAATGCAGACTATAAGCTGTTCAAATGCAAGCCCAGATTTTGCTTTGGAAGACTAATTAATATGAATCCTAGTATTTTTTTCCCACGCATATTGCTGCAAGAAATCAGTCAGATTTCAAAAACTCACCGGCGACATCATCCTCTGCCATATTGCCTTCTTCATTCTCGGGATCTATGGGTACGCTGACACTGTGTATCTTGTCCAGAGAGATCTCGTCCTCAAATCCTTCACCCACCAGCTGTATGACAGAGTCCTCATACTGGTTGTCTATCACGGACACGCGGATGTGACCCTGGGAACGCTGGATCGCTGTTGGCTTGAACAGCACGTTGAATGCCACACTCTCACCCACGTTCACGTTGACTGACGCGGTGTGGGGTCTCCTGCCTGCATCTGTGGAAAAATCAACTATTAAATGAAAACTTGAAATTGCTATAAAACATTTCTTTCATTTTATAGTCAACAAAGAAAAAAGTTATAATTTAGATGAATGAAGATTCAATTTCCTTTAAACGAACATTATGTAAGATAGACACAGGCTACCTTGACAGGGAAAGAAAGATTAGACGATAAAAGAAAACCTGGTTAAATCTACAGCAAAGGTCTGTAGACCTACAAAAAAGCGCTACAAAATATTTATCATGAACAGACATGCCGATTACGATTAATTTATGTGTAAACTGATACTAGTTTGTTGCAGTCTTTTATCTGAATGATCAATTGAGCTTCAACATCACTGGGAGTAATATATACAGTAGAACTGCTGACAATGCTAGATTTGATAAAAAATATAACATGGTGATTCACATACCCTCCTCCTCATCATCAGCCATGATGGCATTGGTGCCTGCCATGGGCTTCAGCTGGAACACACCATCCGGATCTATCAGATCGATGTCGACCTGCAACGGAATAAATGAATGAATGAATGAATGTGATCTTCATTGGGAACCTTAACACACATCCAACACTCCATCCAACTAACAAATGAATAGGGTAATTGTTTCATGGCTCATGAATAACACTGTCTCAAAGATGGTGCTGAAGCTCTGAAAATTGTCAAAATTATCAGCAAAATTATAACCCAAATTATCACCATTTATTTTTTAACATGTCTAGATTAAGAAATAAAATGTCCAAATCTAGAAGGGTGTTCCATGGAACACTCGTGTTGCCTGCCGTATGCTTATTCAGCTTATATAGGTTGCAGGTGGTTAAAGTTTTATTAAAAGGGGCATAACTCTGCCAAAATGAAAGTAGAGTTATTGGACAACAAACTATCTCGGGTTATTTCGAGCTGCCCCAAAGAGAAGAAAAGAATACATACTATTAAATAGATTCTTATGGTTCTTTAACATGCTTTGAGGATAAGACTCGTATGTCAGACCCCCTGGTTTACGTCCCTTTACGTATGTCTTGCCTAAGAAAGATCTGCCGAAGAAACCCAGTGGTGCAGGTGGGGCTTAAACCCATGATTCGGAGTCTACCATGTTAACCACTGGGCAACTGCGGCCATGAAATTCAGCTAATATTTTTACTACGAAAAAAATAGCACTTAACCGGTAAGTTTGTTATATGTGGCATTAATCTGTCTTATGTTAATCCAAAAACACTGCTGGGGATCTAAGGAGAAAACCCTAGTTAATTACACACTTTTAAGGCTTTTGTGATTTGCAGACCCTCTAACGTATTTATAAATCAAGAGTATTTTAGTGAAGACCGGATAATTATAGTTACCTTGCTTGGCAGTGTTCCATCATTTTGTAGCACCATGGGAAGTGACTCTACTCTACCAACAATATTCTTCTTAAACAGAAGCAGAGGTTGTCCCCTCTTGTTTCTGACCGTCGGTTTATTAATGGAGATCCTGGGCAGATTTCCATCTCCGGCAACCTCAAATGTGAGGGTTCTACCACGGGCCTGATTGGGAGACAGACCATCAATCACTGCCTCAAAGATGGCGCTGAAGCTCTGAAAATTGGTCAAAATTATCAGCAAAATTATAACCCAAATTATCACCATTTATTTTTAAACATGTCTAGATTATGAAATAAAATGTCTAAATCTAGAAGGGTGTTCCATGGAAAACTCGTGTCGCCTGCCATATGCTTATTCAGCTTGACTAGGTTGCAGGTTAAAGTTTTAATAAAAGGGGCATAGCTCTGCCAAAATGAAAGTAGAGTTATTGGACATGTGTAGCAACATTCCTTGAGGTAAGATGAAGATGTGTGCAGATTTTTATGAACATAGGTTAAATACTTTTCAAGTTATAGCCAAAGTTAGGTTGCAGGTTAAAAGGTTAAAGTATGACGGACGACAACGACAACGGACAAAGTGATACCTAATTGTCTGCCATGCTACGCAGGTGACACAAAAATAAAATTTCAGAACTATCAACTGTTCTGATCAGGACTGTGAAGCAACTATCGCGATATATGAAATACAAGAGTTTTATATATATCATATCTCAATGGTATCATCAAGAAAATACCGGTACACTAAAATTGTTTATGGGCAAACAGTACAAAACTATATTTTGAGGGGCGAATACAAAACTATTTAAATTTGATTTAATGTTTAATAAACATTTTTTTACATATATTTAACGATTTCATAATACAAGTTAATCAAATATATAGAGGGCGTTACGTAATAATATTATACTCTGCTGCACTACTTACCTGCATGGATGGTGGTGTGAAGGCCACTGTAGCATACACATAGCTGTGATTCATCACCTGGGCCCGTGCTGGTTCCACTTCAAATATCTCCTGTTGTCTCGATGCACCCCGGGCAATTATGGGCTTCACTGTGAAAACAACGTCACATGGCACCTTCTGGGTGTTGGATATCTTGAAGCGGGCCACAGCTTTACGTCCCACAATCACGTTGTTGAAGACAAACTTCTTCTCGTCCTCGGCATATACACCACTACTCTCAAGCTGAAATAAGTGAACAAAATTGACTTTAAAGATGCTTATTTTAACATTTGTGTTTTTGGAGGGTTTGATATGTGAAGTAAAACTGATTTCAAACTTTCAAATATGTCAAAATATTTAGTTAGGAGGCTTTTAAATCATGACATTGTGACATCATGACACTGAAATGGTTTATGACGTTACGTTTTAGTGGCATTGACGTTATTGATGCCAACAGGGCATGGAGTTCCTCAATCAAATTAAAAAAGTGGTGAACAAATTTTAATCAAATTTAAACAAATTAATATTAAAAAGCATGTTTAGATACTGCTATTCGAAAACTGAAGTTTTGTTAACTTGTTCTGAAATCAAGCTGCAATTTTTTTTAAAAATAAAGATTGCCATGTCAGGGTCAAATTGTACTAGTTTGCTAAGGCTATTTATTATATCATGTCTTGCTAAAGGGCAGGCAAAATTTAGGGAAATCATCAATGTCAGGCAGTTAACTGTTACAAACAGAAGAATTCTCGTTCATTTCTCATTTAAGTTGAAAAAAGAGAAAAAACTTACTGAATTAGAGTGCTGCCAAACACTGAGGTTTTTACAGACTCTGTGTTCCTCGAAGATAGAGCCAATATCCTCTGTGTTGATGGATGGAATACAGGCCTCGGCCAGTAGTTTGTACAGAATACCTCCGCTGTGATCCGTGGGATCCCGGTCTGCGATGTCAATACTTAAGTCCTGCAAGCAATTACATTTTGTTGATTTGATTTTCATTTGATTTTCATTTTTAGAATATTTTTGAGGTGTGAAAAGGCTTTATTTTCTTAAACTTGTGGCATTTTAAAACTTGACACAATTTTTTCCCCGCTTAGTTTGTGTTCTTAAAAATAGTGTTTGTTACATTTCACTATGGTAAATTTTGAGAACAAACTGTAAGTGCTCCAACCTACTCAGTACTCACTTCACTTCAAATGTACATTGACCTTGTTACTGTTAATTGTACAAATATAACTATGGCAACAAGGACACATGGTTTTATTGAGAAACGGTGTTAAGCCATTTTCCCTTCCTTGAAACCATTCGATGTCATCATAAAACAGTAGTTTTGCTCAGATTGCCATGCTGAGACTCTCCGAGAACAAACTGTCAATTCTGAAGTCCCAGGCCTTGAATTCACCAACCATTCTTGAGAATATTCTTAGATGTAAGCCCAAGTATGCAAATTTCCATCACAAATATTTCTATAAGTTTAAAGTATAAACATTCATTTCAAGCTGCTATGTATAAGTATGATAAATACTAATAAATAGCAACTTCATACGAAAGGGAAAGCAAAATTGGTCTTTTAAAGGGAATGTAGCGACACAGCCAAACCATCTTTATTATTGAGAGTTCTGAAATAATTGAATAATGGTGAAAGAATTATCAAAATCGGATCATAAACAAAGAAGATAAGATCATTTAAAGATCCTGTTGAAACGGATATGGAAGCGGCCATTTTGAGAGCTATGACATCACGGTTCTAAATGACCATAAATGGAATATTTATAAATATGAAAATTTACTGATTTATAGGGAAACAATGACAGCAACTGTATGAAAAATATGTAATACTGAATGGCAATAATTCTTTATATGACCAGTATAAAAATCACTCATTTGCAGTGATTTTCTTCTTTAAATGATATTTATCAATATTCCATATATGGTAATATGAAACTATGACATCATAGTTCTAAAAATGGCGACTCCCATGTTCGTTTTAGAACAACCTTTAAATGGTCATATCTTTTTTGTTCATCATCCGATTTTGATAATTCTTTCACCTTTTCCCAAGTTTTTCAGAACTCTCAATAAGAGAGCTTGCTTGGCTGATTCGCTACATTCACTTTAACAATGGTGAACTTTTAATGCAGGTGCATTTTAATTGAAACAATAACATCGGGAACTGAAATGTTGATCTCTTAAAACAGATGGTCTCTTAAGGAGGTGATTAAAAGAGGTGACCTCTTTAATTTCAAAGGTTAATTGTGAACCTCGGTTATATCCTGCATTATCTTTACCTCATCAAATCTGCCCTGATTCTCAGCGACACAGTCGACGGTTATGGTCTGGTGACCGTTGGGTAGGATGATACCGAACGCAGGGAAGATGGTGAACGCTCCCAGCTGTAACTTAGACTGGCCACCCAACTCTTGTCTGAAAGGGGAGTGCACTGTAATTAGTCCCAAGGTGGTCTCAACATAAAATACTTTTAATCTTATACTTAATTGTTTAGTTTTGTTTAAAAATTATCTGATGGAGAGTTTTATTAAGAAATTTAAAAAAACATAACATTTTTATTTAGTCGACAAAGTTACCCATCTCTATTTGAAAGTGGCAAGAATTGCAGAAAATACAAGCTGATTGCTTGAGACCTAAAGAATCCAAATCAGTTATGGTATATTTTTTTTATAAATGTACTAAACTAATGTATCAATTTTGTAAGAGACACATTATTCTTTAACAAACATAAAACTTTCATTAAACCTTATGTGGTGATGACTCATATTTCTAAATGATCAGACACAAACAAGTTTGTTTTTGTGGTAGAGGCAAATCATCCCATTTTTCCTGGGTAGAACTAGTATTGTATAACTCCCGCCATCCGTAAGAATTGACACTTTCTCATTTGACAAGTCAAGCTCCCAGTGGGATTTGAACCTGCAGCGGTGAGAGGCGGGAAAGATGCAGCGTCTTTACTATCCCGACCACGGATGCATTAATAAATTAAATACATCACCTTGTTACTTATCTGGTGCAGCATATCCAGTTTTGCTGTGCACACGCTGTTTGAAGGCTTATAGACATATTGTTAAGTTATTTAGAGACGTTCTGAGAGAAAGGGAGCAGATAAGGACAGAGGAATCCACAATCACCAAACTATACAAAATTATTTTGAGAAATTTTGAAATGTTTTCTTGTATTATACAACAGGTTTGCTACATTTCACTTTTAAAAAAAACAACTGATGTTATAATATTGCATCATACCATGTGACATACCATGTGACATACCATGTGACCCACTATTTGCATACCTGGTGGCGGTGAACTTAGGATAACCCCTGGCTGCCTGACTCACATGGCTAAGACGGCGCATAATGCTAGGTGAGATGTCACTACAGGCACACATAGGGAAAAGCGTGGTTAGTCAAGCAAAACAAAGCGGAGTATTAGCATAAGGTACATGGGAATTTTTGAATCATTCAATTTATAGATATCAAAATTATGAAATTAGAAAGAGAGGAAATGGTTTTGGTATTTATTTAAATTTTTAGGTTTTTTTTTCAGTCTAATAAGGAGATTCCCGTGTACCCGTGTTGGCAAAAAGGCAAATGCAATTCTCACACAAATAAGGCATACATGTACATTGATGAGTCTGGCTTTATTAAAGTTTGTCTGAAATATTGACTTTTTTTAAAAAGCGACCTCAAAAATAACAAATTTGACCCCTTCCCACACCTCAAAAAATGTGCACAGAATGTTTTTAAATACACACTTTAAACTGTTAACCTTGAATATTTAAGCTTTGCTATGTTTATTTTTTCGCAAGTAAACATTTCCGATAGAAACCGTTATAAAAACACCTCATCAATGTACGATACATTCTCTATACAAACAAGCAAATCAACAGCAATATTAGTAAAGGTGGTATTTATAACAATACAAGTAGGTATAAAGTTATATAAAGTTATATGAACAAAAAAAGTTTAGCACAATATTTTAGGGACATAGATTAATCATATGAACATTGATATAATCAGAACGATTTTCGATAATCTTTAAAAGTATGTTTCCATCATATTTGCTTTCTTTTTGTCACTGATTTTCTTTACAAATGACTTATCATCTTTACATGTTATCATTGACCCGAACATACACGGCTCTGTATCTCGTCTATGGAACTGACATGCATTTTATGTGCTAAATTTATTTTGCTCAGTATAGTTTGGTATATGGAAAACAGAAGGCTAGCTGTCAGATAGAGAGACGCTATTTCTAACTGACTTGGGTGACTACCGGTACAAGTCATTACAGCATTAAAACATGGGAAATACATGACACCGAAATCTGACACGAATCTTTGTCTCTGATTTAAAATTATATCTGTAGATACTGCCTACTGTCTAGTGGAGTGCAAACATAGTTAATAAAATACTCTTAAACTATCAACAAAAAAAAGCTTGCAATTTCTAGGCCCCCAGCAGGGGGTTGAATAGAATGGTAGGTATTGTAACCAAATTGTCATGTGGCTTAATATTTTAATCTTTTACGAAAAACATTGACAGAAGTTTGTACTCATTTTATAAGAATAGTTTATAAAAAAAAAATGTTTTTAATCGCAAAACATATAACTTTTAAGCTACATTTTCCTGATAGTAAAACACAGATAGAAAGTAAAACATTCGACAGAAATCCAAGAAGTACGATTCAATTCATTATTTTACAAATTAACCTAAATTGTTGTGCATATCATTCTAATAACACTAGGTGTTAGAGCAGTCAAACAAAATTAATTATTAGAAAATTAATTCACAAATTAATAAAATGCAGATCCTGTTAAAATTAGCAAATTAGCATTCGCAACAAAAACTTGTCACCTAGATTAAACACTACAATAATATTCAAATTATGTCAGCTTCCAACGAAACTTGGTACAAGTGTAGCTTGTGTGTTGTCACATATACAAACCTTGTCGAATCGGTTTTCTTCGGTTTAGCAACCGATCGTCCGGAGCTTGATCCGTCTCGCGACTTGGTACGCTTATCTCCCTTTACAGGCCTATATTATACAGGAGAAGAAATAACGTGTCGCCCAGAGAGGAAATAGTAAAGCGTGATAACTGTGTGCTTATTGGGGAGAAAAAGATGTGAAAATATCTCACAAAATGTGATGTACACTATGACAACATGCACTAAATTTACCCCTCTGAAACAAACGCTTCGCCATAGCAATTACGAATATGCATACTTTTATAAAAAACAAACAACAATACCGACATGGTCAGTCGTGTCTTGTAATATGCTACCTTTACGCTAAGTTTGGTAAAGATTCCGTCAAATATAATTTATCTGAATTTTTGTTGAGAACAAGATCTTTGAGTTAAAAGTTTGCGTTATTTAAATCTGCATTGGCATGTTTTAAAGTTTGTTTTCTAAAATGTATATTTGATTAATTACTTAATGATAAGGTTGGTTGGTTGAATGGTGTTTTAAGTCATTTTCAGTTATTTAAGTTACATTTTTTTAGTGGGTAGAACCAGTACTGTATACCTCCCACCATCCGTAAGAATCAACACTTCCTCACAAGGTCGAGCTCCCAGTGTGGGATTCGAACGCACGGGGATGAGAGGCGAGAAGATTTCAAAGGCAGGGTCTTTACCATCCCGGTCAAAACCACTTTATTTCGGAGTATGGGTGCTTGCTTAAAGTGTCGGAAGTTGATTTCCAGTACAAACTAGCTTACATTCATTCAAAAAAAAATTATGAGGTAGGGCACTTAGAGCGCTTAATTGTGTTGACAATGATGGTGCTATTGAGGTATAAAGAGTATTAAGAGATTTTGTGCAATCCCAGCAAAAGAGTTGGATATCATGACCTATAGATGAACAACATAGCTGTGAAGAAATTGATTAGCATTTGGCAGTTTTAAACGCAAGGAATGATAATTTTACCAACAAACGATAATGTGCTTCATGGAATTTTCCAGTACTATTGGCATTTAAAACCGCATAAATGCCGTAAATATGCTTATCAATTCTTAAAATACATCACAATACAAATTATCAGTGAATCTGTTGTTTTGCCTCACTACTTTTACATACAATTATTGCAAAGAACATAATGCTGGTGTCAGAGCAACAACATACATCTGGTGTATACGACACTAATTTGCCTCCATTACCTGACGGAGTCTTTTCTCGTTTGATTTCTCGTGTGATTTCTCGTTTGACTTCTTGTTTGACTTCTCGTTTGAGTTCTTGTTTGAGTTCTTGTACGATTAAAGAAACGAACCAATAACTAAGTTACAGCAATTTCAAACACATGATATGATAAATTTGTCTTATGCTCTTATATATTATGAAGTAGACACCCAGGCAATCTTGTTGTTGTATATTTAGATTTTAACCAATCCAAACATTTGAAACCTGTCTTTTTTATGTCTTCCTAACCTACTTACAGTGACATGAACTTTCATTTTTAACAATCTTATATAGCTGTTGTAGTTGGTGAATGGTGTTTTACGTCATTTTTTTGCACATTTATGGCTACGGGTATATATGATTGCTGATTGGGTCATGGTGGACCATCCACTTTTTCTGGGTACTATATACTCCCGCCATCCGTAAGAATCAACATTTTCTCACTAACAACTCTAGCCTTCAGTGAGATTTGATCCCACAGTGGTGAGAGACAAGATGGTTTCAAATGCAGCATCTTTACCCTCTCGGCCATGGAGGCATTTGTGTTGTTGTAATAATATGTAATACCAGAACTCTAGGCATTACAATTCAGAAAAACATGGAAAAACATTATGTTTCTAAATTAAGTTTTGTTTTAAAAACAACATTCTTACATTATGATTTGCTAAAGATTTAGTATTCTAGTATTTCAATTCAAATATTAAAGGTAAAAAGTGTAAACTTCGAAGAGTTTATTTATCAGCATTACTAAGAAATAAAACTTTTACTTGAAGATGCAGAAAAGTTTTTTTTTTCCAAACAATTTCAAGATAGCCTAAAAAGGTGTCCCTTTAAAGTTCAAATTTTAATAAGAGATCTTGCCAAAATTTACAAAATAATTTTTAGAAATTACCAACATCTTAAATACTTGTTTTTTCCTTTAAAAACCTATTGCATAGATGTTTTTAAGTATGTTAATTTTTTCGGTTCAAACAGCTAGCTTTTGTATTGAAAGGGTGGAACATCTGCTTCACCCTCAAGGAGTCACGGGTTTGAATCCCCACCGCGCCTACTGATTTTTCCTAATCTTGGTTCCGTGACCAGGATATTTACTGTCGCAGGCTGTTTAGCCGAGTATCTAGAACCCGGATTGTGTGATATATGTCATGACGAATATCTGGTTAAAGGATGGATAGACTCAACGAGGGTGTATGTAAATAGATAGGTTTATAAGCACGTCATTACTTTCTGATCATACAGCTAGCTTTTGCTGTGAAAAGGTAGAACCTCCACTACACCTGCGAGGGGTCCCAAGTTTGATTCTTACTGTGTCAACTGATTTTTCCTCAGCCATTTACAGTATAATTAAGAAAAATAATCAAATTCATTATCTTGTACAACATATTTCTTGTGAAAAAATACAAACATTTTGTGTCTACAACATATCTTCGTTACCTTGGAGCAGAGCTGAGTTTGTCTTTCGATGATGTATCTTGAGTTCTAATTTGATTAAAAAATAAAAAACCAACAACTTAGTTTTCAACACTTGTTCGAGGCTTTACTTATTACCAGACAGGCAGGTGATTTACTGTTATATTTTGGTTATCTTACCGGATACTTTTAGCAAAGTAAAAGGGAAAATCCTTAGGTTATTGGTCCTTATACATAAGTTATTACAGTCATATTTAGTCATCTTTTTATATTTTTTTAAGAAGAAAATAATTCCAACTGCATGCCCTAAACTATCTTTTATTGGTTAAATGGCATCACATGTTCATTTTTCATACTTTGATAGCTTCCATAGCAGATAGGATAAATCTGAACATTCTGAAGCAATGTGTTTTAAGCTATAAGCAAACTGTTGAAATTATAAAAGATAAAGTATTTTTTGTTTGTTATTTGAGTGATTACCACTATCATAAATTTATAAAATTGTAACCTAAATCTTTGTCCCGACTATTCTGTCATATTAAATGAAGGATGGGGCACGTCATTTCTGGATTTATTCTCACATCTTTTTCTCAAGTGCAATTGACGGTTCCTAGTTACTAAATATGGTACCCGTTCTCCCCTACCCAGGGTATATGGTACTGTGCATCAAAGAACATGTAATATAGCGATTCCTGTTATATATAATCGCTCACAAAACCAATAAAATCTGATTATATGTGTAAGCTATGTTTATATCAAAAACTTTTGCCACACACAAAGTAGTATATATGTAATAGTTCATCTAAATAATAGAAATGTAAAATAAACACAGACATCGTCACCTTGGTGCACAAACTCAGTAAGTTTTTCTACGCATATTGCACTTATTTGTTTTTTGCATCAAGGTGATGACATGTAAACTGGTTATATCATATGCATGTAAAAACACCATTAAATCTTCGTAAAGAATTACAAGTATAATTATACCATACGAAGATCATGATGTTGCAGAAAGAAGAAACATTATATGAACAAGCATGATCATAATAAGTATTAATAAATGGCAGTTCTTGACACAAATATAAGGATTAATAACATAGTACAATGTTATAAAAAAAAAATTACGGGATCAAGAAAAACAGAATGTGCTATCATAAAATGATGTTTCAAGACATTTTCTGTCCATTAACCCAACAAACTTACATAGTTTAATATTTATAATTGACAAAACTTAAACTAGAAAAGTCAGGAAAATGACTCGATTTGAATTCAGAGGACTAGCTCCAGAGGTTAAGCCCGAGAAAATTTAATATTTGGACAGACAGAGGAAATCATTTTTATATATATATTTATATTTTCCCCCTTTTCTTTCTTGCCTATCTCCCATCAAATGTGGAATAACAGAACAAACACATTTTCTGTTCTTCCTTCCTTCTTCTCTCTCGATCATACTTCTTGTCAAATTACAACAACAAGTCTAATAAAGTAATGACATAATCAAATGAAACTTAAACTTGCAATCTTACACCATTCTACAGCTTCGTTAATGGGGAGTGGGGTGTGTGGGGTTGGGGAGGATGCTAAGATGCTGGGGAGGAAGCACTGCCCTACAACAAGCTGACATACACAAGTGCAACATGTGAGACAGGCACATGAATTGACAGTCTCTGGGGTGGGAAATGGGTGACAGACTAACTAGACAATCTCCAGATTGTTAAATAACCATAAAATGAAGCCATAATTCTCATTACTGTTATGGAATGCCTGTAAATAGTGTGCCGAAAACTGTGAGCATCTTGCGAGAAAATAAAATCGCAAGAAAAATCAACAAGTAAGTGAAAGTGTAAATTCTGATTATATATGTATAAATAAATAAAAAATGAAATGTTAGTACCAATATTTACGATGATAATTAGTAAAACAAGTAGCTCCTCCTATAAGCTCACGTGGGTTGACATGAAGACTAATGGGATACTATACAAGTACTGGTATATGTTCTAACAACAAAACTTACGGTCTGACTCCGCGTCCGCCCTGCTGATGGGTTGGTTCCTTCACCATCTTGGTGATCAGATACTTGAAGTCAAACTCTCCCTTGTTCTCGATGATGAAGGTACGAGACTTCTTGCTGTTGACGAGCAGCGAGCCGAAGTTGATGTCACTCATGGGCAGGATGTTGTATCTATGGGAGAAGATGGTATACATGTATTTGAGGAATTAACCGAGCTAAAAGGTCAAAGTTTACAACCACAAGTAGATTTACATATCTGAAAATCAAATACCAGTAATTCAACACTTAAACAGAAAGGAATTTAAAATGTGGCATTAAGATATACCACAACAAATGGCTTGAACCCATGCTGGGCAGAGGACTGCAGCTCTAACCACAGAGCTACTGAGGCAGCTCATAAAATAGTATTCAGAAACACGTTTCAATGTGATAAATACTCCTATATATTATTAATGCTGATAATATTCTCAATAGTGTGTCATCAATTAATTTCTTTATGAGACCACTAACCATATTTTACGTATTTATTAACATCCAAACATGTAACCACAATACAACTGCGGAAAACAATGGAGAGGTTACAGGTGGGCTGAGGGTTAATTGGACTCTTTGAGAATGACCCACTCCCATCTCCAAAAACATTTAAGAAATGCACTTGTGTCTCTTTAAGTACGAGTAAACCAGCATGAACATTGATAAATATGGGTTTGTTTTTGTTTTGTTATTTTTATGTTTTTTGTTGTTTTTTGTGGGGTGTGAGGGTAGAGGAGAGAGAGGGAAAAAATTCTGCAAACTGGAAAACAGTCATTTTAAGCATATTCCTCAGAATATCACTGTAACAAGTTCACAACATTTAAACAAATGCCAGCTATACTTACTTGTTGAAGACCGCCTTCACGGAGACCTTGACCGGGATACTAGCGATGAGCTCTCCGGTTTCGGCGATGTTTGGTTCTATGACCTGACACTTCAGTATGGGTATGTCTTTCACCGTTACCTCCTTCTGCGACTTGAAAATCACCTGTACCGCTGTCTGGCGGTCTTGCGGGGCCAGCGTGCCCTTGGATGGTATCACAGAGAAAAGGCTGGTCACATTGGTGTTGCTTGGGTCAACATTCTCAAACAGGAAACTAGGTGGAAGATGGGTAAATTATCAGATATTTGATATTATTATTACCAATTACACAAAACTTCTTTGTTTAAAAAATACTTTGGCATGAATCCATATTCAATACTGCCACAAGTCTCAGTAGTATTGATATTTTTATAACAACTATCTGAATTACATGCATATATAACATAACTGATGGACGGGAAGTGAAATAACACAATTCTATATTTTCGGTAAACCACTAGACAGTGGCGTAGATGCTTGTAGGCTTGGCACAGATGCTTGTAGGCACTGCAAGCAAGGGCCTACATATTTTTCTGGATATGAAAATGATAAAAATGCATTAAAACTGAAGTGCGAGGTGGAAAGGTGGAGTTTTATTATAAAATATTCCGAAATGTTGGCTTCTTGAAATAACATTTAGAATAACGTTGCACCAATAAAATCTGAAAACCTGTCCATTACAATTCTGTAGTTCTGTTTATTCCCAAAGAAGTCCCCGAAATCATCAGAATGCACCACTTTAAGTCTAATTTAAAAAATAAAACAGTTATACTGTATCCCAGAGTTCTCCTGTTTCCTTCCACATCTACACCCATCCATACAGATTTCTATAGAGATTTGCTAGCCCATTGCTATATAAAGTTTAAATTTCCAACATCAGATATCTATCATCTGTCTCGGCCATGATCCTTCTATTCCTGCATTCGTCAAATGGACTCTACTTTATTATTGAATTAGATCATTTGGACCATACTATAGCCATTAATAGGGGCGAAGGGTTTATATACACATGGTTCATTCTGACTTTTGAAAGTACAAATGAATTAACTTACTTGAATGCAATGTCGTATTTGCCTTTGTTTTTGAGCGTACACGTCTGCTTAACCTCATCCATGACCTTGATAGTACCGAAGTCCAGTCCACCATCAGTTCCTAGAAACAACAATACGAGAAACTATTCTCAAACATATCTATACACTGTAATAGTGATGTTAACCATTCTCATTTTAGTGTCGTATAGCGTATTGATGTTAGTTATTGTAATTGTTAAATGCTAAAAACATTTGGGAGTATGGGATTTTGTTTTTCAATAAAAAAGTATCTACTGTATACAAAAGGTATCTGAAAGGTAAGTTCAAATTTGTTATAAAAGCTGACCTTGAATTATATTTCATAAGTTAAAAGTCATACATAATTTACAATAAGATCATCACAGAAATCCACTCTGTGGTAAGATATATTTTTTTTTTTTAAAAAAAAGAAGATTTTGTTTTAATAAATTTGGATTGTCAAGGGAGAGTTTCACAATAACCAAAGCACTGAACCTCATGCAGAGCTCACAAACTTTTTTTTTTACAAGTGAGGAAATATAGAAAGTCCATCTGTGTTAATTAATGACATGCTACAATATCTAAAATATGTTAGTTACATAAATCATTTCATTCCTCTTTTTTTTAAGCATTTATTAGCTAAAATAAAGTTACTTGACAATACTTATTTCTCAGCTGACATTTCCACTGTAAAGGGGAATATATAAATTGGCTTGTTTGTTTATTTGCAGTTTAACATCATTTTTCAGCACATTTTAGGCTATGTATGACGGTTGATTTTTAATGGTCGAAGACATCCAATGAAGGATCAACAACAGTTTAATTTTTTTTAATCATAAATACTTATCAATTGGGACTTTGCGAAAATGCGATTTGACTAGAGATACATGTCAACATTCACAAGTATCCATTATGGTATTTTATTTTTATTTTTCCGTTGTTTATTTTCTTCAACGGGCTGGTGTGGCGCAGTCGGTAGCATGGTGGATTTGTAACCGGGTTCAATCCTCCATGGTGCCACTGAGTTTCGTCGGTGTGTTCTTGGGCAAGACACTTTCCCTTAGCCTCGTCCGTTGGATTGGGATGTAAACCGGGCGGTCCCGTTTTTCGGTCTATCCTCCGAGCACGTTAAAAGAACCATAAGAATCTATTCGATAATAAGAGTAGGGCACGGTTCCCGGATTCCTATGTATCCTTCCCCTCTCTCTGGGGCAGCTCTACATAACCTGTACTGTGTTGATGAGCTGTTAAACAACATTCAATTCAATTCAACGTTATTCAGTATTATTGTTAACTACCATAGTTAACAAAACTACTCAGTATTATTGTTAACTACCATAGTTAACAAAACTACTCAGTATTATTGTTAACTACCATAGTTAACAAAACTACTCAGTATTATTGTTAACTACCCATAGTTAACAAAACTACTCAGTATTATTGCTAACTACCATAGTTAACAAAACTACTCAGTATTATTGTTAACTACCATAGTTAACAAAACTATTCAGTATTATTGTTAACTACCATAGTTAACAAAACTACTCAGTATTATTGTTAACTACCCATAGTTAACAAAACTACTCAGTATTATTGTTAACTATCATAGTTAACAAAACTACTCAGTATTATTGTTAACTACCATAGTTAACAAAACCACTCAGTATTATTGTTAACTACCATAGTTAACAAAACTACTCAGTATTATTGTTAACTACCCATAGTTAACTTATTGTTAACTACCATAGTTAACAAATCTAAATTCTCATGATCCTTGTTTCAAAACAAGTAACGATAATGAATAATGTAGGGATGTGATATAACTGGATAAACATAATTGTTTTAATATATACAATAAAGTTAAAATACAAAAATAAATTTTTCGTGTTTCTTTCTTTCTCAAAACAACGATCGACAATCATCTTGCGGGGATGTGATTTGAATGAACAAACATGCTGACATTCACTGGTATCCATTGAATACTAGTATTGCAAATAATGATCTCAACCTTCACAAGTGACACAATGTACAGTATACCTTCTATGCTGTCTTCTCCATAGGAGATCGTTTGATCTGAAAACCATTTGTTGTATAGAGTTGCTTCCCCATGAACAAATATTAAATTCTCGAAGGAAAATTTGTCTTCTCATATATGCTTACCAAATTTACAAAATCTGAAAACCTGAAGATTTGTGCAATAGGCAACCATGAGTATTTTTTTATGTAGGATGAGTTTGATGATCTAGGATACTTTTGTGAGATGGGAAACACATTTTTTTTCACAAATGAATGTATGTGAACGAGTAGGAAACAAACATTCCACTGAGTGAAAAAATGTTTGATAAATTAATATATTTATTTAGTTTTAATCCATTCTGTTATATTTCCTTGCGATGTAGTTTTGATTTTTTTCTTCACATTTCAAAAATTCGATACACAGGATCCTACTCGAGGCCCTGTATGTGATCCTGCAGATATGGCATGTCCACTCGAGTGGAACGCTACTTATGTTCACATTATATTAGTAAAATAAATAGTTGAACACAACATTTAATGACAGGCACCCTACCTTTAGGGAAGGCAATATCCACAGCCACGTCATATGCCTCGGCAATCACTTGGATTGCTTCAGTTCTTATCACGCCCATTGTTTCTTCAGCATCAGATATCTACCGAAATAATAATAATGAATGTTTTATTGGTTTAAACATTGTTATTTCTTCAAAAGTTTGCAACATTACATCTGTAATTGTACAAAACATATCATAGGATTAGAATGAAAGCAAAATTGCTTATAGAATTTTTTTCCTTAATTTTTATTTTATTGAAGTTAAGAATACTGTAGAAAATTAAGTTTAGCTTTTCTAGAACCGCTTAAATCCTAAGTCAAACAAAGGGCCATAATTCTGTAATAAATTAGGCAATCAACAATGGGTGATGTACAGGGAAATAAGGTCATCAGTTGTTATCTGTATATGAAGTTTCAGAGGAACACTGTTTGAGGAATGCAAGTACCAATAAAAATGTTTTAAGGGACACAATGGGACTTTATGCACACCATGATTCCTATATATTCACTTTGTGAAAGCAGGGTTATAATTACTCTTTTTTTTTTTTTAAACAATGAATTAATACATTGTGAAAACCCATAGCTCACCTCCAATCTGATCATCTTCTTGGTTGTATTGACGGGCTTCATTGCCCGGAAGTAGGCGTTGAGGGCGTACTCGGACTTTGGTTCAACGATTCCACTGTCCGCAGCAACGGTGAAATCTTCGCCGAGCGTGTCCAGACCACTGAGCTTCCAGTGGACGGGGATCTGGGTACTGTTTCTCAGATATATCGTCTTTGTGTCTTTTCTGTAAAACGTTTTCATGGTAGGTGCATATGAACAACTAAGGTCATGTATGTTATAATCAAGGAAATAAAAAAAGAACAGAAACAATAGTTTGCTTTTTTTTTTAAACTTTACAATATACATCTTGCTCCGTTCACAAAGTTAAATAGTTAAGAACTGAATAGCAAATTTTCGGCATTGATGCAGTTTTGAACAGCGGTAGTGACTGGCAAATTCCATGAAGCACATTAGCGCATTATGGTAAAAATAAACAAAAATTGGTGAATATTTTGGCGAATCAAACCTTACATTTACATTATTTTTCCATTCCTGTAGTACCAACAATGACGTGTCTTGGGAGTTTGTTAACGATAAATAACTGCAAAAAATATAGCTATTGTTAATGTATTTTCAGATCGCGGAATAGCCATTTTCCATTGATGTACATTGGCTGCATATGCAGTTGGCTCTGTCTACTTGAAAAGTGAAGTTAATTAAACATTAGACACGTTTCTTTAACAGAAAGTATCAAGTGAATGTACGTATGTATGACTAAAGCATTATAACAATGTTACCTGTGAAGAAGCACTCTATCGAAGTGCAGCTGTTTCCTGTCCAGGTCGAGCTCCGGTCTGAATGCATCACAGCATATCTTAAACACCACCGGTTCTGGGTTCTCCCTTATACAGCAAACTATGGCATCCTCGTAGTGGTTAGGAACCATAGGGTAGGCCCATATATTCAACTCCTGTAACAGAATGGGTGATCAGGTTTTAATGATTTATCTTTTCAAAGTCAATAATGAATTTAATTTAATGACATATACATATGTATAATGTCTACAGCAATTTGCATTAAGTTAAGCTCTAGTTAAATAATTTTTGTTTAAGAAATGTGGTGAACAATAGGTCATATAATACACATACAGAATTTGAAAACAAACTTTTGATGGAAACTTATATAAATTCATCTCCTTAGCCTTAGCTTAGGCGATAGGATTGGTATCCATCAAGAGTTATGGATTTCAATCCCTTAACAAAATTAATGAACTAGAACCTCAATCTTCCAACATTATCATTATTATCATCATCAGCTGCAGCAGCAGTTTCAACATCACACCACCATCATCACTATCAACCCCATCATCATCATCATCATCATCATCATCATCATCACCACCACCACCACCACTATCACCACCATCATCATCATAACCATCATTGTCATCATCATCATAGCTACCACCACCAGCATCATTATTATCATTAACCCCACTCACCTGTTGATCTCCGGGTTTTAGCATCATGGTGGGTGGGTCGAGCAGGAAAGTTTCTCCTTTACTGTCATGTAGGAAGCAGAAACTGATGTCTGCCTCTAGAGGGGACGTGTTCTTCACAATCATCGTCTCCATGTGATCCGGGAAACGGCCCTCCTTGTACCTGTAATAAAATATCTATTGATGTGAAATTTTACTACATAAAGACCTAAAAATGCAGGCCATCTTATGTTAAAGTAGCTATCCCGCCAACAACAGCCAAATTTTATAAATATGTACACCGTTTCTAAACCTACTGATGACGAGGTATATATATAACTTACATATTTTGAGAATCCAAACTCTATAGACATAATATAAACGGCTTTAACCAGCAGGGCCAAACCCCCAAAACTGGAATGTCGAGTTACCAACTCATAATTAATTTTACAAATATTCAATCTCGGGTATTTTAAGTACCCTTGAATAAACATGTACTTTTAATCAGCATATAATTTACAGTACTGTAATTTTGCCATTATTTGATGGGTTAGTGCCTTTAAAATATGAATTATTCATTATCGAATCTGCAGGCCTATTAAATGAAGAGAGTCATGTGATAATAAACTTGGTGTGAAAAGAAAACTTGTGACATGGAAAATGCCATTTTGTTGCAGATCTTCTTTTAAACTTTTATTATTAAAGGGAATGTAGCGACACAGCCAAACAAGCTCTGTTATTGAGAGTTCTGAAAATCTTGGAAAAAGGTGAAAGAATTATCAAAATCGGATGATAAACAAAAAAGATATGACCATTTAAAGGTTGTTCTAAAACGAATATGGGAGCCGCCATTTTTAGAACTATGATGTCATAGTTCCATATTACCATATATGGAATATTGATAAATATCATTTAAAACAAAGAAAATCACTGCAAATGAAAGCTTTTTTTACTGGTCATGTAAAGCATTATTGGCATTAAGTATTACATATTTTTCATACAGTTGCTGTCATTTTTTCACTATAAATCAGTAAATTTTCATATTTATAAATATTCCATATATGGTCATTTAGAACCATGATGTCATAGCTCTCAAAATGGCCGCTTCCATATCCATTTCAACAGAAACTTCTAATGATCATATCTTCTTTGTTTATCATCCGATTTTGATAATTCTTTCACCCTTATTCAAGTATTTCAGAACTCTTAGTAATAAAGATGGTTTGGCTGTGTCGCTATATTCCCTTTAAGGGAAACAAATACAGTACCTGTCTCTATTCCTGCCCACCAGCAGTGGTCCGAACTCAAACGTTTCTGAAGTCAGGATGTACTTCTTGTGCACTATCTCATCCAACTTCTTGTTCTTCTTACGGTGGGGGAACACAATCCTGAAATGGGAGGAGATAATAAAGTCCCTATCCCGCCATCAACAGGTAATCAGATGACCATGTACACCGTTGCTAAACCCACTGATGACAAGGTGTATATATATATATATAACTTACATATTTCGAGAATCCAAACTCTAAAGACACAATATAAATGGCTTTAACCAGCCAGGCCAAACTCCAAAACTCGAGCATCAAATTAAGAGTTACCAACACATAATTTATTTTACACATATTCAATCATGGGTATTTTAAGAACTGGTGAATAAACCAATACTTTTTATCGGTTTATATACATTATTATATGGCCTGGACACCTGGACAGATTTTTGATAAAAGGTTGTGTAGTGTAATTTTGCCATTAGTTGGCTGCTTAGTTTCTTTAAAGCTAGCAATATGAATGTTTTCCTTTTTTATGCTTCCTGTTGATACCCTGGTTCCCTGCTAATGGAAGCGAAGGGGCACTAGATTTCTCTACATTACAACAGGTATTAGCACCTGGCCTGGAATTCACCAACCATTCTTAAGACTATTCTTAGACTTGAGCCCAAGTACTGAAATTTCGTTCACAAATATTTCCATGACCTTCAAAGATAAACAATCGTAAGAAGTTGCTACTTGTTAGTATGCATCATATTTATACATAGCAGCTTGTTATGAACGTTTATTCTGTAAACTTATAGAAATATTTGTGATTGAAATTTGGATACTTGGGCTTAAGTCTAAGAATATTCTCAAGAATGCATGGTTGGTGAATTCAAGGCCAGGACTCCAGAATCTCAAAAGTAAGGGAACAATGAATAACAATTGATTAAATAATCTAAATCCTACCTAGGTTCCCGACTGATGGTAGGAAAGGCGCAGATTCCTCTACAGTAGAGCTGGTATCGTCTCCTTGTTCCCACAATCTCAAAGTTGAGTGTCTGATCGAACTGCCCCAGTTCCTCGGACTGGAAGCGCAGACGCAGCACCACCTCACCATTGGCCGGAACTATCCACCGGAATATGCTCAATCTGTAAGGGGAGGTAACAATCTAGAAATACTGACAGTAATGTGGAGGAGGAGCGAGTTCCCTTCCTTCTACATGCTTGTAGTGTCCAATGGTACACAATGTATAAAGTGAAAAATAAAACTCCTGTCTGCCTTTGCACGCTGCTGACTGCATATCTACTGGAAAAACATCAAACTCATTTCCCATTCTTCTCCAAGATCACATATTCATATTTACAAATAGCAAACTCCCTTTATCGTTACAACTGTAATATCTGTAATTATCTGTACTATGTAACCAGGATTAACATATCTAACAATGATTCTGGTATTTATTTAATAGGATAGGATCTAACATGGGCGTGTTTTGTTTTTTTTCATATTGAACAATACAAAAATTGCATCTTATGATGGATTCTTATATTCATGACATCATTTGTTCGAGTTATTTGCTAAACTAAGGTGTAACGAGCTTTCCTAAATATTAACAAATATAATCGGGCAACTCGTTTTTGGTTGTTATAAAATAGTATAATGTCTTCTGATTTTATAACACATGTGGTAATACCAAAAAATACGAAATGGCAAAGAAACAATGTCAACTGATCAAAACATATTTATATAAGAAATAAGCGAAATATAATAAAACCGCACAATGCATTGATAAGCAAGTCGTCTGGTATTTTCGACAAAAAACAAAAGCGATATATCTGAAGCACACAGAAGCACACCAACTGTAACACATGTGCATTATGTGTTCAACATAATCCAAACAAACCAGCGGTGAAGGATGCAGACATTATACACTTATATTCAGTGAGGTACAACATAATGAGTATACACTTATATTCAGTGTGGTACAACATAATGATTATACACTAATATTCAGTGAGGTACAACATAATGAGTATACACTTATATTCAGTGTGGTACAACATAATGATTATACACTTATATTCAGTGAGGTACAACATAATGATTATACACTAATATTCAGTGAGGTACAACATAATGATTATACACTAATATTCAGTGAGGTACAACATAATGATTATACACTAATATTCAGTGTGGTACAACATAATGATTATACACTTATATTCAGTGAGGTACAACATAATGATTATACACTTATATTCAGTGAGGTACAACATAATGATTATACACTTATATTCAGTGAGGTACAACATAATGATTATACACTAATATTCAGTGAGGTACAACATAATGATTATACACTAATATTCAGTGAGGTACAACATAATGATTATACACTTATATTCAGTGAGGTACAACATAATGATTATACACTAATATTCAGTGAGGTACAACATAATGATTATACACTTATATTCAGTGAGGTACAACATAATGATTATACACTAATATTCAGTGAGGTACAACATAATGATTATACACTTATATTCAATGAGGTACAACATAATGATTATACACTTATATTCAGTGAGGTACAACATAATGATTATACACTAATATTCAGTGAGGTACAACATAATGATTATACACTTATATTCAGTGAGGTACAACATAATGATTATACACTTATATTCAGTGAGGTACAACATAATGATTATATACTTATATTCAGTGAGGTACAACATAATGATTATAACACATTGTTACACAGCAGAGGTCAAAAGCTAAGCATCCTAATGTCTTCACAGTATTATCTTTCATAAAACAACAATATAAAGATAGGTTAATACTTTTATGAGCCAATGTAGTTCTATTCATTTATACAGGATCCTTCAATGATCTATAATTACTTACTAATTGTCTTACTTTACAATGCTATTTTGTTTTATATGTTGTCTAAATGTCCATCACTGTTGTTAAAATATCCTACATTTCAGTAAAAGGCATATCTTGACAAGTATCAAAACGTTAAAGTTTTTCTTCTATCTCTAAGGCATTTATTAACCCTTTCATCCCCACATTTGTAAAATGGACTCTACTCTGATTTTAGTTGGGTCATATTAAAGCAGTTAATAGGGGTGAATGGGTTAATTTGATGGACCATATGCTACCCAGGACACAGTTTGGTAATGCAAATGGAATGATATCATCTTCCACATCACTCTTAAAATTCAAGTGACAAATAATTATGCCTTGTGCATGCATGGCAAGACAAATAATCCAAATGAATCTATACCTGCTACAACATTCTAGGCTAATCTGATAATCAGTAAACTAAAAACTGTTTTTTTTAACTACGACCCTGTATAAGATTCTATTTCTAGCTGGTTCTAAGTTACCAAGCCTTCCATAAAAAAAGTGTAGGTTTGCTGTTTCCCTACCAACCCTTTTCCTCCCTACCTACCCACCAAAAAGAACTGTACACAAAACATTAATAGCAAGTCCACATCATTGTTTCTCTTTATATTTAGAATATATTTTTTTTATTTCATAAGGTTTTTACTGTCTTCAGAAAATTAAAATCTCCTACGTAGCTACCCACTAATGAAATCCTGAGTCGGGAAACAGCAAACAAATTATTTTTTAAGGATGGCCTAGAATATGGAATATATGGGAAAAACATGCCAAGGGTTTGAATAGTCATGCCAGGACAGTTACATTTGTAAATGGTAAATGATAAATGTAGAGTTGTGTTAAACATGCACAGAGGATTAGACATACAGGAGTCCATGCAGGTATACATATTGGTTCAATTTCAAACATTATATTTTGCATTTTTATACAAATACTACTATTTATATTTGACACACAATGTTATCGGTAATATGCGTCTGTCGTCTGCAGCTGAAGCAATTTGTATTTAAAGCACAATTCACTATATGTCTACTGCTATTTTAAATTTCAAACAATGCTGCAATTTATATATGAAGCGCCATATACTAGTATATATGTCAACTGCCATTTTAGCTTTGTGTACATCTGAAGCAATTTAGATTTGAAACACAATACGCTACATTGTCGTTTAAATTTCCATACAATGCTGCCATTTATATTTGAAGCCTAATATTCTATACGTCGCACAGATACCCACAAGGATGACCGGATTGGGAATATGATCTGCACGACGAAGCACTCCATACTTACTTCAGTACTTTATTATCTGCCACTGCCGTGTCCCCAGTCATGCTGTAAATTACGTGAAACCACAAAAATTAACAACCAAACACCTACAAGCGTTAGTCGTGCAACCAATCCAGTATTTCACACGTTATAGTCATATAAGTATGCTTTTTAAATTTATGCTAGTATTTATTATTATATATGTCTTTAAAAAGAGAAGGAATTACTCTTTCAAATCAAGCATTTATATGCTCCTACAGCTCGTAAGTTAGTAATTTGAATTTATCGTTTTATTTTTACATGCGTAATTAGTATTAGTCATTCTTTTTTATTTTCAATGTGTTTAGTAGCCAACGTGTTATTTATTTAAATGATTGTTAGAAAAAGGGACTTTCAGTCTTCTTTTTTTTCTATTTAACATCCCCCAAAGAGGACCCCAAATTAAAAGCCATCGTAACAAGATTTGACGTTGACCCCAAGCTTACCAAAGGTCAAATGAAATACTGGAAAATGGTGCTTTCTGACTGGAAAATCACTACAAAAGTGTCAGCCTTCCAACAAAAACAAAGTTACCAGCAAACACTTCAAAATTATTGCAAAAACATCAATATTTCTTGTGTTTTTTGTTGTCTAATCGTAACTAATCCTATCATGCACATAAACATATGTTTCTGAAATACAACGCCACTGAAATCTATCATTATACTCTACTAGATATTTACTATAAAATATGTGCATGTATTTGAATCGGTGCATGCATTTAGATAGATAGATGCAGGCATTCAAATTCATGCATTTAGGTAGGTGCATGCAAAAAGTTAAATGCGAAAATCAACATAAGTGATTGAGAAACTATTGTAACTATATAAAAACAAGACCAGTTCCAGGTGAAACTTCTTTCAAAGGGGAATAATTAAAAAAAATATGTACCAGAGAGTTATGGGCCTTTATCAAATGTACTCATTGGATCATACTGAAGATGATTACAAAGTTTCATTGTTGTAAACCTTATATTTGAAAGTTATTAGCCACAATAATCAGTTGTCAGGTAAAACTTAACGGACAGACGGACGTAGGTTCGTTCGTCCGGACGGACAACGCCACGACAAATAATTGAGAAAAATGTACAATAGCTTTACGTTACCCCTCCATTACAGTTTATCCAATTTAAAATTTATACAAAAGTGCAAACTAGAATCTATATCTTCAATCACTCAACTATAGGGAAACTGATATTTCTACACTAAGTCTATCTGGGAAGGTGGGTGAGGTATATCAGACACATGCAAGATATATAATATAGGGGTACATGCTTGACATCGTTTGCACATATACGGGTATCTAATGTGAAAATCACTTAAACATCTGCGCTATCCTAATATATTTTAAAAACATGAGAATATTTATTTATTTTTTTACAAATGCTGATAATATTAGTATAAAGCAAATTTAAAGCACATTTAAAGTCACCAAATTCTTAGTAGAAAGCAAATGTAAAGTTACCCTACTTCAATCAGTTAGTATTAAATATATCACACTTTACCAAATTCCCATATTAAACCATACCGTTTAAGGGAAGATTATTAATACATTTTATACACTTTGTCAACATATTGAAACTAATCAAGAAATAATCTACCTTAAAGCATTGCCGTCACGCCAACCTACCTTAAAGCATCGCCGTCAGAAACTGGTGTGGTCACCCCTGGGGGTGGGGACGGAGGGGCCATGGAGTTTCTGCGAGAACCTTTAGATGCAGTCTTCCTCTCAGCGCTCTTTTTTCTCTCCTTATCCTTATCTCCCTTGCCCTTGGTGTCATCCTTCTTGTCTTTACCTCCCTTGCCCTTGGTGGGGGTCAGGTGATCATCTTTGCCCTTGTCTGGGGTCACAGACTTCTCCTCCTCCTGTTCCGATTCCTTCACCTCCACCGCACCAATGTTACTGAGTGGAAATAATTGATAAAAAAGTTGACATTTAAATGCAAAATATTTAAAGTCTGCAACCTATAAAATAAAATTTAGGTTGTGGTTGTTGTATATATATGAGCTATCTACAAAATTTACATCCAGATTGGGACACTACACAATATACAACTACCACATGGCCCACATATGGTTGATATATTCCATGTAACTTCTGAAGAATAAAGCTTAATAACATAAAATGTTAGTGCACAATTGACAAATTTAGCCATACATGTCAAATCTCCCGCATTCTCCGAGAGTCTCCCGGATTTGCCTTTGATCTCCCGATCACACGGAAGCCGCTCAAAACCTCCCGGAAATCAATTATTTGCCTAGTATAGTTGATTGTCTGCAATTAGCAATACACAGCATGTGTTCAAAGCGTGTCTAACAATGAGGTTACAATTGTCACTTGTCTAATCGGTCAAGGCGGGGTTACGATAATGCAACCAACCAATGAAATCGTATCTCGCGGCACACAACGTGATTTATTAAAAGATGGCCATGTAAACAAACCAGGCAGACTCAACATATTAGGATAATTAACAGGTAATGTTATGAAAACATACCATCATCACAACAGATAAGAAGAAGTATTATAGATAACAATTTTGTAACTCACGGATCATCAGGTGAAGACGCAATGAAGAGGTATCTGCCACCGAACTCTGATATGCCTGGTGCCCGTCTCTTCACGGGGTAGGGTACCACAGAGAAGTTGGCTGGTGGTGGTATAGGTGGACCACGTGGACCGAGACCGAGACCATCCAAAACCTGACAATAAAAAGCATACATCTCAGTTTGAGCAGTCGGCAAGGCAATAAAAAGCATGTCTCAGTATGAGCAGACAGCAAGGCAATAAAAAGCATGTCTCAGTATGAGCAGACAGCAAGGCAATAAAAAGCATGTCTCAGTTTGAGCAGACAGCAAGGCAATAAAAAGCATGTCTCAGTTTGAGCAGACGGCTACTATGGATTTAAAATCTAGATTTGTGAATTGCGTGCTTTACTAATTTCAAACATGCATAAAACATTAAGTTAGTATTGCATTCAAATACCTTTTTAATAACAGCATTTTCCAAGTATGACCTGTTTATTTAATCTTTCCAAGAAAGATCCCTTTATTTTATCTTTTCAAAGTAGAACCTATTAAAATTACTAAATCTTCTGGAAGCAGACTGCTTTAAGGTTTTGAAAGAGAGGCCATTAAAACAAGAAAAGCAGGATGGACAGACAGATGGGAGGACGGACAGGAGGACAAAGTTGAGACTAAATGCTCACCCCCCGATTTTTCAAGGAGTCATAATATAAAGGCAACAATATAACTACTTTGCATTGTATTCCTACCTCTTCGATGCTGGGCAGTTTTCCAGTTTCTGAGACTTTAGCGCTAGGGGTTAATGTTGACGACTTATCGTGTACGTCGATGATGATGTGAGGTACCCCGATCAGGTCTTCCTCCTTCTCCGGGATACCGTCCACTGTCTCGCCATCATCACCTACTTCGCCAGTCAGAACAGCAAGCTTTGCTGCCTGTTCTGCCTGCTGTAATTAGAACAGTTTAGTGTAAAGTGAACAGTCTATTAATTATACATTCTTATACGTGTTATTTTAGATATCCCTATGCTATTTATTAATTCCATAAGAACCAATCTCAGAATGAAGTAATTGTGAAATTGAAGCATTGGGTGCACATTAAGATGTTAATCAAAATACAAGTAACTGATATAAGTAAATTATATGAGACAATTGAAGGAAAATTATTAAAAAAAATCGATCTTAAAGGGGGTACATCAGGATTTTTCTAGAAACATCTTAAATTATAAAATTGTTCAAGTTCATGATAAAACACTAATATCAATCAAAATAGTACGTTAGAACCATTTTGATAATGTCTAAACTTTGAAAACACCATATAGCTAGGACAGAATCGAACGTAAAATGCTGAAATTAACCCTGGTGCGTCACCTAGGATAGCATGTATTACTGTGCAGAATGAATTTCTTTGCAAATAAGGGATAATTTTTAGGCTCATTCATTATGTTTCGGCCATGTAGAATAGAAAATATTAATATTTGTCAATTATAAGTCGGTCACCTAGACCCCCATGAAAAGCCTGATGTACTCCCTTTAAAAAAAGCATCAAAAAACAAATTCAATGCAGTATACCAAGTCTGACAAAAACATGAAGTTTGAATATATAGGGCAGCCATAATTTAAGACATTCCAGCCATTTTGAATTAAGCAGGAATTTCAAATAAACAGGTAGAGACGACATATCTATGGAAGTTGAAAGCATTATGTCCCCAGAAATAAAGAGGTGTGTATAGGAAACAATACCTCCTTCGCGAGCCTTTCCGCGTTTTCCTTCTCAATCTGCTTCTGTCTCTCTTTCTCCGCCTTTTCCTTGTCATGCTTCTCTGTAAGAAACAAAATGAAGGTGACCTTATTCATTGGTTTCATGTCTAGCATGGTACAAAAGTTGGATTGCTCTTGGAATGAAACTAGACAAATTGCAGACTTAGCTAAATTGATTAACTGTTTACTTGTGATCAGTTTTTGTCAGTGAGTTGCTGTATGATTTAAAATTTAATATTATTAACCACATGCATACTTTACTGTCTTTACTTGGTTTAAACATATTTAATTTTCAAGATAGCATAATATACAAATGTTACATAGAGCAATAAATGGATTAAAGGAGAGGAACTCTATAAGATTTTTCGTTTGTTCCAATCCTATTAGTTATGTACTGTACCAATATATATATATTTTAAAACGTTGAAATAAAATATGGTTTAACCAAATGGATTGAAACGAAAGCCAAATGCTTATAGATCCTTTCCACAAAGAAAACTTACGGAAAAAAATCTCAAAAAGTAACAATTGTTTATGCATTAAAATAAAATTACAACCAGTAGTTTGTCTGCTTTAAGGACAGAACACATTTTTGATAAAAGCTTGTCAGGAAAAAAAGAGTCAAAGCTGCAATAACTATCACAAAATCTGAAAAGTAGAAAGTTGAGTTACCCACACGATGGTTAGTAGTCAGAATTAAAAAAAGCTTTAACACCAGTAATGTAATTGTTTTAAACAGAAAGCTATTAAAATGCCCTCGTAATTAAAACAAGAGGCCCAAGAGGGCCTGTGGATGCTCTACTTGCTAAAACGGCTCTTATATCAAAGGTTGTCATCATAAAATTTCCACCAGTACTTCTTATAAAAAAACAAAAAAACATGAAACAACAACACCCACAGCCGAAACTTAAACCCTTGACCCATGCTAACAATTTAAACAAGCGGCCCTAGTTTTAATTTGGTATGGTTATTTAGAGACTCGAGGAACAACAATTGTATAAAACAGGTTTTGACCGCCTGTAGGGAGCCCCTTTATGCAGGCAATCAAAACCCATTTTATATAATAGTTGTGCCTCGACGAGTCTCTAAATAACCATACTAAATTAGAACTAAGGGTTGTTTTTAGTAAACAACAGATGTCTCTCTTACAGGGCCATTAAACTGCCAAAAATCAATAAACTGGAACACTACGCAGACATGTGCAACTAGATTTGGTAATGGTCATCCTACCAAGTTACATGGAAATACAGACAGTGGATCATGAGAAGTATTCGGGACACAGCTAATGTATTAAAACTTTTAAAGAGCCATAACTCCACCAAAAATAATTAAATCACAACAAGAGAATGATATAAGCAACCAAATTTGATTGAAAGCCGAATGGTGGGTCAACCAGTCTGGACAAAGTTTTGTATTAAAACATTTTAAAGAGCCACAACTCCACCAAATATCATTCAACCGAAACACAACAATGATATGTGCAACTAGGCTTGGTACTGATCATTCCTGACAAGTTTCACTGAAATCCAACCAGAGATTCGGGAAAACTAGTCCAGATAAAGTTTGTGTATAAGGGGCCAAAACTCTGTCAAAAATCATTAAAATGGAACATGGCAATGACTTGTGCAACTAGCTTGGTACTGATCATGCCTGCCATGTTCCGTTGAAATCCTGCCAAGCGTTCAGGAAAACTAGTCGGTAAAAAGTTAGTGCATTAAAACTTTTAAAGGGCCACCAAAATCATTCAACCGGAACACAACGATGATATGCATAACTTGGCTTGATACTGATCATCCTTGCCAAATTCCGTTGAAATTTGGCCAGAGGTTCAGCAGCTCGGACAAAGTGTGTGTATTAAAATGTAAAGGGCCATAACTCTGCCAAAAATCTTTCAACCAGAACATGGTGATGACATGCACAATTAGGCTTGGTACTGATTATCCCTGCAAGGTTTCTCTGAAATCCGACCAGGGGTTCAGGAGAACTAGTCCAGGCAAAGCTTGTGTAGTAAAACCTGTAAAGGGCCATAACTCTGTCAAAAATCTTTTAACCAGAACACGGTGATGATATAAACAACTAGGCTTGATACTGATCATCCCTGCAACATTTCTCTGAAATTCAGCCAGGGGTTCAGGAGAACTCGTCCGGACAAAGTTTGTGTAGAAAAACCTTTAAATGGCTATAACTCTGCCAAAGACCATTCAACCGGAACATGGTGATGATATGCATAACTAGGCTTGATACAGATCATCCATGCAAAGTTTTGCTGAAAGCTGGCAAGGAGTTCAGCAGAACTTATGTGTATTAAAACCATTAAAGGGCCATAAATCCACCAAAAATCATTCAACTAGAACAAGGTGACAATATGCTAAACTAGGCTTGGTACTGATCATCCCTGCAAAACGGCAAAATGAAGGCCTTATCATAACAATCTGGTAAAGTTTGGTAAAGATCGGATGAAAAATGAAGGTGCTGGAGTGTTAACACATTTTTGGTGTTACTGGTCCGATCTGGCTGGTATTCAAACTTGACCGAGCTTTCATCAATTTCAACAATCTGGCAAAGTTTAATAAAAGTAGGATGCAAACTGGAGGCGCTAGAGTGTTTACAAGACGAACTAAGCAATTTTCGTTAATTCAAGGGCAATAACTCCGGTGTTACTGGTCCGATCTGGCTGGTTTCTGAACTCTTCTAAGCTTTCATAGATCTATATTAGTTTGGTAAAGATCGAATGAAAAATGAAGGTGTTAGAGTGTTGACATCAAAAAGTTCACATTTTTTAATAATTCAAGGGCCATTTAGTGTTAGTGGTCCAATATGGCTTGTTTAGAACTTGAACAAGCTTTCATCAATATCAACAATCTGGCAAAGTTTGGTAAAGGTAGGATTCAAAATGGAGGCGCTAGAGTGTTCATGACGACAAGACAAAACACAGCAATTTTCGTTAATTCAAGGGCAATAACTCCGGTGTTACTGGAGGCATTAGAGTGCTGACAAGACAAAATATAGCAATTTCTTTTAATTCAAGGGCAATAACTCAGTGTGACTGGTCCGATCTGGCTGGTTTTTGAACTCATCCGAGCTTTCATTGATATTAATAATCTGTTAAAGTTTGGTAAAAATCGAATGAAAAATGGAGGTGCTAGAGTGTTGACAAGACAAAATGCAGCAATTTTCGTTAATTCAACGGCAATAACTCCGGTGTTACCAGTCCGATCTGGCTGGCTAGTAGTGATATAAGTTTTTGCAGTAAATTGTAAATAAATGAAGGTACCATGTATATATCGCGCAAAGTACGAAAATTCCACTCGTCCGCTCGCTATTTTATTTTTAGATATAGAATCAAATATAGTAATATCATTCTGTATCAAGTTTACAACAGTACAAGAACCAGATTTTTGTTTTAATACACCATCTTATTTTAAAAGTAGAAATAAGAGGGCACCAGGAAAGATTGAGAATGTACATCTTGACCATCTCTTTAAATAAGGATTGTAAGCAGTACTAAAATGCTAGTGTTCTACTTTAACCTGAAAATCTTGTAAAAAACCTGCAACCTTTATTAAAATAGAGGAAAAACCTTCTAATGTCAATATGAGTTTAAAAAAAGTTCCCAAAGTTAAATAATATTTTTATCGAACAACTAAATTACCCTGTTCTGAGGGTCGCCGGCGGTTTCCTACAGAACTGTTCACTAACTCTTCTATGGAGACAAAGACAAATATGGAAGTGTCAGCACAAGAACAAACAGAATTGAAAGAGAAAAAGATATAAGACAAAAGTAATACAACAAATGTATACTAAACAAGAGGTCAATGACCTTGAAGCTCTACTGATTGATTTTGATTTCAGGAAGTAGTCGCTACAGACTTGTTTTTTGAAAATCTATTTTTAACCGTGGCGGCCATCTTGAATTTCCGGCCGACCTGAAATTTTGCTAAGATCAATAAGACATTAAGAGCAACATTCCTGTGAAGTTTCATGAAAATCCGTCAGGTAGTTTCAAAGAAGTAGTCGCTACAAGTTTTCATTATATAACTCTATGTAAACAAAGCAGCCATGTTTAAGGTCAACTCAAAACGATTTTCGACAAGGAAGAACATCATGTCATAATGATCATTTTAGAAAAAGTCCCATATCAATATCTCTTATTGTTTTGAAGAAGTAGTCGCTACAAACTTATTTATTTTAAATCTATTTTTAGCTGTGGCGGCCATCTTGAATTTCCGGCCGACCTGAAATTTTTCTAGGATCAACTAGACATCAAGAGCAACATTCCTGTGAAGTTTCATGAACATCCGTCAAGTAGTTTCAGAGGAGTAGTCGCTACAAGTTTTTACTATATAACTCTATGTAACCAAAGATGGCCACTGGCAGCCATGTTTAACGTCGAATCAAAATAATTTTCCACAAGGATCTACATCATGTCATGCTGATCATTTTAGAAAAAGTCCCATATCAATATCACTTATAGTTTTCAAGAAGTAGTCGCTACAAACTTATTTTTTAAAAATCTATTTTTAGCTGTGACGGCCATCTTGAATTTCCGGCCGACCTGAAATTTTGATAGGATCAATTAGACATCAAGAGCAACATTCCTGTAAAGTTTCATGACAATCCGCCAAGTAGTTTCAGAGGAGTAGTCGCTACAAGTTTTCATTATATAACTCTATGTAAACAAAGCAGCCATGTTTAAGGTCAACTCAAAACGATTTTCGACAAGGAAGAACATCATGTCATAATGATCATTTTAGAAAAAGTCCCATATCAATATCTCTTATTGTTTTGAAGAAGTAGTCGCTACAAACTTATTTATTTTAAATCTATTTTTAGCTGTGGCGGCCATCTTGAATTTCCGGCCGACCTGAAATTTTTCTAGGATCAACTAGACATCAAGAGCAACATTCCTGTGAAGTTTCATGAACATCCGTCAAGTAGTTTCAGAGGAGTAGTCGCTACAAGTTTTTACTATATAACTCTATGTAACCAAAGATGGCCGCTGGCAGCCATGTTTAACGTTGAATCAAAATAATTTTTGACTAGGATCAACATCATGTCATGCTGATCATTTTAGAAAAAGTCCCATATCAATATCACTTATAGTTTTCAAGAAGAAGTCGCTACAAACTTGTATTTTAAAACTCTATTTTTAGCTTTGGCGGCCATCTTGGATATCACATCAACATGAATTTTTGCTAGGATCAACTAGACTTTATGGGCAACATTTCTGTAAAGTTTCATGAATATCCATCCAGTAGTTTCAGCTGTGAAGTCGCTACAAATAAAAGTTTACGGACAGACGGACAGACGGACGGACGCCGCACCACGGCATAAGCTCTGCTGATCTCTGATCAGTAGAGCTAAAAAGTAAAAAAAATATCAACCATATAAGAAATTAATATCTTAAATGTACTAGTATAGCCTGAAGTAAATGCATATAATGAATCTGAGAGCGTGTTCACTTTATAAAATTATTCAGAACAAGTCAGTGAAGATAAAATATGAAACAATGTTTCTTTAGGCAAGCTGTAAGCCAAGGTTACATGCCATAGAAAAACAAACAAAAAACACCACAAATATTAGGAAATAAAAGTTCAGAAATATTTGAAAATGCTTTTGCATTAATTTGTGGTTTTGCTTTGCTTAAAATAATTGGCATTACATGAAATGCACACAAAAACTGTTTTATATGTTTATGCTAATGAAAGTCTTGCAAAGCAAATTTTATAATGACTGTTGAAGAAAACATATAGAGGAAAGAGAAAAAATATCAGACAGAATAACAGAATATCTAGTAGAGTGAGAGAGAGAGAGAGAGAGAGAGAGAGAGATAGACAGATAGACAGAGAGGCAGAGGTGGGGTGGGGAGAGAGACACAGAGAGAGAGAGTCACAGAGAGAGAGAGAGAGAGAGAGAGAGAGAGAGAGAGAGAGAGACAGGGAGAGAGATAGAGAGAGACAGAGAGAGAGAGAGAGAGAGAGAGAGATGACATGCTTACATATAACGGTACAATACACACACATAATATAGCACAGACACATACAAACATAAATACATACATATGCACACACGCACCACTCAAGGAAGCTCATCCATACATACATACATACATACATACGTACGTAACAAATTGATACATAATCAATTTAGATAGATTTAAGTCTAGCTTTATATTGTTTTATATAAGTTTCATAATAATCCCGAGTTTACTACTTGTGGAACGTTTACTTTACAACAAATTCACAAACTGACGTCTGCTTGCGTTGCACGTATTGTGTTTTTACACATATTCCTGTGACATTACCCAGACAAAATTAACGTGTTCTTCTTTAACAATAAACATTTACCTTCATCTAATTCTTCTGCTTTTAAAAAAGTAATAAAAGTTTAGAAAAAATTAAGAAGAAAGTACTGGTGTAGCAAAATAAAGCAAAATGAGAAAACAGAAGGCAATTACTCCAGCAAGCTTTTTCACGACGCCAAAATTGCCAAACATTTCTAATCCTAACACACAGTTTAATATATTTAAGCTCTGTTCTGGCTATCACACAATTTTAAAATAAAATAAATTGTTAACCACTGGTTAGAATGTTAAGTTTTATTCTCTCTAAACAAGAAAAAACGTTTTAGAGCAAGAAAATATTTTTTTGCAATTTCTGTGTCAATCCAAAACATGTTTCTAATGGACAAAGTTGCCCCTTAATGCATTGCTGACAGACATTTTGCTGGAAGGATCAACCTTACAATTTCGTTTGATCAAAATAGGCAGAACTATTTAGACTAGTTAACATTGGTTGAAGAAAGTAGACAATGAACGAACGAGGGTTGTTCAAACGTATTTTATTTTGTTTGTGTGATTCTATAAAGGTTTATAGTCCTTCCACAAAGGTGAGCACATTAAATACAGATTAATTTTTTTGTTGATAGAAATTGAAACAGAAGTTCTCAACAATTTACACTGCTTCTTGATAACAACACATAAATATGTCGGAGCCGTAACAAAAACTCAAATCAAAGTTGAAAAAAACAAAAACTTTTACTAATAAAAATCAAAACGATAAAAAAAATCTGCTTTTTTTAATAACAGCGCTTAAGACATTTCTTGCTCCAAACATGTCAGAATGACTATATGTCGATATATACCATAGCCTTGTGGTTGGGTAGATTGTCTACGGTTTTTTTCTGTCTGTGCCTCTACATTGGTGTTGACTAGGATGTGCAAAGTGAAAGAGAGGTTGGTGAAGACAACATCAATACATTTGTACAAGACAACTTCAACCAGGGGTCATCAATAGGATAATGTCCAGAATATTTTCCCATGTAGGTACAGTGTCAACTTTCCTATTGACAACAAATATTACGGAACACTAATTTTAATTGTTCAAGTTGCATGTGCCGAACATTGTAGCAGTAAATGTTGATTGTACCTACTTGTACATCATCATTTTTTTACCAGGCTCCATTTGTACAAAAATCACAAATGGCCAATAAGGTACGTATTGTTGATTACATAAAAACTGAAATAACTAAGTAGATTTCTAATAACATACATATGTGACAGTAAACAAGTTAAGGCATTTTGAAATGTCAGCATGAATTAAATACTTCCACCTACATTGAGCATTCTTATATCTATGGGGTAAAACATCTGCAGCTGGACCCATGGGAAGCCTCAGACTTCTATTCATGAGCCAGAAATGCTAGGTATTTATAATCACTTTCAAATATGATACATTGTCATAAATTATAAATTGTGGCCACATTTCACTTTTAGAAATCTACTTGTAAAACATATAAAATGTGTTAAAATAACACCCAAAATCAACCACACAGCTTGGAACGTTTTTCAATAAATGGAGATTTAGTGATAATAAAGTTGTTTTTATGTGTGTGTTATTTTCAGAAATAGAATACTTATAAACAACATAAAATAATATAAGCATGTCCAATGATTATTTTTACTGTACTAATCAAAATGACATAATTTTATTGCAATATATATGTTTTCTTAAAAATGCATATAAAACCTTTTAGTCCCAAGTCAATAGGTTAAGTTCTGAAATTTAAAAACAGTGACTACTGGGGTATGACTGTAGCGACACACCAAATGTGCATGGCGACGAGTGACGGGAGACATGGATAAGGGATAGTGGTAACACACCAACTAAATGTAAACAGTCAAACTCAGTCACCACATGCATACATATATATATATATAGTACTTTGCTTATTCTAAACTACAAATTGCTACTTGCTACAAATTCTTTTTAATTCTTATCTGAATATTTTTCCTTACTACAAATTACAAATTTCTACTTATTCCATATACTTATTCTAAACTCTTAACTCTTAACTACTTATTCTTAACTACTTAACTACTTATTCTTAACTACTTATTCTTAACTACTTATAAACTATGTATTCTTAACTACTTATAAACTACTTATTCTAAACTACTTATTCTTAACTACTTATTCTTAACTACTTATAAACTATGTATTCTTAACTACTTATAAACTACTTATTCTATACTACTTATTATTAACTACTTATAAACTACTTATTCTTAACTACTTATTCTTAACTACTTATTAACTACTTATTCTTAACTACTTGTTCTTAACTACTTTATTAACTACTTATTCTTAACTACTTATGCTTAACTACATATTCTTAACTACTTATTCTTAACTACTTGTTTTTAACTTCTTATTAACTACTTATTCTTAACTACATAATCTTAACTATTTATTATTAACTACTTATTCTAAACTATGTATTCTTAACTACTTATAAACTACTTATTCTAAATTACTTCTTAACTACTTATTCTTAACTACTTATTCTTAACTACTTATTCTTAACTACTTATAAACTACTTATTCTTAACTACTTATAAACTACTAATTCTTAACTACTTATTCTTAGATAATTATTCTAAACTTCAAATTTCTGCTTATTCTTAACTTCAAATTCCAACTACAAATTCTAACTTAGCCATGTTTACAAACAATAAATAAAATGTTTTTTATTCTCAAATGTATTACTACAGACTTATTTGGGCCTATGCTCATGTTTTCGTGTATACATTTCACTAAATAAAAATCAGTTTTACTTACAGTCAATGTTGTTTTAGCTGCTGCTACCCTTTTAACTATTTACTGGTAATTTCTACCTTTTTAAAAAGATTTTCTTTGTATCATATAAGATAGATCATTTTTAAAATGTAGATAATGCAAAAACATAAGACAAAGACTAAAAGAACTATCAAACTAAACCAATTAATATATATAAACATGTATATATACACTGTATCTGTTTTTCATATATATATTGGATACTAATTAACAAAACCATCCTTACCTTTGCCACGCCCCTTCTTGCCAGAAGGTGGATGTTGCAGGTGACCGTCCTCGTCAGATCTCTCGGAAGGTGTGCGGGGACGCTTCAGTTGGAGAGATGTCCTGTCCCAGAACTCTACCATTTCTGCCAGGTCCTTCTGGTTGACCTCAAATGTACGGAACCTACAAGTACATGTTGTATGTATAAGACAGAGTTATCTGACATTCAGGTCTAGGGGAGATTATAAGAAACTTTCATGGGTATCCAGTGAAAATTGGTAATTCCAATGCAAAGTATGATTGTCTTTTATATCAGAACCAAGGCTCTGAACCAGCTATTCATGATTGACTCGTTATCTTGCACACTTTTGACATGTTGTGCATTTTTGTCGTTGGCAACTACTGACTTTTGCATGTTTATTCAAATAATGATGTCATGTACTGGTTGATGTTATCAATGTCATTGTTGATGCGCGTGACTTTTATCTGCCCCAATGCGTAAGATAAGGGTGGTTTTCAACATTCATGATAAACCCAGAAAACCTTATCAGGTATGCAAGAACAATCTGTCCCAGTTGTACGTTTCTCACCTATTCAGTAGGGGAGATAACTCTTTTCAATTGTTATGTTTCATCTACTTCACAATTATTTTCCATTCTAGAGTCTAGGGCAGATAATTCTGTCCTAGTGTTATATGTTTCCCACCTTTCTCACAGTTATCTCCCATTCTAGTAAAAGCTACTAACCTTTGCATCAGCAGTATTTCCGCCTCCTTGAGTGGATCCCGGACCACTTCCTCAACCTGGGGTGCTTCCCCATCCTTTCCCTTTTCTTTACCCTTACCATCTTTCATTTCTTTTCCTTTCTTGCCTTTCCTGAAAACAATATCACAGTCTGCGTTAGAGAACTCTGATTCCTACCCACAAGTCTAACAATCACTTTTCAGTCGTTCAATATATTTTATACAGAAAGTACAGCTTTAAACAAATACAAATGCATACACTGGGTTCGTTCAGGGTTCTCTCATCGGCAACCCTGTTGGTTGCCAATGGCCACCGATGGTAACATTTGGTACCAACGACGCCACCGATACTACCTCAGGTGTAGAGTCGCGGGAAGATTGGTTACCAGCGTTCCACCTATTGGCAAACGACGGTGACCGATGGTAGCCGATGGTTACCGAAAGTGCTTTCGGTAACTGATGGGAGAACCCTGAACGGACCAACTGGTCACCCAGTGTGAATAAACACGCCTTTCTGTTATTGACTGTTCCAAGGAAGTAAACCCCTGTTGTCATTTATTTGATGTTTTATGTGTGTCTGTATGTAATTCTAAGGTTTATAGTCCCTCCAAAACATAACAAAATGAGAATCCACAAGTTTGGCACATTATTGAATTGAATTGGATTTTATAGTCTCACCAACAGCTAAGGAGGTCATATGGCGACTTTCCAGCTTTCCACTGGTGGAGGAAGACCCCAGGTGCCCCTCCAGGCAATTTTAATGCATGGGCGGGCACCTGGGTAGAACCACCGACGTTCTGCAAGCCAGCTGGATAGCTTCCTCACATAAAGATTCCTAGGCCCCTGAGGGATCGAACCTACAGTGGTGAGGGGCAAGTGACTTCAAGTCAGAGACTCTACTGGCACATTAGTGGGGACTAAAATCTTCTTTTTTTATTATTTTCATTTCAGACAGATAGTATAGCTTTTTATGTATATATATATTACATGTATTAGATATCACTGTTTATTTTTGTTATTAATTAACAGCGACCCTGGTAGTTCCGAGGATAAGGCCTTGCACTTTGGAGCTGCAGACCTCTGCACTGTGTTCGTTTCCTCCCTGGCAGTGGCATGTCAGATGGATGGGGTGTGGGGGGTGTTGGGGACTTCAGCCTTCATTTCATATCAGGTCACTGTCCTTACACTTATTAAGCGGACAGAATTCTAATTTCATCATTATTATATTTATATAATATATATTCTAACGCAATCTGATTGGCTGATGCTAAAAAAGGTGTGATAGCCCGTTGCAAATAAAGTCACATGATGTGAAACCATCAAAATGTGACGTCATTTAGTTAAACTTCAATTTATCTGTCAAAAACAATGAAATGTGTTTGAAATTTTGACTTATGGGACATTATATCAGTCATTTAATGGCTGCAATTCATATTTAACGGCTCTGCTAAAGTGTCACAATTAAACAAAGATTGGCGACCATTCAATTACCGATTACTGTTCCAATATTCAAAATGTCAATACAGTTAACCCTTTAATTAATAAAGCTCCTTACTTGTCATCTACTGCCACCTGACTGTCACTCTTCTCCGTCTGGTGTGACTCTGGCCTCTCCGTGTTGGAGCCGGTCTTGCTGACGGAATGATCGACATCGTGTTTTCCGCCGGCAACCTTCACCTTGTCTGTACTCATCGACGTGCCCTTGCCGGTAGCCTGACTTTTTTTGCCGTCTTTGGCGGGCTCGTCCTTGGCATCTTTAGCCTTCTTGCCACGCTTCTTGGTCAATCTGAGAACAAACATTTACCGGTACAAGTTAACAATGTTACTACAAAAGTTTTCAGATTTGACAATACACACATGTACAAAGTCAAGGTACAATATAAATGCTAGCTCATATACTGAAAGGAAAAAGAAACGCAGGGTGCGTATTTCCGCTATATATTGTATGTTTAATATGCTACTGCTAATCGAATGGTACAGGGCGACATTAGGCCTGTCCTTTTAGAAAGAAGGTTTAAACAGCACTGAACACACCAATGGTTACCCCTTTAAAGTTTCATTATCGTCAGAATGCGCATTTGGCTCAAGCAGGTGAGCAAACTTAGGCTTTAAATGTTGCAATCACTTAACATTAAATACAGTACTGAACTGGCTCAATTTTTCAAAGAGGAACTTCAGCATTTATGAATTTCTTGTTACAATGTGTACTGTGATTAAAACGTCTACAACATCACAGTTGTGTCCTTTCTCTAACTGCACTTTTTTTTTTTACAAAACGTCTTGGGATTTCCTTGGAATATATATGGAATTAAGTGTGCAGTATATGCAATATATAGCGGAAATACGCACCCTGCATTTCTTTTTCCTTTCAGTATATATATTTATCACATTCTATACATTGTAGGTGAAAAAATACAATTGCTCACAGAAAGACATACAGTTTGTAAAATTAACTCTTAAGATTTTTTAACTAACATTAAGAGAAATACCGGTAAGTCAAGTTTTTACTTTTTTGTACCTGTCTAAAAGAAAGAGATGAAATATCTTTCATTTTAATATGAATCGAATAACTATTTATTTTGGCTGTTACATGTGAGATGAAGAATAAACTAGTAAATATTTTTTTATTTTTTACCAATTTTTAGGCGACTAAGTGAAGCAGAATTGACGAGTGTGTTGCATGTATATTACCTTTCCTCCTCTCTCAGTCTGGCATTTTCCTCCTCCCTCTCTCTTTCCAGCCTTTCTTGTTCGTCCTTTGCTTCTTTCTCTCTGAAAACAAGCAATAAACATACTGTGATATAACTGTAAAGTACCCATACAATTAATCTGAGCCTTCTCTGACCCTTAAAAGCATTTTTTTTTTTGCCACTTTATAGATCACAGCCAGATGAAATATCAAAAATCGTAAAAAGGGCTGGTAAGGTCAGAGAAGGCTCAGATTACCATACAATATACAGTCACCCTTAATGATAGTTTTCTCTATAAATGTACACTAAACCATGGAACGAAATCTTGAAGGAAAAAAAAAAAAAAATGTTAAAATAGTTAATTATTAGAAAGTTGTCAATCGATACATTTTGACAGTCCTCCAAAAACTTACAAACATTTCTAATACAATCAAGACAGAGCACCAGTGCTTCTGTAAATTTTCCTCAAATACTGTCAAAAACATAGCATTACATTCACATGTCAATTTTAAAGGGGTTGATGCACTATTTTTAAACAAAGTTTATTTAAAAGTAAAAGGACTCTGAAAAACTTGAAAAAAGCTGAAAGAATTATCAAAATATCATGAAAAATAAAGGAGATATGACCTATTGAAAATTTACAACGGACATAAATGGAGGAGCCATCTTAGAATGATGACATCTGCGCCTTTTTACCATATATGGAATATTGACAAAATATACTTTATAGCAAAGAAAACCACTGCAACTTAATCAAAACTAAATATACAAATGTAAACTGTATAGACTGTATGCTTATTTTTCATTTGCAGTGATTTTCTTTGCTTTAAAGACATTTTGTCAATACGTCACATATGATAAAAAGGCGTGATAACGTCATCGTTCCAAGATGGCCGCCTCCATTTATGTTTCTTTGCAAATTAGTGCATCAACCCCTTTAATTGAAAATCAAATGCTAACTCAAGTTATTCCTATTCTCAAGTTATTCCTTAATCTAAGCTCCCAGCTTTTATTGTGTTGACCTAGTTCCTAGGGAAGACATTTACTGCACTGCCCTAGCTCCTGTGAAACCCTCAGACAGGTCACGGAGTGCAAAATGATTACCATTTCAAAGAATAACTTATTATAATACATATTTATTACTGAAACTGTCAAAATATAATAACCTTTCATGAATGAACTGGGGTATATAAAACAGAAATTAAATCAGTATGTAATTATATCCATAAAATATGCACAGCAAATTAACAAAGCTGTTATACATGCATGCTTTTTTATTATTATCAAAATGCAAGCACATGACTGCATGAACAGTAAAAATATAATCTTGATGACGGTCTTTATTAATGTATGAACAAAACAAGCATAACAAGGGATTAAATGCATCCCTCAACAAATAGCCCTGCCATAAATGCATTATCAAACAAGAGTTCAGCCTGTGACTTTAGCCGGAACATCGTTTTATCGGTTAAAAGCGCCAAACAGACAAATTATACGGTTTCAAATTCCGACCTTTTTCTTCCAGAGAATCCATAAAGTCTGAAATATTCCAAATTTGGAAGTCAGGTTGTTGTTAAAATAAAGGAATCTTTACCTACTATGTGCGTGAGATAGGAATTTCCAACTTCAAGGACGTATAACATGTGGAAAGAATAGTGGTCCCGTGAGTTCTTTCTTCAAATTGTTATGCCCAAGCATTGTATATCCCTATCTTACACTATTTGGATAAGTAATCATCGTATTTTCACCTAAAATACTATCAAAAAAGCGTTTTTAAAGAGTTTTTGACAGTCTTGTACTTTTCCGCCCTATGAAATAATGGCATGCTTAATGCTTGTCTCAGTTCTAGGTCACCGACAGATTGATTCAACTTGGGCTAAAACGCAGACAACTTGGTCTGATTATAGGTTAGACAAATCTCTAACAGGCTCTGCTGAACAGGATTTTTTAAATAATACCTCTTCAAATTGTAACATTATTTCCCCTAATAGCAGCGCCGGCGCACTATGCAAAATGAAAAGGGGGCACTCTTATAAAACCTTTTTTTTAAGGTGGGGAGGTGGAGGGGGTTTCTATTAGCGGACATGCTACTAGAAGGGAACATACAGTATTAGTGTTTTTTTTCCTTATATAAGTGGTACGGAAAAACGGTACCTAAGTGGTGCCGAAAAATGGTACCATTCCCAATGGCAAAAAGGATGTTTTTTTCCCAGATGAAGTGAAAAAATTCCCAAAACAAAAAATGTTAATATTTGTCTTATTTTTTTTTTAATATTTAGACCTACATGTATAGTGAAACTTTAAACAGAAGAAGTGGGGAATTATATTCTTTTAGGTGAGGGTAATGAAATACTTCAAGGGAATGTATACATGGTAATGTGCTTGCAAAGTATTTAAGCATACAATATTGCTTTTGTTTGATAGTGAAAATTCCCAATTTAAGGCAAAACAACGCGAATTTTCCCAAAAGGGTGAAGAAAGAAAACGCTGAGTATATCACTGAAAGTCAAAGCTTAGTTCTGAATTAATGCTTCTCACCCTTTTTGCAAGTTTATATAGTGAAATCTACTTATGTATGACAGCTCAACAATGTAACAAGAATTAATTACAAATCATTGTTTATACATGTAATATCATCATGAAGTGTGCTGTGGGCAACAATGATCTAAACTGGTTAAGTCTCCATTTTTCGAACTCAAACAAGCTACAGTCAGCGACCATTTTTGCTAGCAAAAAAAATAAAATAAACGCTGCCAGAAGCTAGGAATCATTGAATGTTTGATTTGTATTAAGTGTCTTTAATACAAGCCATAAATAGATGAAATTTTCCAAAAGGACACTTTGCTGGTGGGTAATAATTCGAGGAATGAGCGCGAAAATATTGTAACAATATAGAAATAAAGAAAAAAATTACAACAGTTTCGCACTGAGACCTGGAAATAGCAACTGTAACTAAAATGCATATTAGTAATGCAGTCGCTTTAAGATGAATATTGACCAATGAGAGCCTAGATAGCTTTGACTACCGACTGCGTCAATTTGCAAAGAATGCTGTAGTAGAGTCTATGGTACGGATCACCCTGACCCATCGCACAGCATTTTTATGGAACAATAAATAGGCCATCATAGCCAAAAAAAATCATGTATTGTTTCCTCTCATGAATAACAATGGTTACCAAACTTCACTAAAAACAACAACGGCCAATACTAAAAAGTTTTCATTGACAGTGATTATAGAATGCTGGTCACGACATGCCATTTGCCATTTGTTATCTGATGTTTGCCAAAATGCCATTTGCTATTGTTTTTTTATACCCCTATAAAATATCGAAATATCAAATTCTATCCTTAAATATTTCTTACACAAAAAGCTGTTTTTCAGGCAATTATTTGATTTACCTTGATTCTTGAAAGTCTTAATCCGTAATAGATTAAGGTACAGGGAACTGTGATAAACCCAGATACAGGGATAGTATACGGGCAATTGGCAAACAGCAACTGGCAAATGGTATGTCGTGACCAACATTTCATATGTGATTGACCAAACTTCATTAAAAACAACAACAGCAAAAATGAACAATTTTCACTGACAATAATTGCTGCACATGGAAAGCTTATGCACAAAAATTACCCACCATTAGCAAAAAGCAAATTCAAAACTTCTGATATGTTTTACAGCTTAATAGTCACAAAATTATCTAATTATCTAAAATCATTACAAATCATACAGAATTAAATATCTTCAATAAAGTCTGCAAGCTAACATCAAACTGTTATTGGACAAATAAATATAATGCCATATTTTGATAACTTAGGCTCTCAATTAAACTTTTAAAATCCAGATATTTAAAAACATAGGAATGCCATGTGTGCTTTGCTAAGTACAGGCAAAGTAATACTGATATTTATACTTTGCTAAGTTCAAGTGTAGTAATTATGTTGTGTGTACTTTGCTAAGTACAGACGCAGTTATAATGCTTTATGTAATTTTAAAGCTACTTGTGTATTTCTTATTATTCTGTATCAACTTTGCTAAGTGCAAATGTAGTACATGTAATAACAATTAATGTACTTTGGTAAGTGGAAATGAAGTAGTAATTATGATTTATGTATTTTGCTAAGTACAAATTTAGTAAGTATGATTTATGTACTTTACTAAGTACTAATGATGCACTTTGCTAAGTGCAAATGTAGTACTTATGATTTATATATTTTGCTAAGTACACATTTAGTAATTATGACTTGTGTATTTTGTGAAATACCATTTTAGTAATTATGACTTATGTGCTTTATTGAGTACAAATAATGTACTTTCCTAAGGGCAAATGCAGTAATTATGATTTATGCACATTACTAAGTACAAATGATGTACTTTGGTAAGTGCAAATGTGATAATTATGATTTATGTACTTTGTGCTAAGTACAAATGTAGTAATTATTAATTAGGTACTTTGCTACATTCAATTGTAGTATGTACTTTGTGCGAAGTACAAATGTAGTAATTATTATTTAGGTACTTTGCTAGGCTCAAATGTAGTAATTATGCAGTATGCATTTTCCTAAGTAAAAGCGAAGTACATGTAATTATGATGTATGTACTTCGTAAAACAAGTGTAGTTAGTATGCTATATATATGTGTGTTTGTGTGTGTGTGATTTGTTGTGTACATATGTAGTATTTATGTTGTTTGTACTTTGCTCAGAAGTATCAAATGATAATGATAGATTGCTAAGTTATCAACATGATGACATTTATTTCTAAGACTAGTACAACTAATACTCACATGTTTTGGCTGGAAAAAGATTTTACTTGTTCAGATTTAATAAGAAGATTTCTTTTTTTCTTTTTCCCCCACTCCCCACAAAGATAATAAACACACAGAAGTATTTCCCTTTGTTTTCATGATCTTTAGGAACAATATGTGAGCATTTTTCAAAAAACTAAATAAACTAAATATAATGCACTATCTAGTTCTAAACTAGACGGGTGTTCTCCGGAACACTGGTGTCGCCTGCCATGTGTTTATTTCAACAAGGACAATCTATAAAGTTTGAAGATGGGGTGCAATCCTTCATCAATTATGGAGCAGGTATTTGTTTTTAATTGTTATATTTTATGAAAAGGGTCATAACTCTGCATTAAACAACTGACAAGAAAAAACTTTATAAAGTTTCATGACCATGCATAGGTTAATATTTTGCCAAGTTATGAGCTTGGTTCAGTTGCAGGTAAAAGTTTTATAAAAAAGGGACATAACCCTGCCGAAATAAAAGTCAGAGTTATTGGACATTTGTAGTGATCGACATTTCTTTGGGGTAAGATCAAGATGTGTGTAAAGTGCCATGAATATATATCAAGTATGTTTCGAGTTATGGCCAGTTATGAGCTCGGTTAGGGTTAGTTTTATGAAAAGGGGCATTACTTTGCCAAAATGAAAGTCAGAATTATAGGACATATGTAATGGCATTTCTTGTGGATAGACGAAAATGTGTGTGTGAAGTTTCACGAACGCAGATCAAATACTTTTCAAGTAATGGCCAAGGTTACGTTGCAGATTTAAGTGTGACCAATGGACAATGGGCGACAAAGGATGACAACTGATGGACAATGTGATCCCTAAGTGTCTGCCATGCTACGCATCATCAGCTACTTACTTTTAAAGGGTATAGAGTTATATTTAATGATATAGGAATATTAAAACATGACGTTTTTAAACACAATTAAGCAATGAGCATCTTCTTCAAGCTTATTTTTGTTGTTTCTTTAAGCCGTAGCTTTATAACCGACAATAATAAAACAAATAAACAAAACGGAAACCTTTAATATTATTACACACTTATGGTGAAAAATTACTTGGAACAATTTGTTTTGGCAAAGACCAACAAGCTTAAGAGTGATCCAGAGCCAAAACAAATAGTTCAGAGTAATATTTGCTATACAAATTCAATTTTGCTATACAAATTTAATAACTTTTTTATTGTATATTTTCAAATTGTTTTCCATCGATATGAATTGTTTGATTACTTTTGTTCATTGTAATCATGTTATTTCTATAGCTTTGGTTGAAATTTGTATCTTGTCATTCATTTAAACCCTTAACCCGCTAAGTCTACTGATCAGTCATTTCCCCCAAAACACCCCCTTTGTCACATAAATGGAATGGTCTTAATTCAAAGAAAGAACAGTCCATTATATATATGTAGCGGGATAAGGGTTAATTTTGTGCAGAAGATCATTTGGCATGAAAAGATCAGTATATGACGTTGATGTCCGTTTGCATCGGTACAGTTTGGTTGACATCGACTGACATCATTAAATATGTCAAGCGATTTCCGAAGATTTCTTTACCATTAGTTAGCATTAAAATCAATATATGAATGATCAGTTGCATTTATTTCACAGAAACTTAGAAAACCATGTTGTTTTTATGTTGACACCAGGTACTTTCCTGTTCAGTTCCTTTACAGTTGAAAGTAGTTCCTTATCCACGTTCAGTAACTGGCCGTGTCAACATTAAGTATTATAGACTACTGAACCATAAGCTGAAGTAAACCAGACAATATGAAAGTACTGGTATACAATAATCTAACATACTAATACATGCTTTCTAAAAAAAAAAAATCATCTAATAACTATTAAACTGGAAACAAAACGTTTATTTTTGTTATTTGCGTGTGTGTAAACTAATAAAACATCTGAGATCAAACTAAATATCTACACTGCCTTTTTAAAAAGAAACAAACTTAAATAGTAAAAAACAATTGTACTTTAAATAACATTTTTTGTTGCTATTTTTGTTTGTAATTAACTTAACCCTTAACCCACTAAGCACAACTATAATAAATAGCCTTTGCGTCCATTGTAAACCCAAATCAGCCTGCGAGTAACCCTTTGTCACATAAATGGAATGGTCCTAATTCAAAGGAAGAACAGTCCATTATATATATGTAGCGGGTCAAGGGTTAAAATAATACAGAACCAACTATAAATCAACATTTCTAAACTGTCTCCCACATACTCACAGAATAAGAGCACTGTAATAATTAAAATATATATAAAACAAGAGTTTATTTTTCCTTACATTTTGTTTTTCAATCTTCAAATTTAAGAATTAAAAAAAAATGCACCATTGGACTAGCAAGAAGTGTAACATTCATTTATATCTTTATTGCTTGAGTGTTGATAACTGATGTTACAAAGAGAATAACAAAACAGTAGGCCACTGGCCTTCTTTTGAGGTTGCTGACCTACTTTTTGGGGAACTGCCCTTATTTCGAAAAACAATAATTCATCTAGGAAATTGTTTCTGTAGAAACATTTTTAAAGATTTTCACCTTGACTCAGGATCTGAAATAAATTTTAGATGATCAGAAATCTCTTTTTGTTTGAAGGATAAAATAGAAGAACGACAGCACAGCATTATTAAAGTTCAATCGACATATTGTTAGGCTACTGACCTATCAGATGGATTGCATGCTGACAATTATGTCGATTGATTGGGCCAACCATAACAAACTGTTGTTTGCTAATACCCTACATTTCCAACTACCTACCTTCCCAATCAGGAAAAAACTATTTTTATTTTATGTTTTAAGGACAGCCCACTGATATCCTTGTCTGCTTAGAACATCACATGACTGGTTTGTTATTTTACTGATAGCAACTAAAGTATACCACATAGGGAAGTGGTGGGGGAGGGAGAGTACAATATTGCTATATATAATAATATGCCGGGAACTGATATACATTTGTTGCGGGATGAATGCCTACATACAAAACAACATGACACTGGAGACCATATTTGTCACAAATAATAATAAACAAGTGATGTTGACACATAGCTACTCGTGAGTATGTGATATAGAATCCAATACCTAGATCTCACTGCCTCTAACTCGTTCTCTATTCTCCTACAGCATGTAGAAAGTTTCACATTTCATTTATGACTTTTTTTAACGAGTATAAGAAAACTATGCACAAAGCATCTTCAGACAAAAATTAAAAGATGGCGAACGGATCCAATAAAATATAGTTTAAATACTAAGATCAATTTCCCTAAAATTATACTTAAAAAAATATACTTGTCAAGATAGATAATTATATATAAATGTATTTCTTTGTTTATGAAGTTGTACATTGATAAGACAAATTTCAGCACGAATAAGAAACCGTTTTAAGTAAATTAACTAAACTGCAAACCATGCATTTAATATATGTATAGGAAGTATCAACTTACTGTATAATCCCTAATAAACGCCCCTCCCCTAATAAACGCCACTCTCCCCATCATTTTTTCAGATTATTTTTTTTAAACTTTCCAAAAGATGCAAGTTAATCTGTTTCATTCACAATGGAAAACGGAATAAATCAGTAGAAAACTTTAATAGCTGATGCATTAATTGATCGACTGACATGCAGACTTTGGTTTTCTTGTTAAAGAAAATCATTAAATAATGTCTGATTTAAGAGTTAAATTATGTATTTTTGGTCTCAAATAAACACCCCCCTTTTCAAAAATGTTATGCCTCCGGTGGGCATTTATCGGGGATTATACGTTATTATTTGCATTATTTATTCTATAATTAGCTTTAACTGTCTATTAAATTCAAGTAAATGTTTAAGCAATTCTAACTAACCATGCAGTAAGGATAAAACCAAAGCATTGCCAAATCTAGTCTAAGCATTCTCTGAGATATATAAATAGCATCATGCAAGTAATAAACATCTCTAGATAAGTCCAGTTATTATAAACCTCATGCATGAATTTTATGGGAAACTATTTTCAAAATTCTTACTTTCTGATGCGCTCCTTCTTGATTTCGAGTCGTTTCCTGTCGACCTCCGCTTTGTCTTTCTCCGTGAGAGCATCGTACTCATCCTCCGACATCTCCTCCAGACGGCGCCGTTCTGCTTCCTCATGCTCTTTGGCGAGACGCTCTGGCAACACAAGTAAATGGTGAACGTTTTTTCTTTAAAGTCTATACATTAAAACGTATTTCATGATCAATATCCTAAGTTGCGCCCAACTCTGGCAGTCTCACAAAATGAAAAAATCTCTAAATTGATATAGTTTACATTTCTCTAAATTTTAGTTAAACATTAGTCGCTTATATTCAATACTTAATATCTAATTTGTCATGCACATTTTAACTTTATTCAATTTGTCACTGCAAAAGTTTAAACAGCAAGAAAAGATAGAAACCATGAATTATTTCATCCTGTAAGCACAGCTGTGGCCGAGATAGCAAAATCGCTGCATCTAAAACTCTTTCACCTCTCATTGCTGCGATATCAAATCCCACTGAGAGCTCGACTTGTTAAGTGAGAAAGTATCGATTCTTACAGAAGGCTGGAGGTATACAGTACTGGCTCTACCTAGGAAATAGTGGGTGGTCTGCCTCTACCACAACAAAATCAACTGTGACATATGGCCTAACATGCGCTAAAAATGATGTTAAACACCAACCAAACCAACATCAAACTATTTTCACCAATCCTCATACCATACAGAGAAGAACTGTCGACTTTATCTGTAACTCACCTTTCTCTTCTTGCTGTTTCTTCTCCTGCTCCTTCAGATGATTGTAGTTCAGCTTCAGCGTGATGAAGTAGATGAACCTGCGATTGTTGAGGGCCTTCAGGACTGCGGATGCAGCTGTGTTCTGGTTTTGGGCAAACAACGTCTCGAGACCGTCAAACACTACACCACGGTGACAGTCATTCAACTGCAAACAGATTGGATGTATAATTATAATATCATAATTTATTCTAGAATGAAATCTTTTTTCAACTGCAAATATATTGATGTGTGTAAGTAAATCTGAAAATATCTTAGTTTAATATAAACCTTTTTTTAGTATTTTCTCAGTTATTGTAAAACTAGCAGGGTGACGCTAGTTTAAAAAGAAGAAGAAAGACATTCTTCTAAATAACTTGACCGTTCTTGATTTTATCATGCAACTATTTTGGTCATTTATAGTAGGACAATCACATTCTTGCGTATAAGCATTTATTTATCCTCGCTGGGCATATTAGCCAGCAGTCCTCAGTTTTAAGTCTTATCCAAAGGATTGGTCACGTGAGAAATTATTTTTCAAGTATTGCAAACATTTATCAAAATTCGATCCTGGCTCGGATAGAACGTACGATCCCTGGATTACTATCAAAATTCGATTCTGGCTCGGATAGAACGTACGATCCCTGGATTACTATCAAAATTCGATCCTGGCTCGGATAGAATGTACGATCCCTGGATTACTATCAAAATTCGATCCTGGCTCGGATAGAATGTACGATCCCTGGATTACTATCAAAATTCGATCCTGGCTCGGATAGAATGTACGATCCCTGGATTACTATCAAAATTCGATCCTGGCTCGGATAGAATGTACGATCCCTGGATTACTAAACCAAGGTGCTAATCATTTTACCATGGTGACACATTCTTAAAATTCTCACCTGTAGCCGCTCCGCGAGTATCTCAACCAAGAGCTCCTCTGGCAGTACGCAGCTCATAAGACCTTCCTCTCCCGCCACGCTGGCACTCACGCTCAGCCGCCGGGCTATTGGGGCAGCCAGGGGTGGAGGACTGCTGGGCACCTGGAGGCAGAAATGCATGTAAGGTCAGTTTGTGAATTGCATAAGTGTTATGTTTAGTATACAATAGAAAGAACACTATAAGATAAAAAATAATTGAATTGATGGTTAGTTTAACTGTTACGATATATTATTAAACACAACGACATAAAAATTAAAAAGTGAAAAAAGATAAAAATTAAGAAATATTACCTTACGTTTTTCATTACAATGAATTCAAATACTGTGAAATAAAAATTATCATCGGGATTAAAAGCGTTTTACGAGGCTATGTAAATTCGTGGATTTACGTTACCACCAAAAAATATGTTCATACTAGGTCAGGTCTTGTCTGCTGCTAATTTAATTTAAGACAAAATTGATGAACATTTAAATTCATCAAGAAATCCATAAAAAAACAGTCTATTAAATCATTTTAGAATTATTTTATTACATGTATTAGTATTTTGTGTTTTTGGATTTCAAGAACCTCATTACTCAATGTCAAGTAAAAACGCAATGAGTTCTGAGAATTAAATGAGTTTTAAATTAACTGGTTTCATTGGTCCAGTTTTTATCACTGAAACAATCAGAATGCTTCATTCATATTTTCATTTAGTTGTTTCTATCATGACATCGCTTTCTAGTATTATGATATGGTTATCCTGGTATTATGACATTAAGCCATGCTAATTGACGGAGTGTTTAAATTGCTGTGAGAAACAGATTAAGATTGTAATTCTCAATGAGTAATGAGTTTCTTGAAACCAGAAACACAATAATAAAATTATTCTAAAATGATTTAATAGACCGTTAATAATGAATCTCCCACAAATTTCACAATAATTATATGAATATTTCATATTAGGTGACTCGAAATCACAATTCTACATACATTCAGACTACTCTCTATTTTAATACAACAATCACTAACAATTCTCACAGCTAATCAAAATATTGACAAAACACTATGAGCAGCATTTTTAATAATTAGACCTAAAATAAACTGTCAGTCAGAACACAAAGGAATGAAACAGAATGGGAACTAGTTGGATTCCTACAAAAGTTTTCGTTTAAAGAAACTAACTCGCCAAATAACGGCAAAATCACACTACAAAACCATTTATCAAAACTCTATCCAGGTGTTCAGGTGATATAATAGGGTATATGTACCGATTAAAAGTATAGGTTTATTCACGGGCTCTTAACATACCCGATTGAATATGTGTAAAATGAATTGAGCTGGCAACTCTTAATTCGACATTCCATTTTTGGGGTTTGATTTGGCTGGTTCAAGATGTTTATTTAGAGTTTGGATCTTCAAAATAAGTGAATGTTACATAATATATACCCCGTCGTCAGTAGGTTTAGACACGGTGTACATGTTGTAAACTTTGCCTGTTGATGGCAGGATAGGAACTTTAAGAAGCGCATTCAGGTCATGCTCCAATTTTTATTATAATGAGATATCATGCAAATTTGAATATATTGATCATTCTCAGTTATTGAATTTGCATGATGGATAAATAATATTCAGGACTAGTTGTTTAGGCTGAAGGTGACAAGCTTTCCAGTCGTCCTGTGCCAAAACAACGAGTCCAAAGCAATATTTATCCATACAAACTCAACAACCTTTCTTATTGCAAACTTTCATATTGTTTTCGTTTCATTCAACTTTTATTGTTTGATTATTAATTTTCCATTAAAACCGTGTATTATTTATCTTTAGTATTGTACTGAAAAAGTTCCGCCGATTAATTAGCGTGAAATGTTAAATGGTCGACATGCATCAAAACATGACTGATGATTTCAAACCATGTCTCGAATGATTATTGATGATAAATTAGCATTAAATTAGTCCGTAAGCCAAATAGATAAAGTATTACTTCAATCACTTTTGCGGAATGTTGACCTCAGAGGCAGTTGTTGAGAGGTTGAGGTTGTTGTTTTTAATTTGACATTTGACACATTCTGTTTGTTTACATTGTGAAAGTTTCAGCATCTCTTTTCGGTGTGCAATATCGGTGTGCAATATCAGTGTCAATATCTCAGATCATGAACATATCATGAACACTTAACAGATCATGAAGACTTATTTTAATTGAAAATTAATGGGTAAATATGAAAGTTATTCCTGTGCTTGTCACCAGCCCTGAAGAACGACTTTGTAAGTATGTATACTGTCAAAATATTAAATAAGAAGAATAATTTATTGAAATTTGGTAGACATCTATATTTTGTTGTGACATTTTCTTAACAGAAAGTTAGTTACACTATCTCAAATAATTCATTTTTTAAAACAAAAACAAAATAAATTTGGTGATTTGGGTTTACTTGAAAATTTTAAATCTCTCTCGTTTTAGTAAATTATTTTTCAACAAAAAAATGATTTGGTGTTATTTTAACCTATTGACGCCAGAAAATAAAGGAGTTTGGAGAAAACAATAAATATATTTCTTTTGTTTATTTGAATTTCAACACAACAAAATTTGTCACGGCATCTGATCTACAACAACCCATTTCCGGCAATATCAGTTTCTGTTTTTATTTAATATTTAGAAAGCTTTTAAAAAAATCCACATGTCAGCAGAACTTCATTTCATTATTTAAATTATTGATTATTATAACCAATGAAAGGTCGTTCAACAGAACTGGGAGAACGACAGTAAGTGTTTCAAAGGCAAGTTTGGGAACGACAGTATTCAGTCTATCAAAGGTAAGTTTCCCTTTTGGCACTTAGCTATCTACAACTGGCAAAACATTTTTTATGGTTTAAATATAATTTGCTTTGCTAAAAAGGTAACAGCAATTGAATAACACAACTGAAAGCTGGGAACTATAATTCAGTAACATGAGGAATTCTAAGGAACAAATGTCATTTTAAAGGGACTGGAGGCAATGTGATGTCATTTTATGGCTACCGGTATGTGTTATTTATTGACCAGTAATTTACAATTTTAAACACTGTAGTACACCCAGTATTGTTACAAAGTAGCTGATAAGCATTTTTTCAGTAAATGCAATGAGGAGTTACCTCCCTTGATTACCTAAGATTTTTAAAACAGTAAAAACATCATATTTACTAAAGCATAAAATTCAATAAAAGTGTACTTAGATCACAAAACCAGTACTTTTAACATCCTTAAAGAAGTTAATACTTATGTTTAAAATGGTACACAACTTACAGAGTCTGTGAGTTTTCAAGACTAAATGTTTCATAAACATTAATTAAACCGGATGGAACATTATGGCGTGTTCAGTAAAGTTTCACATTTAAATATGAAACAGAAGCACAATATGATGTTTTTGGATTGATATCCATCATTATTCCACATTGCTTCCAGTCCCTTTCAAAGTAGGCTCCGATGTTATTACGAAGACATACATCAAACTGAATTGTTTAACTGTTCTTCAACTCATTATTTTTGGCTATTTAGAGCTGATCCCATAGGCTGGGAGAGGATGCAGAGGAACAGGAACCTAGTGTTGCCCTATGCTTACTATCAGGAGGACAAACTCCATTACAAGGGTCATGGGACTGCTCTGTGGATGACTGAATGAAGCAGTGGGATTTGTGACATACTCATGGTCACAAGGGCAGTGTCCTGTGGCAAACGCAATTACCATTACATCATTGCCTGCTGTCCCTTGTGGTTTCGGGTGAACAAGGCAACTTATAGTATATTAACCTTTGGATTTTCAGTAACTGTTTCTATAGCGACTGTGAAGTTTCTGAATCCATGCCTTATGTTTTTATTTCAATTTAAATGAAGCTTGGATGCAGAAAGTTCATATCAATCTTGGCGCCACGTAACCTATCATAGGTTGCAGTGCCGTAAAACCAATTCAGTTCAGTCATTGCCACGTCCCTCATCCTCACCCCTCACCCTCACCCCACCCCTTACGACCTCTTTGTATAATTATATAGATTCCATGACAAAGTTACAGCAAGTTTCGGAGTGACTTACAATAATAACATCTGACAATGGTCAAAGTGATACCTGTGAATCAGACATGCAACATCATGACACAATAACAAATATCTATAAGGAACAGGAAACAATCAACAGCAGGGAAAAAAATGTAGGAACTACGAAAAACATGTCCTACAAAATACACATTAACGTTTTTAACCTCATCTTCATCATTCTCGACAATGATTTCAATAACGGTTCCTTTTCGACCTCCAGAATTCTGTGTTGTTTTACTGCCGCCTGGCTGAACAACAAATATAAATTATCGGGTATTAACTGGATCTACCATTACAAATTGTTGGTTTGCTGCCTGCTCCTAAACCAAACATGACATTTTTCGCATGTTTTTCTTTAAATTCATATAAACTTATCATTGCCCCTTCCCCATGCCCCTGCCACCCATCCTGTGTAGTTCCAAGAGGATCAATAATGTATATCATTGCCTAACCCTTGCATGACGGTAAGAGGTGACAAATAGAGTTTTAACATTTGGATTTTCAGTAAATCGTTTCTCAAGTGGCTGTGAAGTTAATGAATCCTTGCCTTAACTATTTCAATGTTTTTGTCTCAATGTAAATGAGGCTTTGTTTCAGAAAGTTAATGTCCGCCTTGGCGCCATGTAGTGGTTCTGGTACTGTAAAACCCAATTCAATTGAGTCATTGCCCCAGCCAACCCCATTCAACCTCCTTTGCATAATTATGTGTGCAATTCCATAACAAAGTTACAGCAAGTTTTGGAGTGACTCACAACACTAATGTCAGACAATGGACAAAGTGATACCTGTAAGTCAGGCATGCAACATGTGCGACATAGTAACAAATATCTAGTCGGAACAGGGAATCGATCAAGAGTAAAATGTCTAGAGGAAGAGTAAAATGTAGGAACTAAGAAATACAAATTCTACAAAATACAACTTTAACCTCATCATCATTCACGACAATGAACTCTATGGTTCCTTTGCGGCCTCCAGAAATCTGTGTTTTACTGCCGTGCTGAACAACAAACATATCGGGTAATAATTGGATCAATAATTCAAAAAAAAAGTTTGCTGCTTCCCTTAGTATCTACCACCCATCTCAACCCAGATAAGAAAATTGCAATATTTAGCATATCTTTCTTCAATTTCATAAGGTTTTTACTTTTTTCTGGCGAAAAAAATCACCTACTAACCTACCCACTTATAAAATCTTGGGTGGGGAAACAGCTGACTTTTTTTTCTTCAAAATTGCCCTATGTGCAATACAACAGTACTCAGTGTATGTGTGATACATGGGGAATAATATATAAACATATACGTTTGCAAAAACAATATTTAATTACCCACAACACATAATAATGAACTACATGTATGCGTACACACTCAGATTTCTTATAGTTCCTTTTATAGCCAGCGAAGTTTTAAGAAAATCTAACAAAATTGTATTGGATGTACTAAAGGAAGTTAGATTTTACTTAAAACTTCGCTGACTACAAAATACAATTTTGTCAGCAAAGTCAATGTTGGTGATGGTGGTGGGGATGGAGTGGACTGAATTTACTGAACCAAAGTGGTTTACGGACCTACAAAATCTATAAATAAATATTCCTTTTAAAGGGAATGGCTTGCCAGAGTTATGTTATGGAAGCGATGGCTCTGCAAATGGCAAACGGAGAACTAGAATTAGCTGCATGTACTCCAGTATACAGTTGTGGTGAAGTTCAATTTGAGCAGTGGCTGTATAATAATCGAGGGATGAAAGCGAAACTATTGTAACTGTACAGCAATAAAGAACAAGATACAACCATTTCCCACTGACCCCTTGATATACTGACAGTCACAGAAGTGTAGGATGTACAGATGGATGAACTTGGATTTTACGGCCTTTCATTGTTATTTTTTTGGTTACAAGCAGTGCTCATGATGTAAGGGATGATGAAATATTAAGGACGAGTTCCACTGCCGGGGAAACCCAGGACCTTCTGATATTGACGTGAGCAGGTGGGGTATCTTATTATCAGTCTGTTAGTAACATGGAATCCAAATCATTTTTTTTCTAGCTTTTATTGCAAATGATTTATTAATCCTTTAATACTAATCCTTTCAGTGAAAATATATGTTCACGTCTAACAGCAATTAACACAACAGACTCAGTTTGGATGCTACCACTGAGTGCTGTGAATGGGTGATCAGTACAGGAACTCAGTTTGGATGCTACCATTGAGTGCTGTGAATGGATGATCAGTACACAAAATTTAAAAATGGTTTAAATGGAAATGTTAGTGTAAATATGATTGATATCATTGTCGATAACACAAATATCCTGGCAAACCATATGGGCTAGCTTCCTTAGAGGCAAGGCAAAAAGATATACGCTGGATGGATATAATATGCATACCATCAAACATACATTGTAAACATCTCCGACTGAATATAAAAAGTGCAACACCATAGAAGAAAGCAAAGTTCTGTTTGCAATAACTGTATATAAGCACCCGGGCTACTACCAAATAGTAGGTAAATAAGCACCCTCTTCAATGACAGCCACACAAGGTTTTATTTAATAAAAATTCCACGAGGAAAGTACTGTTTTTAGTTTAAATGTGGCAAATTATAATATATTCATTCGTTTTCTGAAATTTCCATCGTTGAAACAGATTAATTTTTGGGGTCGTCTCTTCTGTTTTAATCTGATGTGTTACAAGGCAGGATTTTGTTCCAGGTTAATGGTGGCTGGAACAAAGGCAGTACCAGACAACCTGGTTTATGGTGACCGGAAAGATACATATTGTTTTTTAATAAGAGCCCCCATTTCAGAATTATTTAAGTGCCCGGGGCTCTTATAGGGAAGAAAACAGTTTTAAAAAACAACACCAAAAACAACATCCCCATACAAGTCATGTCATATAAATATACACACACACACACTGATTATAGCATTCTGTTATCACATGACCTGTATACAGTAAAATATAAGGTGCTCAGATTCTAACCTGGCTTCCAGTGGCGCCATCTACAGACGACGTGTTGACACCGGTCTTGGCGCCGGCAATACTTCCATGCTTATCCTTCATGCCCTTTAGATCTGTAATGGTACTAGTTTTACGGTTGCTGATCATCGACGGCGCGGTATTCACGGCTATCCCACCTGCTGGGGTCAAAGGTTAACACACAGTGTAAGGAAGGCACAATCACAGCACACAAGCACAAGATCCCCTGGTTATATATATACATGCAAGGTGAGCTGTTGTCTGGTTATATATGGTTGAATATCAAACATCTATTGTTTGGGGCGCATGTTTCAACCAAGTTTTTTCTGCATTTACATTAACTATTCTGACTATACTTACATTTATATAAATTATATATCACTGAAATTGGAATTTTTAGTGGTATAAAAATACATTAGTTTTGAAAATCGGTTAAGAAATAAATATTTTACTTTTTGTTGGAGATTTTCCCATGTAAATTGATTGTTTAAATACTGGCTCAGCTCAAAATGATTTTTTTATTTCTCAACCGATTTTGAAAAGTAAGGAATTTTTTATTTATCTCTTGAAATGTCTGCTTCACTGATATACAACTTATTAATGCAATATTTAAATTGTGACTGACAAGTCAAAAAACAACCTTTGATAAGAAAAACGCTCCAAACAGTAGTTCTAACACAAATTCTGCGAAATCAAATGTCTAGATTACACTGCATTGACAAACACAAAAAAATATACAGGATAATTTTGTTTAACCCATGCCCTACTAACAATCAAAGGATGCTTAACCCTGAACTAAACATAAAACTGACAAAGTCAATAACCTGTAAAATTTAAGGTCAAGGTCATTAATTTTGTGGAATTTGCTTTGTGTAATTGTAATGAACTACCCAATATACAGCTATGATCCTAGTTTGATTGATCTAGGTATAAAACATTTCAGTCAATTTTTACAATTTTGTTTTATTGAAATCTCAAAACAAATTGACGGCTCTTTATATTGTAATTTGAAAGAAGACTGAGATATTGATAACCAGCCATAGAAGGAACAGTCCTGGAAGCCATCGTTCAACTTCAGGTCGAATTTAATGTCAGACAGAAAGTAGAGAAAACTATGCAGAATGGTTGCAAATACAGCACATTGCACAGAAGAGATAAAAAGGTTGCGGGTTGCTAAGCTCAGCTTTTAAGCATGGATTGCATTTCGCACACACCGATAAAATTCTTAAATCTTTATTCCCTTTTTTATTTCATTATATTCCTCGTTTTTTGTTATCCTATATATAAACTATATCGCACAAATAAAAAACATTCTTTCAACAATCTCACAATGCATACGGATTAGAAAGTAGAAGCATATTAGTCACAACATATTTATCATAGATGTACATGTGTTATAATATTTGCGATTTTAAAACGTTACGAACAGGAACATTAAATATATAATAAAAACAGGCTATATTCAATACTCGTATTCCATTTAGCCAAAGCTTATCTGTTCTCTGGAGCAGTTTGAAAACAGTGAATGTGCTTTTCTTCAAGAATTTAAATAGATCTTGATCAATCCATACACAATTTACTTCGAGATAGGCCAGATGCCTCTCTCACAAGACCCACTACTAATCTCAGCCCTTTTCTTACAACTCTCTATCCCTTTTACCCACCATATAAACTCCCTTCTCCAACCCTCGCAGATATTACACTTCTTTGCTCTCCTTTTCTCCCTGTAACAAGCTTGTTCACTTTCAACGTGCTGGCTGTGAAAGTTGATAAAGAAACAGTAACTTACATGCACAACATCGATATTAAAGAGAATGTAGGCATACAACCAACAATCATTGTTCCTGTACTGAAAAACTTGGTCAACGGTGAAAGAATTATCAAAATCAGATGATAAATAAAGAAGATATGACCATTTGAAGGTTCTTTTAAAAAGGATATGGAAACCGCCATTTTGAGAACTATGACATCACAGTTCTAGATAACCACATATGGAATATTTATAAATATGTTATTTAACTGATTTATAGGGTGAAAATCTCAACAAAGGTATGAATAAGTAAGTATACTAACATTTTATAATGCATTATATGGCCAGTAAAGGTTTTTGAATTCATCTGCAGTGATTTACTTTGCTTTAAATAAACCTTACCAATATGCCATATATGGTAATTTAGAACTATGACATCATATTACTCAAAATGGCGGCTACCATTTCCATTTTAGAACAACAAATGGTCATATTTTATTTGTTTATTATCTGATTATAATAATTCTTACAACTTTTTCTAAGTTTTCCAGAACTCTAAATAATAAAGACTGTTTAGCTGTGTCACTACATTCTCTTTAAAATCTACATAATTATAGACACAGTCACCCTAAGCATGCATCCAGGTCCTAGAGATCAGCAAAAGTTTTGTTCCACAGCAACAGTAGACAACTGCATAAACTTAAACATTTAACAAAATGGTATCCTGTGTTCCCATGGTACTGCGGCGAAACTTCTCTCAAGACTGTTAGCGAATGTTACCGTTACGTTTTTTTTTGTCACTAGGTTGATTTCTGTTATGTAACGGTATCTAACAATTTAGTTTTATTAATTTCCGACCTCTGAGTAATGGTGAATAACTGAATACAGTCTCTAGAATTATTTAACTCTTAGTCTTATATCATAGGTGGTTCACATCTTTAAGTGGTGGTGAAATTGTCCCTCCAAGAATGTATTATTGTTTAATGGCCAATCAACTCCTTATCTTAGAGCGGTAATTTATTTCTCTTGAACACACAATCTCCACAGATCCTTGCAGCCTTTCCTCCAAGAATGAACTACTGTTACAGCCAATCAACACTTAATCTTAGGTTATTTCTCTTTAACCTGTGACCTCGGATTTTCCAAGTCAATAGAGCTTTGCTGCTTTTCCTCCAGGAATGAACTATTAATACTTTATCTGTAAAAGATTATTTCTCTTGAACCTGTGACCTCCCATTTTCCAGGTCTATATAGCTTTGCTGGCTTTCCTCCAAGAATGAACTATTAACGCTTAATGTTAGGTTATTTCTCTTGAACCCGTGACCTCCGATTTTCCAAGTCCAAGAGCTTCGTCAGCTTTCCTCCAAGAATGAACTATTAACACTTTATCTTAGGGTATTTATCCTGAGCCCACGACTTTCAGATTCCTAGTCCCCTGAGCCTCACTGGCTTTCCTCCAAAAATAATTATATCGTTTGAATCTGTGAGCTCCTGGTTCCTAGTACCCTGAGCCTCGTCCGGCTTCACTCCAAGAGTGGTTAGGAGATGTGTTACAGTATCTATATACCCACGGTAGTCTGCCGTCCCTCGATGGTCAATTGGGGAAATAATATCTACTTATAAACAACTAATACAGAGAGCAGTCTTTATACCACATGAAAAACTGAGGAATTATAAATTTTAGTAATGAAGACGACTCAGTCATGTAGTTTTTGGCAACTGCAACAAGATTACGAGTCCCAAACAGGGCACAAATGAAAACAAGCTTTACTCAGTAATGCTGTTAAGAAGTTTAGTAAAGCATAAGTTCTGTGAAGCAGCAAGATTAGAACTTTATATTTCTTTTTTTTTTTACTCTAAAAACATGTTGGAGCTAAAATTAATCCACACGTATCAATATTAGAAGAATAAACTAAACTAGAATTTTCTTGTTATACTTAAAACATGCCCTTACATTCAGCAGTGTCATGCAGCGGTTTAAACAAGCGTTTAGTTCAAATCATCACATCTAGTGAAAAAACATGCTTTAACCCCGACAGGTTGGAAAAATAGACGTTATTAATAAACATGTATGTTGATAATCATTTACATATTGGCAGTCTAAGTGATTAAAAGGTAGGCTATATTTATTAAGGAAAAATGTACCACTAGTACTACTGGTTTGATATTACTAGATGTAACTTGACAAAGTATGGTTAAACTTTAAGTGCATCTTGTGAATAAAATGATTTTTTATTTATTTCAATACAATTAAAAAAAATAATCTTTTTTTAAACACAATGCTTCATAAAAACGTGAAAGCTTGTTTTAAAATCATGAACATTTTTAATATGATCTAACTGAATAATTATTTTTTTAAATTATTGTTTGAATCAAAAGAAACAGAGCAGTCTATCTTGTTTGTTTTTTAAATCTAAATATAATTAATGTAAACGAAGGGAGATAAGCCTGTAAATGTTTCCTTTGTTACTTACTAGCCCCTTGAGTGTGCGCAGCGACTGCCTCCACGCTCAATCCTCCTGCCGCTTTCTTTTCACCTTCATCCCCTTCAAAGGCGCGTAACTCTTCCAGACGCTTACGGGCTGCCTCGGCACACATCTCGCGAGCTCGAAGGCCAGCTGACGTGTTGCCGTTAGAGATGGCGTCGAGCACGATTCCGTCCAGACTGAGTAAAGCAGCCTCGTATTGTTTGGCAAGAGTAATAGAAGTGCTGGTCTTTCCTGCAGGAAGAAACAGCCATGATTAAAGTCCCTATCCCGCCAACAACAGCCAAGTTTTACAACAAATGTAAGCCCTTTCTAAACCTACTGACAACAAGGTATACATATCACTTACGCATTTAGAGAATCCAAATCGCGATAGACATAGTATAAATGACTTTAACCAGCCAGACATAACCCCAAAACTGGAGCATCAAATTAAGAGTTACCAACCCATAATTCATTTTACGCATATTCAATCATGGGTATTTTAAAAATTCATTTTACGCATATTCAATCATGGGTATTTTAAAAATCCATAAAATAAACCTATACTCTTAATCGGCACACATATGACCTGAACACCTGGGTAGAGTTTTGAAACTTTAATAGTGTAATTTTGACGTTATTTCGCGGGTGAGTTTCTTTAACATACAATTTATTTGTTTGGTATAAATGTGAAAAGGGAAACAGAACTCATCAGGATTAATTTAGTTCAGTTGTTGGACAGATAATTAAGACTGGAGGCCATTTCATAAGCTTTTACACATAAACTGCCGAGTGGCAATTTTATTAAAGCCATGACATCAATATCATAATACACTAGTGTAATAAATTTGCAAATGAAGGTTGAATCTACACATGGTCTGACTTCTTTCAAAATCTATGGTGAATTCAAATTGTAGACCTAAACAACATGGTGCAAACACCATTACAACATTTTTATCATAAATGGATACATTTTTAACATTTCGGAAAAGCCTGATGTTTCTTGTTTAAAGAACTTTTTCAATAAATTCCTATTCAGTTGATGATACAAAAACTTTGTCAACAAACCAAATAAATTTGTGTCAAATATTCCTAAAAGCTCTCAAAAAAACACTTACCGGAGAGTGGAGCACCGTGGACAATGACGGCTATTCCACGCCTGTTTCGAGCAGCTTTCCCCTCGGGTGAAAGGTCAATACCGAGGTGGCGCGCCACGGCCTTTGACACGGGAGTTATCTCCATCTCACCTACACCTACACTGCTGGCCGAATCCTTGCCTGGAACATGTGGATTAATACCATAAAATTAATGCTGAAGTTTTTTTTATTCAATTTTGAGACATTTATAGTTGTGTACATAATTACTGCACTTAATTGAATTACAACATTCCCCTAAAAATACATACATTTTAACCCTTTCATCAACATTAGACAACTCCATTCAACATGAAGGCAGACCATGATAGTCGACTCAGGCCGAGGATATCGTAGTACTTATAGAATTCTATTATTCTGCATAGTAAATAGTATGATATCACCACTGATTGGCACAGTAATAGCCAGATTTTCACCTAAGTGTTAAAGAGTATGTTTCACCACATGAAATCGAATACCAGTCAATAAAATCAATAAATAAAAACTACCCCATCCAAAAATTAATATGAGTTATAACTTAAAAAAAGAGACAGACAAGCAGACGACAGTAGTATTATATTCTGCCTCTACCAAAAGCTTGCAAATATCTATTAAATCATTCCTTTCTTCTGCTACTCCTCAGCATGACACTCACCATCCTCTGAATCCTTGTTAGATCTTCCGTCGAGGGTGTCTGTGGGGTCGACGAGAGACTCGGCCCTGGAACCGGCGGTTGTGGTACCACCGTGGGTGTGACCTGGATCAGTCCTATTGTCACCATCATCATCCTTACCCTCGGTCTCGCCACTCTCTGGGAAAGATGATAGAAGATTAGTCAGTAGTGTTATTACTTACTTGTCCTTTGGGATCATCAAGCCCTGTGTTTGTGTTATTACTTACTGGTCCTTTGGGATCGTCAAGCCCTGTGTTTGTGACTTTAAAGTAGAATATCAGTTAAGCTGGTGCTAGGAGGTGTGAGAGGTGTTGCACTACATTACCTCCCATGAACAGGAGGTGTGAGAGGTGTTGCACTACATTACCTCCCATGAACAGTAGGTGTGAGAGGTGTTGCACTACATTACCTCCCATGAACAGACTCAATACAACCAAGTCTGCTACTTTTATCTCTTGTTTGAATTTGTTGCTTCCAAGGGATCCCCTTTTCAGTATTTATTGTCACATATTCTTAAAAAACATGCTCAATTTATTATTGATTTTAAGTTTGTCAAATAAGCAATATCCTGACTTTTTCTACGGACATCTAAATGAAGGTTTTCTACAAAACAAAATGAATACCTTGAAATACGGAAAAATGAATTTAGCTAAATGCACAAAATTGAAATAATTGTTCTGTATAGTTTGTCCATACTCATCTCCTCCCTAGAAATTTTAAAAGCATATACCATGCAACCCTTAAAATAAATAATAATTGAACTCAACAACACCACACATAATTGGATCATCCCAAGTGTAATTAAAAGTTCCGATCTGCTCGCAACAATTAAACATTCACCTAAAAATCTGAGAAAAAAGAATTACCCTCTCTGTCCCTCTCCTCCTGCTCCCTGCGGGCGGCATCCTCAGCTTCCTCCGCCTCGCGTTTGGCCTTCTCGTTCTCCTCAAGCTTTTGCATTTGTTCTGAAATATTATAACTAGTGTGAAGTCTCAGTGCCCTCTTTAAATACCACACTATAAACTACTAAACCTCTTGCAAAAAGAACTATCTACAGAGAAATTCTTCATAAATTATCAAAATAATGTAGTAGCTAGTTGTAGTTAAGTTGTTATGAAAATGATCTTGAAAGCTACCTGAATATTCTTTTCTCCCGAATTGCCGCATTTTAACAAATTATTTTTTTATTTTATTTTAACACAATTTCTCTACTGTAGTTTTCATGCAAATAAGTTCTGAATGAACAACCTGTAGTTTTTCTAAAACAAAATTATGTATTTGGTTTAAACATACTTTATTTCAAAAATATTATGCTATGCAAATATTACATACAATTATAATAAAGGATATTGCATATTCAATAGCCCACAATTATTTTAGTTTTCTTGTCCGGACTCCTAGAACACCGTTCTCCTGCGGTGATCGGTTTAAGACTCGTACTAAGTGCGAATAGAGGTGGGTCGAAAAAAGTGAGGACGAAGTGCGGCTTTTTCATTCGGAACGTTTTGGTGTAAATCTGTCACTTTTTCAACAGACATGAGATTGAAAGCATCTCCCGCCCTCCCATCCCTAGTTTAAATTGCGCAGGCATTTGATTAAAATTAGTAGTAGTATAGTATGACTCATTATAATTATAGTGAAGAGGTCAGGATGTTTTTATGGATTTCCGTTGTATTCTATTATGTGGACATGTAATAACTTTTTCTGCCAGTTTGATTCATGTTGCAAGATAATACGCGGTCCAGAAATGGCTATGCACCTGCAGTAATTTATCTTTGTCAATAATCGGGAGTATGGTTTTATTGTTTAGAGGAATAATGTACTGTATTATGGTTCAACTAGTTTATTTCATGGATGGGTAATAAAGATTTCTCTCAGTTTGATACATGTTGCAGGAAAATAAGCGGTCAAGAAATGGCTATACACTAGTATTCGTCAAAAATCCGGAGCCTGGTTTTATTGTTTTCAATAATACGGAGCCTGGTTTTATTGTTTAGTAAAATAATGTATTCTAGTATGAAACACCAAGTTTGTTTCATGTAGGTGTATGGAATTGTTCTGCCAGTTTGATTCATGTTGCAGGCAGATAGGCTGTCAAGAACTGGCTGTATGCCTGAAGCAAGTTGTCTTCTACAATTATCTAGAGCCTGGTTTTATTGTTTAGTATAATAAAGTATTCGGTTTTATGGTACACCAAGTTGTTTTGTTTTTGTTGTTTTTTGATGTGGATGTGTATTAAAATTGTTCTGCAGTTTTATTCCTGTTGCAGGAAAATAAGCTGTCAAGATATGGCTGTACACTTCAAGCAAGTTTTCTTTGACAATTGCTCGGAGCCTGTTTTTAATTGTTTAGGAATAGAAGAATATATTCTACTGTGATACACCTAGTTTGTTTTCATGGATGTCTAATGGAATTTTTCTGCCAGTCTGATTCATGTTGCAGGTAAGCTGTCAAGAACTGGCCGTACACCAGGAGCAAGTTATCTTTTTCAATAATCTGGAGCCTGGTTTTATTGTTTAGTAAAATAATGTACTCTTTTATAGTACGCCTAGTTTGTTTCATTTATAGGTAATGATGTTTGCTGCCAGTTTGATACATGTTGCAGGAAAATAAGCTGTCAAGAACTGATTGTACACGGTCACCTAAAGCAAGTTGTCTTCGACAGACAATATTCCGTAGTTTTCATAGTTTGATTGTTTAGTAGTATACCACATTCTATTACGGTACACCTAGTTTGTTTGATGTAGATGTGTAGTGACAATTTTCTGGCAGTTCGTTTCAGGTTGCATGGTGAATAATCTGTCAAGACCTGCAAGACCTGGCTGTACACCTGAAGCAAGTGGAGTGGGACAATCATCAGGAGCCTCATGAATCGTTGCTTTATGGGTCGTTCATGCGATTTACATACAGATTTTTTATGTACATAAACTGTCATGGAATGTAACAAGTGATAACAGAACAAATTGCAGATATTCGAAATATTTATTTGTGTTATGGTACCAGTTGGATCATGTGATATTGAAACAAAAGACGGACATGTATTATTGTGATTGGTGATATTGAACACTCTGTGGTATCTGGTAAATTGGTACATAATGACTGAGATTGACAAGTGTATTTTTTAAAGTCGCGAGCGGAAATTCTAAAATCGAAGGCTGGAGGTTCGTTTAAATCAATGAAGCATTGTCTCGTTATGGCGTTATATATGTAACTATACTCTCGGGACGGAAAATGCTGATAACTTACAATTTGTATTTGATAAATCAGAGCGAATAGTCATGCTTAAGGCGCCTTCGGGTTATACTAACATGATGATTTCCTATGATTTAATATAATTTAATAAAACAAATTTATAAAATTAATAAGGTTTCATCAACAAATATGGTTATTTAAATAGGGGTCAGGGTTCTGCCCGAAATACTATTTCAAAGGAAGATCTAGTGCGTAGCTCCCTTGGGACCCCTTACTTTTTGAAAACATGATGAAACAGCCCATAAAAGTAATTAGGTTTCATCAACAAATATGGTTATTTAAATAGGGGTCAGGGTTCTGCCCGAAATACTATTTCAAAGGAAGATCTAGTGCGTAGCTCCCTTGGGACCCCTTACTTTTTGAAAACATGATGAAACAGCCCATAGAAGTAATATGTCCTGTCTGGTATGGACTATGAATAGGTTTGTCCTGTCTGGTATGGACAATGATATGAACAAATATGTCCTGTCTGGTATGGACAATGATATGAACAAATATGTCCTGTCTGGTATGGACAATGATATGAACAAATATGTCCTGTCTGGTGGACAATGATATGAACAAATATGTCCTGTCTGGTGGACAATGATATGAACAAATATGTCCTGTCTGGTGGACAATGATATGAACAAATATGTCCTGTCTGGTGGACAATGATATGAACAAATATGTCCTGTCTGGTGGACAATGATATGAACAAATATGTCCTGTCTGGTGGACAATGATATGAACAAATATGTCCTGTCTGGTGGACAATGATATGAACAAATATGTCCTGTCTGGTGGACAATGATATGAACAAATAAAAAGAAGTCCTGTCTGGTACGGACTCGGATATGAATAAGTATTATGATATTGAAATATCAAGGGCTATACTGAATAAGTAAATAAGTTAAACTCGATAAAATGAACCTCCAACCTTCGAAAGTTGTCCTCTTGCGGCCAGAATATTCCAAACAAAATATAAATTGGTTGTTACTATTGTAACAGATGTAATGTTCTTAAAGGGAACAGATTAAAAATGTATTGAACAGGACGTTGTTGTCAATTGTATTTGACCCTACATATTCATACAAGAAAGTCTTAAAATAAATGGTTTGAAACGAAAGTGCATGCATACAGCGATCCTGTAGAGGTTATGTATTTAAAAACTACCTTCGTAGAAGTCCATGAGTTCATTGGGCAGTTTTTCCGTGGGAGCTCTGGGTGGCAGTAGAATTGTGTTGTACTCGTCATAACCCTTCATCAGACGCAGGACCTGTACACAAGAAAGTCAGAAGGTCATTACAAATCTCAAAATGTGTACGGAGGGATAAATATGCAAGACAGATACATGTGTTATGAATGCCACTGTCTTTGTTTACCTCTAAAGGTATGCTGAAGTTGTTTTTTTCAAGAGGTGCTCATAAAAGGGATATAAGACATGCTTTAAGCATTACAGCAGTGTAATTTTTCAAATTTATATTGTTAAATACTTAAGAACAAAATTAACCTGACCATTTTTGAAGTCGACCCTTACCAAGATCATTAACTTACCTTCTCCTCCTTCAGGTATCTCTGAGCAGTTGTGGTGGCCAAGTGGTAAGCTTACTGGTCTTTCGTTCGATTTCTGGTCGGGTCTTTTTCAAACCCACTCTCGCAGTACCTGATTTGGGCAGGGTACTGTGAAAATATGCCATCCTTGGGAGGGGATGATAAGCAGTCTATTCCATATGCAAGGAGAGCAATACCCTGTGCACCTTTAAGATCTCAGTGAACTTCTGTGCTAATCAGCTACTCACGCTCGTAAACTTTAACCTTAAAACTCTGTGTCGCGAGGTCCCCAATAGGGTTTTGGAAGTAGTGGTACAAAGGAACTCACCTTTTCCTCCTCTAGGTAGCCCGTGTCAAACTCCAAGTTGTAGAACTCTATGGGAAAGCCACACGGGTTCTTCACAACAACCTCCCTTTCATCGCCAAGACTGTGGGGCAGTATGGGTCCAAACTGCATCATGTTCTGGTCAAAGTCGAGCCTCGGCTCCAGACCCTCGCCGCGACACAGCAGTAGAATGCGCTGACTACTCTGGGCTATCTTGATGGGGATCCTCTGTTCATAAAATCTCTGCAATAACCAATCAATGGTTTGGTATTTGAATTTTAACTGATGTTTACGAAATGCTCCAAAAATGAAATAATTATTAGTAAACCAAAGAATTAAAGGTAATACAGCGTAAAAAGAAAAAAGATACCCTCAATTTATCGTTTTGTTTTTTGTAATAGCTACAGCATTTTTAATGAGGTTCTAAACACCAGTCCTAATGCACAGTGCTATGGAGGGTTACCACATGCTGTTGACTTATGCCTTCATCAAGGGTGCTCAGAGACAAATCTAAACTCACAAAACATATATACAATTCATATATACAACTATATACATTTGTCAACATCAACTAAACATCTTATTATTTAACTACAGATAATGTATATGCTTTTAAGAAAAGAAAAGTCATCCAGTTATACATGCATTTAATTATTCATAAGAAACAAGTAAATAGGGACATGAGGGAATGATAAAGCTTTTATAAAAATAAAAAAAATAAAAAAATCAGTATTAAATGGTTCTTCAGTTAATTTTTGCACACACACCCTGGCATCCTTTTGTTGTTTTTATTTGCATGAAATTGTCACATATTTATTTCTGTTCTCATAAAAAAAATGTGTTTTTTTAGACCGTACCTCTTCCGTGGGCATAAACTTGACCTGTACATTGAGCCTCTGTCCTGGCATTAGGGTCCCAGTGGGTGGCATGATCTCAAAGTGACGCGGCTTCATCTTGTCAACCTTTGACTTACGACGTAGGTGCATCGGCACGTGTTTGTCAGACTGAAATAAATAAAACTTGATACTGAAGTAGGGGTATAAAGTTATGTTTCATTGTCATGCATTCAACGAAAATTAGTTATTTTAAAACATATGATAATATATATTTGTTTTAAATACTGTTTCACATGTAAAAGATATTTTTTGTATAATTTGTTTTTAAATATATCTTTAGTTTTGATTTTTTTTTCCGTTCGTTAATTTTAAAAATGTTATATTAATAATAATCAATCAGAAAGAAAGAACCACACACACTTTGAAAGGTGCAGCATGCACAAACAAGAAGATAATCAGATGTTCATGTTAAAGTCAGAAAAACATCATTAGTGAACCAGATGATCCAATGTTAGTTTTCAGTGTGAGGAAAGGTGATCTAAAAGAAACATGCAACGATCTTGTGACCATCAAATCCGAATGGTGGTGTTTAACTCAAAGAAGCTTTAACATTTAAAAAAAAATCTTTGTTTTAAAATGTACTTATTTTACATCAAATATGAAACAAGTTAAACATTTTATACAAAAGACAAAACGGATGATAGTGAGAGCATGATCTTGATGTAAGAGGAAACCAGAGAACCATTGGAAAACCCAGTGTCCGAGTGGGCAAACACCATACCCTTACACTTAGAATGTTGAGATGGGGATTTACCCGTGTTTCATTGGTGAAAACCATGTGCTCTACCAACTGCACTACCAGACACCTTAGAAAATCTTTCCCCAGAAAGAGGAATCAGAGATATATGAAGATCGTTCAACCAATAAAATCAATGCTAGCTGGAAGAGGTGAAGATGGAATTGTGAAATACAAAAAGCTGGAGATATAGATACATGTATTGCAACTAAGATACATGAAGAAAAGACAAGCCTTGAGTGAATTATAACAACTATTGTGCTTTTCATCCATCTCAGAGATCAACTTATCACAGGTTCATTACATCAGTTAAATTTATTAGTTAAATTCATTGAATAATAATTATAACTGGACACCTTTTACTGCATTTCATTGGTTAACCAAGATTCATTGAAATATTCAAATTATTGCATTTCATTGGTTAACCTAGATTCATTGAAATATTCAAAGTATTCAATATATCAACCAATGAAAAGTTATTCTCTGAAGCTGAAGAGTCACACTTTTAGACATGTGCCTGCTGTAAACAATGCCATATTCACAAAAATGCAAGTGTTTCATGTATACATATGTATATATACTATAAAGCCATGGCACACACTTTGCTAACCTTGAAGTCAAATTTCTGTTTCTAAAAAGATCAAATACAACAAAACAAATATGAATCTAAAGAACATTTGTTTCCACCACAATACGAAGTATGTTCCATTTCAGCTGCTTTGTAAGCTTTCGTTGTTTTTTTGTAATTCAGTTGTTGAATGTTTTTAATTATGGTAAAGAAAAGTTTCTCAAATTGTTAATAGTGACAATGATTTATGATTTATGCCCTGTTTGACAAATGTTAGGCAATTATTGGTAACCATGAGGGGGAACAAAAATTGGACAATAATGTCCCATCAGACGTGATACTTGTATGTATATAGAGAATATTATGTCGGTGCCTTTTACTATCAAGTTTATTAGGCGAGGCTTAGAAAACGATCTGCCTCACCATTCTTCGTTTTCTTGAGAGCCTCGCCATTCTTCGTTTTCATGCCGAGCCTAATAAACTTGATAGTAAAAGGCACTGATATAATATGCTATTTATCATGTAGATTATCCACATTTTCTGTATGAATTACTATTATTACCTATTTCTCAGAATGTTACGCTCATCGAGGACGTAACCATTTTTTTGTTTTGTTTGTTTTAACGTTACGTGCAATAAACGCTGAGGGATTCCGCATTGATTTGCTTTATTGGTCAGTGCCTAATAAAGCAAAATTTATTAGGTCACCCCTTTATTAGGCAGGGCATATACATTTCAGATCGAGGTATAAAGTCTGCACTGGACAATTCGATACTGGCCCAATCCCTGACTACGAAACCAAGTCATCACTATTATACCACAGCCCCACCCGCCTGTAGCTCTGATATCAATGAAATAAAAAAACTAGCCAGTTTTGTTACGCACAAACAAACACACACTTATTAAGTGTTAAGTTGTATATGGGTATATGTACATCTAATTCCTTCACTTAGAGAAATGTTGGTACTAAACACTGTAAATGCGGAATCACAAGTACCCACCATTTTTTTCTCCTTGTCAGTGGGCAGTGAGTTCCACTCACACTTGACGTTCTGGTAGTTATGCAGTTGTACGATCGTCACCCGGCACTCGCCACACTTAACCTTGCCGAAATCCAGCGTGTCATCGGAGATCTGCATGTCTGGCATCGTCACATGGGCCTTTAAGTGCATCATGATCATGGGACCATTCAGGACCTGAAATTGGCAACGTGGAAGAATTAATTCAAAGACCATAGAAAGATGAGGGCTGTTTAAAGTTTGTTTTGTTCTGATTATTTAAAACAGCTCTATGAAGCTTAGACAATGGTGACAGAATTATCAAAATACCATAGAAAATAAAGGAGATATATAATTATATACATACAAGATTTGCAAAGGAAAATAAATGGAGGCGACCATCTTGGAAGATTGTTGTCATCAAGTCCTTTACGATATATGGCATATCTTAGCGATTTTTCGTCTGATTTTTATTAAATGTGAGTAACTGTACCAGTAATGTACTTATAACCTACACTACATGAGCATAACATGATAAACAGACAATAACAGCAAACTTACATTTACAGGGACATAACTCTCTACAGGACCCAGTTGAAGGTTAGCTCCCCTGGGGTCAAAGCTGACCACAAAGTCTATAGTCTCATAATCAGGTGCTCCTGGCAGATTGCGGACACGATCAAGTTCTACGTGGAAGCCCTGGTGATGAATGTCATCACGCTCGACTTGGAATGATACTGGGAACCAGCCTGTGTTGGTAGCCTTCACAACATGTGTACGCACAGTACCCAGCACAACATAGCCAAAGTCCAACATGTACTCGGGAAGTCTAGGCCTAGAACAGAGATTCATGGGAAACATAATAAAGAATTACATCCCCACAGTACATCAGTGCTTGAACATTTTATAAATACCCACTCCTATTGTATGATAAATGATATTTAAATGTAACTTGTACTGAAATAAACAGGTACTTGTCCTGATGGCATAAATGCATTTTTTTTTTAAATGTCATTTTAACATTTGACATTTTTTGACATTTTTAAATGTCAATTTATTTTTTAAACAAAGATTTTATAACTTTTTAAATAAACAAGTCAGCAAAAAGTGTAGCGGTAATTGAAATGCTACTGACAAGTTCTAATTGGTCTATGGATATCGTCTTAACAGCATTATTTGCTAAGACAATGGACTTGTCATGGGCGAGAAGCTGAAGAGCAATTAACTCATCCATCCTCAAAATCCCTTGTCAGTAAATGGATTTTTTTAACCTTATAATTATATAGATGCATCATAACATAAAAGACATTAAATTTTTGAATTCAAAAGAGGTCATGTTCAAACTACCGACAGTGGTTATAAAGAGCTAATTTGAATGTCATAAAACTTTTTCATCTTGACAGACTTTAAATACTGGATGATGAATCATAAACAACTTTTCAGATATTGGAAACAGTTTTCAAGTTCCTTGTGAAATCTTACTTATTCTTCCTTTTGCGTCCACTTTTCGAGTCTACGGTTTCTCTACTCTCATTACTAGTGGGTGGGGTAGGTTCATACGACTCCATCCGTGCCGTCTGCTGCTGCAGTTCTAAGGCGAAGTCTCGCACAGATATTCTCTCAACCTCCATTTGTACATCCAACTCTGATGGCATGATGCACAACTCACCCTACAAAACAAGTATCGGGGATTAACTGACAAACGAAAAAAATATCATATTTCCTATTTTGAGTGTCAGAAAGTGAAAAATCTGTTATTATATTAGTGTCAACAATATGAAGAATGCATAATGAACTATCTCTAAAAAAATTTGAAAGAACATGTGAAAAGAAGGCAATCTTTATATATAGGGACTTGTTCATTATATACAGATTTCAGACTTCGACACAATTTACAAATCTACTAGTAATGCACCTATGACTGTCTGGTGACAGAAACCAGTACCCAGAATGTGGGAACAATAACACTGGGATGGGAAATTAAACTGGGAGCGATTGTTCGTACCAGAAACTTTAATAATATCTAAGATTTGGAATACTGTGTTGAAGTACTCCTGCTATGATTAATGCAAAATTCCAAAGGATGAAAATTAGGAAATAAATTAAAAAACACTGTCTAATTCTCGTTTTTTGTGCACATGTTGTTAAAGAGATAATATTATGTACAATCTGTTCAATCAAAACCAACATAGACCAATTCTTCACAGGCCCGTAGTCAGCCCTTAAATTTAACCATGGCAAATGCCTTTATATGGAGGTCCAGAGGCATGCACATCATGCCCCAATTGCCACACAATTTGTTTTCTACATGCTATTTCTTGCATTTTACTGCATTTTCAGTTAAAAGCAAGATGTTTCTTGTTCCATGATTGATTATTATTCGATACTGAAGTTGTTTATATATAAAGTATGTACATTTCCAAAAATCTACTGAGGCAACTGTCTTGGTATGCATCAGCGTAGCTACGGGCCTATTACCAAGTGCACAAATTGTTTTAAGAGATGCATATGTACAAACTGTTCAATCAAACCCATACTTCCAAGTTCACAAATTGTTTCAAAAGATGAATCTATACAATTTATTCAAAGAAGAGATTAATATGTACAATTTGTTCAATCAAAACCAATACAGACCCATACTTCCAAGTGCACAAATTGTTTCAAAAGATGAATCTATACAATTTATTCAAACAATGCCTACAAAGACCCATTCTTCCAAGTGCAAATATTGTTTCAAAAAATGAATATGTAAACAAAAATTCACCCAACACCAACATAGACCTATTGATGTTTCAAGAAGTGGAACAATTTCATTTCCAGATAAAATCTTATACATCTAAGCATATGGAATATCATCATGAGTTTAACTTTGTATTTCTCACTTACTAAAGACTATTCAATCTGTTTTAGAATTTAAAGCTACTTAATCTCACATTTAAAATCTCATTTAACTTCCTTCTTTTGGACATTTATAAGCACTGACATGTATGAAAATGCAATAATTCCTTAAAATAAATGGAGCAAGGTTCCCTATTCTTGACCATTCTGCTACTATACTTTTTGGGTAGGTGTTACAACAGCTGAGCTATGATATGGTTAGTACCATTTTCCTGTCAGCCAAGAGTCCATCAAATATTATTTTCATGTAATAAAAAGTTGGGTAAGTAAAGGGTCAAAACTGAATGAATATTTCTCAATCTCTTATGAGACTCTTGAAATATATCTCAAAATTGCTTATGAGGGTCTTAAATTATATCTCAAAATCTCATATGAGGCTCTTGAATAATATTTCAAAATATCTTATGAGGCTCTTGAATAATATCTCAAAATCTCTTATGAGACTCTTGAATAATATTTCAAAATATCTTATGAGGCTCTTGAATTATATCTCAAAATTTCTTATGAGGCTCTTGGATTATATCTCAAAATCTCTTATGAGGCTCTTGAATTATATCTCAAAGGCAGTTTGCGTATCAGTTATGAATTCTTCCAAATTATATAAATTGTCAAACCATTTATTTATTTTAAAAAAAATGTTGAGGCCATCAAATTAAATATGTTTGTTTTAAACCAATAACCACGTTCACAGGATGAACTACGATGAGAACCTATCTTTTGCACGCCAAACACATGAAAACATGTGCAAACACAAAATAAGACAATCAAAGTTGTCTGACAGAGTGCAACACCTACTTTTTCAGCTTTTTCAGCTGGAGCATTTTTCTTTTTCATCTATTGAAGTTGACAATAAGCACATTATACATACATACAGCACTATCAAACTATTATTAAAATTATTGTTAAAGTGCTCAAACTATTAAAACTCAAAATTTTGTGAAGGGAAAACAAACGTAACATAACAAACAAGGAAGTATTAACATAACAAACAAGGAAGTATTCAACATAAGTTAATCAAACTGTCAAACAAAGAAACATACATTGTACATACATCTACAAACTTAAAGCATTAATTATCAGTTATGCCACCTTTTATTTCTACTTAGTAATTAAGTGATGCATCTAATAACAAGTGATTTTAGAACTTGTAATTTAGAGTGATTTTACAATATCTTTCACACATTATAAACTATAAAATGAATGAAATTAACGTAACTGAATGACACTTTTCACAAGTCTAAGTGTAGTTTTTACAAATCATCTAGAGTTTTTTTTTAAAAAACAAAACATTATAAGTGAACTTAAAATTAAATAAAAAAATTTACCTTAAAACATGAGGACCCCTGTCAGGCAAAATGTTTATAAAACATAAATGCATTCATTTTGAGGGGAAGAGGGTTCATGTAAACATTCAACTTCTCCTGATCATTTAGGGGCACAAAGGTGGGAAGACATATTGAAAATATAAGGACAGCATTATTTTATGGTGTTCCATTAGGACCATTGTACCATCAAATTTACAAATCAGTTCACAATGGTAAAACGGACCACAACAAGTTGATATGCAGTGGTACGATGGCGACGGTACAATGGCAATAACATGTACCATCACCAGTGTACCATCTCGCATTGACTTGTAAATGATGATACGCGATAGTACAAAGGCCCTGATGGAACACCGTATTATTTAGAATATGCTTATAATATTCATTTGATTTGACGCAGAGTGCAGCTTAGTGCAAATCAAGATCTGTGTCCTTTAGTGCAAATAGGTAAGTAGAATTTAAAATACGCATGGCATTTAAATAAGTGTCTGATCTGAATAATCTTTTTCATAATGGAATAACTTTTTTTGTTTGTGTGGGGTGATATACTTGTAACGGATATAATTCCATGCTTATGGGTTTTCTGAATAATTGATTCAACTTCAAATTAATGATATCGTGTAAAAGCCATTCCAGTTAATGTTATTTTGCTTCACTGAAACTTAAAAAAAAAAGTGAAACGTTTTTGTTTAAGTAAAAATATAATAACTTTGCTCTTCAAACACGTGTTAAGGTGACACTTAGCAATCTTCAAGGCTGTTTCACACATGTTCGTGCATCAAGACAAACCATGCAAATGTCTTCAAAACTGTCTTATTTTCTTCTTCCTAACATCTCCACTCAATTAAACTGAAACTGTATTTTTTTTAAATATGTTTCCGGCCACTTTTGAGGAAGAATGAAAAAATATTTTAAATAGCATTATAATGGTTTGTACTATTTAAAAGTAAAACCTGAATAATAGATTATGGCTAGCGTTATTTCCCTTAAATAGAAATCAGTTATTTAATTAAATAAAGTGCTTACTGATTTTTTTTTCCATATTACAGCATAGACAGATTCTTACTTTAATTTAAAAATAATTGTGAAAATAAAGCAAGATGGCCATGTGTCCGTTTGAGCTAAGATTGCACACCTGCACTTACTTGAAAGTATTGAACAAAATAACAACTAGAAATGTGTCCATGGGACACGAATGCCCCCACTGAAACGTAAAACTTGACGAAAAAAGGACCGTAACTGAGGCAATTACATAGTTGATTTTGGCACTGAATTGATATGCACATCTTGACATGATAGGTAAGCATCCTGTAAAATTAAGAAACAATCGGTTGAAAACTGTGGGAGGAGATAGCCACACAAGATATTTTAATGTAAAATGTGACGAAAAAAGACCTCCGGTAATACAAGGTCGATTTTGACACCGAATCGATATGCACATCTTGACTTCATAGGTAAGTATCTTGTAAAGTTTCAAAACAATCGGTTGAAAACTCTGGAAGGAGATAGATACACAAACTTTTTTGTGATGGACGGACGGACACTCGGACAGGCGGGATGGACATGGCTAACACTATATGCCCCTTCACCATTTGGTGGTGGGGGCATAAAAAGGACTGCAATTTGCAATTAGACACATTTATTTCTGCACAAATTGATAGAGCACCAAGAACGAAAGGCAGTGTATAACTGTGTGTGGAAATTCTCTCGTATTTCATTCCTACTTACGACAAAGTATATTAAAAACAAATGAATTCTACACGTACATCAATCAACATGGAAGGTCGAAGTTAAGTGAGTGTGAGGTACAAATGGGGCATGAACATACGCCCAAACCATTGAACATAGTACTTACCAGCTCCTGATGAGAAGTGACCTATGTAAGTTGAATTGAAATAAAATATCAACCTACATTAACTGTATCTAATATATTAAACATAAACATATTGTGGATTTTATAGGCAAACTGTACCATGGCAGAGTTTAATAAACTTCAATAAGGAATGTCGGCATATATTCAAAAAAGCTTTTGAGAGTTCTGAAAAACTTGGAAAAGGGTGAAATAATTATTAAAATCGAATGAGAAACAAGGAAGATATTACAATTTGAAGGTTGTTCTAAAATGGATATGGAAGCTGCCATTTTGAGAGCTATGACGTAATAGTGCTATTGAAAATTTAAGTTTTTCACAGAAAAGAAATCCTCATAATTTGTGAAGCTAACTCTATGTTTCTGGTTCACATCTATAAAACAAAAAGCTCTTTCAATATCATAATAAAGAGTTTAATACACTGAAACTCCATCTTCTATAAAAAAAGAATAACAGCTTTAAAACTCACCTGTGACTGAGCTACCAAAAGATGGTTCTGCGGCGCGAGAACAGAAGTGGCCGGGGTCATCTTACTGTCGTATCTTGCCATATTCCTCTTGTACACATTCTCCTTTGCTTCTTTCACGTGTGCTGTGTACTGGCCCTCCGTGTCAGCGGCACGTGGCAGGTCGAGTGAGATACGTGGAAACACGCCCTCACCGTGGATGGTGATAAGGTCTGCCTCAAAGTGGGCCACTTGTACGCGGAAACACTTGTCAAACTTCTCCGGTACGCCCGGCAGATATTTGATGGTCAGTTTCTGTTCACTCATTGGCTCGATATAGCCCTGAAAGTCCAGAACATACTTTCATTAGTCCTGATTGAAACCAGAATGACATTCCAACCTGAGAAACATGTAACAAAAAAAACATGTAACTAATGTTTTACGTTGAATTTGAAGGCTTAGACTTTATGAGCAGAGCGATACATTCTTTACAGAATTTCATATCACAAAGATCAGTCATCAATCAAGTTTTGTTTTATTCGTGTGTGTTTTTTTTTAGAATACAATTTTTTTTTTATAAAATTTGCATTGTATTGCATAAAAGCAAAATTATGTCTAAGTTAGAAATTAATATACATCTAGACTCAAGGCATGTGTTTTTATAGCTATTTTATTTCAAACCTTTCATTATTTAAAAAATGTCACTTTATTGTTAAAATTAGCATAATTACCTAAATTTGGCTGAATCCAGAGACTGGCATCTATGTTCAAAATGCACGAAAAAATGGAGGTGGAAACGCGGAAGTTAATTTCCGATTTTTAGATTTTTATACTTCACAGACTTACAGCATGAGGTACCATGATGGCTACTCCAGGTTTAGGTTTCTTGGCAAGGGCGGGATCAAGGCCAAGACAACAGAAGTCAAAGCCAACCTTCCCACTGTTGATCAAGTTAATCTCAGCAGTCGCCACATGGTCGAACATCTACAAGATATAGGAGTTGGGTTGTGAATATGATTTCAATAATATCTATTGATAGTAATAAATCAATATGAGAAACTTTTCTTTTTTCTGTGCATAGTCCAAAAACAAGCAGACTATACATGAATCTTGCTAAAATTCAACCAGAAATAAATTCACTAAAACACATGTTGGAATTAACAACTCTGTCAAAAGTCAAGAATAAAGGGAAATTACTCCATCAGAACAAAACCATATTCTTATCATGACAACATAAAAAAATAAATGACCAAGAACTGTTCAAAGAATACAAGATTTGGCAACAAAGTTACATTCCAATATCTGTATACATTACATTATTATAAAACAAATGAATAAATAAGTGACACTATATGCCCGGGCCATTTCAGTATCAGAGCTATACATTTGTCCAACTAATCATAAAATTGTTATCCACTTCCTTACATACCTGTTTTCCATAGTCAATTTCCTTGCAGTCAAACTTATAGCTGACCAAGGAGGCTTCGCCTTTCAGGGTGATCTCATACGTGGGTCCACCTTCAACCTCACAGATGGCCTTGGCCTGACCCCAGATGTCAGCATGGCCATAGAAGGTCATTGTCACCTGTTCCGTGTCCCCGGGCTGCAGGGAGCCATACAGTGGCAGGATGTCAAACACCTGTAGTAAGGGATAAATATATAATATAGAAGTTAAATTAATGTGTGTTATACATGTTGATGACTTAAACATACATGTAAAAGTAAATGTAAGTTCTCTTAACTTTCTCTTAGATATATTGGTTATTGGTTACCCAATGACCTTAAAGTTTGCAGTGCGGGGGATCCCAAAGACATTTGATCTGTAACCCTTTAAAATAGCTTGAGCTACAATACAAACCAAGCCAAAAGACATGCATGCTGTAAGCAAGACAATAGTTGTAACTCCATAATGGGAGACATGTAACAACAATTTTCTATACAAATCCCACTAATTGTGTTCGCTACGTACCTCTTCTACGCCTATTGGTGTGGCCTCGTGAGTCCTCTCCGTCTCCAGAAGGGCAGCAAGAACCCTGTTTGTCTTGAGGGGGTCTTCCTCCAGGTCGTCCTCCTTCAAGTCTTCTAGACACAGGCTGAGTTCATCTGTTTTGTCCTTGTCTAGGGCCTCACCTTCACACTCCTGCTCTAGCTGGCCCTGTACATAGAATAACCAAAATGTTATCAAGTCATGCATTTTATCTGACCAGAACTCATGGAAATCAGTTATTATATTGTCTTTCCTTGTCCAGAGCTTCACCTACACAATCCTGCTTCAGTTTGCCCTATACACAGGAAAATTAAATAAATACTATATATTTAGGTGGTACCTTAAGTATTACCTTAAGGTCCCACATACAATCAAATGTACCATAAACCATGTGCACACAGTCCAATTTGCTTTTTTGCAGTCATGCTCATACATCTCCCCCATCCGACAAAAACATATTTCATTATTGTGGTTGACTATTTTAGAAAAATGTCATAAATGAGTGTATATATGTATGGCTGAACGGTAAATGGACAGAGTGTGGAACAGAACAGAGATAAACTAGAGTTTAACATTGACACTGGTAATGCCGGAGACTGTAGTTATGAAGATAAGACTGATGGATAGCAAGTCTGATACGCAGAGAGACAGATGGTCAGATAGTGACAGTGAGATTGGTAGGGAGAAAGGTAATGGACAGACAGGCAGACAGACAAACAGGAAGCCAGACAGTCCTATAGGCCGACAGGTAGACAGTCCAACAGGCAGACAGACAGGCTACCTTTTCTGGTTGATCTTCTGAGTTGCCTAAAGACTGTTCTGAAGTCTCTACCCTCTCTGTGGTTTTGTTATCTTCTGCTTCTCTAGGTGAATCAGGGGCCTTAACTGGACTTACACTTCTGTCCGTTGCAATTATCTCCCCTTCCTGAAAAATGAATTAACCATTGGATTATTTCTTACTATATTAATTAGATCTACAAGTACTTTGGGAGGATAAACATTATCTTGCTGAAGTGAATATAGCGAATCTTGGATAAACATTATCCTGCTGAAGTGAATATAGCAAATCTTGGATAAACATTAACCTGCTGAAGTGAATATAGCAAATCTTGGATAAACATTATCTTGCTGAAGTGAATATAGCCAATCTTGGATAAACATTATCCTGCTGAAGTGAATATAGCAAATCTTGGATAAACATTATCCTGCTGAAGTGAATATAGCAAATCTTGGATAAACATTATCTTGCTGAAGTGAATATAGCAAATCTTGGATAAACATTATCCTGCTGAAGTGAATATAGCAAATCTTGGATAAACATTAACCTGCTGAAGCGAATATAGCAAATCTTGGATAAACAGTATCTTGCTGCACATAGCAAATCTTGGATAAACATTATCCTGCTGAAGTGAATATAGCAAATCAACATTATCTTTCTGAAGTGAATATAGCAAATCTTGGATAAACATTATCTTGCTGAAGTGAATATAGCAAATCTTGGATAAACATTAACCTGCTGAAGCGAATATAGCAAATCTTGGATAAACATTAACCTGCTGAAGCGAATATAGCAAATCTTGGATAAACAGTATCTTGCTGCACATAGCAAATCTTGGATAAACATTATCTTGCTGAAGTGAATATAGCAAATCAACATTATCTTGCTGAAGTGAATATAGCAAATCTTGGATAAACATTAACCTGCTGAAGTGAATATAGCAAATCTTGGATAAACATTATCTTGCTGAAGTGAATATAGCAAATCTTGGATAAACATTAACCTGCTGAAGCGAATATAGCAAATCTTGGATAAACAGTATCTTGCTGCACATAGCAAATCTTGGTTAAACATTATCTTGCTAAAGTGAATATAGCAAATCAACATTATCTTGCTGAAGTGAATATAGCAAATCTTGGATAAACATTAACCTGCTGAAGTGAATATAGCAAATCAACATTATCCTGCTGAAGTGAATATAGCAAATCAACATTATCTTGCTGAAGTGAATATAGCAAATCTTGGATAAACATTAACCTGCTGAAGCGAATATAGCAAATCAACATTATCTTGCTGAAGTGAATATAGCAAATCTTGGATAAACATTAACCTGCTGAAGCGAATACAGCAAATCAACATTATCCTGCTGAAGCGAATAGCAAATCTTGGATAAACAGTATCTTGCTGCACATAGCAAATCTTGGTTAAACATTATCTTGCTGAAGTGAATATAGCAAATCAACATTATCTTGCTGAAGTGAATATAACAAATCTTGGATAAACATTATCCTGCTGAAGTGAATATAGCAAATCAACATTATCTTGCTGAAGTCAATATAGCAAATCTTGGATAAACATTATCCTGCTGAAGTGAATATATCAAATCAACATTATCTTGCTGAAGTGAATATAGCAAATCTTGGATAAACATTATCTTGCTGAAGTGAATATAGCAAATCTTGGATAAACATTATCCTGCTGAAGTGAATATAGCAAATCTTGGATAAACATTAACCTGCTGAAGTGAATATAGCAAATCTTGGAAAAACATTAACCTGCTGAAGTGAATATAGCAAATCTTGGATAAACAGTATCTTGCTGCACATAGCAAATCTTGGATAAACATTATCCTGCTGAAGTGAATATAACAAATCTTAAATTTTGCTTTATCAGTCATTTAATGGTTGCAAATGTTGTTAAATGGTGACAAGCATAATACTATAAATGCATGGGCCTAAAACTAAACGATGTCACATTTTTGACAGTTTAACTTAAGATAACCGATTTGCGATGTGTTGTGTACTACTAAATATTAGCAAATGCTTTTAACTTCAACCAACGAATTGCAGTATTTCAAACACTGATTAGAGTTTAGTGTTTATACCTTCGTAGTTTCCATGTCTGCTTTCTCAGTTCCCTCAGACATGATCTCCGTTGGTTCCTTTATGATCACCTCGACCTGCGGTTGAGGTTCACCTGCAGGAGTTAATGTTCTTTCTCGTTCCACAACTTCCTCCTCCTCCATCATGGGACTGAAGACCTTACCAGGCTTGTTCACAACTGTGCAGGGCTCATCTCCAATCAGGAACGACCACCTAGAAGTAGCAATTGCATTGTTATTACTTTATTATCATAATTTGCTTCTTACCTGTGGTTTTATATTTTGTAAATTGAGGGTGCAACCAACAAATTACAGAACAATCAAGGAATTATGGTTCTAATCTTGTGTACCATCATCATATCATTTACTATTAATCATCATCATTATCATCATCATCATCATCAAAACATTATTCAATATTAAATGTGTCTTTTTTTTGTAATAAATTATGTGTGGAAATGAATGCTGAATAACCATTACTTACCACTTAGGATTTTAAAAAAAGGATAAGGAAATATATATACATCTCAGTCTTAGTTTTCAGAATTTTTTCAATCCAAAAAAATTAAAAATATCAAATGCATTTTAAACCATTCTAAAGTATGAGGCAGATAAAGTTCAATTTAAAGAACACTTAGAGAAGTTAACCTGTAAATGAAAACTCAGTGGTCAATGCTAAGGAATTTATGTGTACACCATTGAGTTCTGTTTTATTTGAATGGTGTTTTACGTCATTTTTAGCACATTTTAGGCATTATATGACAGTCCTTTTTTTTTTTGTGCAGACCACCCCTTTTTTCTGGATAGAACCAATACTGTATACCTCCTGCCATCCATAAACATCTTCACTTTCTCATTTGACAAGTCCAGCCGCAGCGCTGAGGAGCGAAAAGGTTTTAGACGCAAAATCTGTAAATACCTGTATTTGACAACCATAGGACTGTTGTTGGTGATGTTGACGTATCGTGTCACCTCCGTGTCATTAAGGATACAGCCGAAGTCCATCACGCTCTTTTCAAAGTCGAGATTTGGGAAGTAAACTTCTCCTCTCAGTGCAATGTAGTCCTGTACAAACATTGGGGATAATTATGTCAGTAACATTTTAGGGTTCAACAATAAATAGAGGATCTTACACGAGTACTCATTCATTATTGAATTTATTAAACGAGTTGGCAAAATGATATAATGCGAGGCTCTTATGAATGAGAACGAATGTTAGATTCTATTTATTACATAACTTATAACGCCTCATGTCCGTCAGAAAACGTACATTAACGTGACCACTAGTGGAATATCAAAATTTTGAAAATATTGAATGGTGTTATTACACTCCCACACCGCATGTTATGTGATATTAAAGTTAGAATATGCTGTATTGATTTTTTTTTTAATTTTGCAACTGTATATCAGATGTTTAATGTCGCAAATTGTGTTTATGACACATCCGCGCCATTAAACACAAATTGTGACTGTTAAAATGCTGATAGACTGCTGCAAAAAGCCAAAATTTCAATACCAGTCAACCCATTTATAATACATTTCATTGCTTTTGACACTATATCTGACCAACACATTGAAATAAAACTAAATTATGTTCCATGACTTGATTTGTGACGGGTTATGCACTATTTAATAGTTGCACATTTTTTAATGTCAAACAATAAGGAATTCTGCCAATTATGTTAGAATGTATGTTTTGCCCTAAATCATTTCAAACTTAGCTTTAAAATTAATTAAAACCAAACATTTCATAGATTTATATCGTTTATTCGAAATAACCTCATTAGTAGAATAAAAAATGCCAAAAGTGTGTGAAATAGGGTTGTGTGCGAGTTTCAGACATGTCTTATGAGAAAGTTGTACTAACCACATGGGGATGTTCCTTGTAGGTGATGTGAAGTATCTCATCGATGGTGCGGATATGTAGGTCATCCTTGTACGCGGGGTCAAACCTGACCCTCAGGGTGTACGTCTTGCCGATATCTAAGTGAACCTCCTGAATGTGTGGAAAATGAGTAAGGTATATTTGTTTGACATTCAGTGTATCAATCATTATTACAGCACATGTGTAGAATTATGTCAGTAGTTAACACATTCTTTTTTTTTAATTTTCAACGGAACAGAAAGTTGCATTGAAAATGGACTATCAAAAATATACTTTGGATGTAATATTTTTACTTCTCAAATCTTTTTCAAAAGTAAGATATTTTCATTTACCACAAAGTATGTTTTTATTCCTGACATTATTTTAGTACTACATGTATTTAAATTGTGTCTGAAAAGAATGAAAAACCTTTGACTCAACATGCTCAACAAACATTTTTATACCGCTATATGATTTTCAAATCACTATAACACATTTGTTTTATAGGGAAAAAAATAATAACACAGGCCTGATTTTAGTAATGAAAAGCATATTAATCCAAATAAAATAAAAAATAAAAATTTAAAAAAACATACGTGTGATAATAACGTTAAAATGAAGCTGAACTTACGGTCTCTGAGACTTCCGAATTATCGTCCAGCAGTATCTGGAATGGTTTGCTGAGTTTGAGTCCCGTGGTGAGTGGGAGCGTGGACACGTTACTGATCACCAGCTCGCGCGTCTGCACCTCCAGTGTATCCTCAGGTTGCTGTTGGAGAGAAAGGGGAAAAAAATGTCACTTTGGATGATTATGGTTTCATTAATATTATTATCAGGAAAAGACAACTGCAGCCATGCCTGTCAACTCTCCCATCGGGGGATAAATCTCCGGTAGTCCGAAGAAAACACACAAAAAATAAAAACATTTTAAATCTTGCTTATATAATAATACCAACAAAAAATAAATGCTTATATGTCATTTAAGTGCCAATGTTACATTATGTTAAGACAAATTACGGCCCTTGATATCATCACGTACCATGTATTGATCTGGAACAATACGAATCGGATGGAAATACTGTTATGTAACTTTCTTACATAGAATCAATATTTTTCTCTTGATTTAGCAAGACTAAACCAAGAACTAAATAAAATGGCACAAAAGTAATTTTTGCGCATGTGCATTTTTAATCATAATGTAAAATGCATGTAACGTTGCTTTGATTAATCTTTCAAGAATATTACGCCGATGTCTACTTGTAGCAGTGAGCTCTATGCTCAACTTATAGTGCTGCCACGCTGGAATACCAGACTGTAGACATGACAGGATACTCCACCCAGCCGTGCCAGGATGTAAATAAAGGATCTTACATGAGTACTCATTCATTATTGAATTTATTAAACGAGTTGGCAAAATGATATAATGCGAGGCTCTTGCTGAGCATTATCTCATTTTTGCTAATGAGTTTAATCAATTCAATAATGAATAAGAACGAATCTTAGATTCTATTTATTACATGACTTATAACGTCACATTACGTCAGAAAACGTACATTAATGTGACATCCATGACGTCATTAATTAACGTTATGTTATACCACTAGTGGAATATCGAAAATATTGAATGGTGTTATTACACTCCCACACCACATGTTATGTGATAAATCATAATGTTACCCATGCTACAGTTGTTGTGTTAAACGTAACAGAAGTCGTACCTTATCCACCCTGAAGTACATGCTCTTGGTGGAGAACTCCAGGAGTGGACTGATAAAGTCACTGGAGACATTGATCTTCATGATCAGTTCCTTGCCACCCTGTCTACCAATAATGGCATGGCACAGCAGACGCTCCTTCACGAACTGCGGACTGTGAACAATTGTAAAACAAAGTTTCGTTTAAATATTTACATAAATGATCAATCTGCACTTTATTATCAATAATATAAAACAAACATGAGACACTCCAATGTGGTTATAAATAAATACCGATAAGGGTGATCCTTTGGAAGCAACAAACACAACCAAGAAAATAAAGTAGCAGACTCAATTTTATCGAGTCTGTTCATGAGAGGTAATGTTAGAAGCAACACCTCTCATGCCCGATAGCACTGGCTTAAGCGGTATTCTACTTCAAAGGATCATTAAAAATGACACTACTGATTCGTAGCAAGGGGAATTAAATATTGTTGGCAGTGTTTTCTAGGGCTTTCATCAGAAATGATTTCACAATTTTTTATTTATTTTTTTCAAATGTATCAGTAAAAAAATATATTTTAAGCTAAAATAAAATAAAAAGATCTGTCATATTTGTATTGCTATACAATATATTCCTGTACTTGTTTAAAAAATGAGATCTAAAACTACTTCTGTTCCTTTTAATACCATTTTATAATATTGAATAATTAAAGAGACACAAGGCAATCTTGATTTCTTTAAAGCTTGTGGCATCACATAACTTGCATATTTGCAAAGCATTATTAATAAGAAAAGTATTTTTGCATGTTACTAATATTTTATTAAATTGCGCTAATAATATATTTGAATCAGTAGTAGAAAATAATTTTATCAAAGACAAATTAAAATCTCGAGGTGCTAATTTTAATGCTTGATAACTACTTCAAGATTGTCGGGTGTCCCTTTAAGTTACACAAGTGTTTGTGTGTACCTGGATACAAATCCCTCCAGTTTCAGGTCTATGCTGGATCCGGGTGGCAGATCAAATCTGTTTGGATTGACCTTGAATATTGGAGACTGAGGTGCAAGTGGGGGCGGCTGGTTCTGGTGGACAAATATAAAAATAGTCAGTTTTTTATATAAAAAACATAGCATCTTGGGAAAAAAATAAACGAATTTGTGTTCAAATCCAGTAGGTCTCTTAAGCATGCTAACCGTGCATTCAGGCAACTAGCAGTAATATATACTGCGCCCCTTATGAGCACATTTGCAAGTGGAAATTTAAACTGTTCTAGAATTAAATTTGTTCGCTGTTTAGAGCACTTTTTTTTTCTTACTACAGTGCTTTGGGGGGTATAGAATCACTTGGGTTAAACGTCTAATTTTAAAACGAAAGGAAAATGTTTATTTAATTTCTGATTTAGATTTACCCTTTTAGTTGTATGATAGCAAAATTTCTAAAATTATTGTCCTGAAACTGTGATTTTTTAATAGGCGTTTATGCACCCATATTTACATAATTTCATTAAATATCCTTAAAAGTGCCAAACTTCAACAAGTTACCTTAATTGATGATTGCATTTTGACTTTTGTCCCTAACATTTCTTAAAACAGCAAATATTTATTTCTGAGTTATTGTGACAGTATGAATTTTTCGTTTCAAAAACACACTTCATTCAGGTAGTATAGAATCATTTTTTCTGAGTGGTGTTGCACGTAGTGATATATTTTGCATGGAAAAATGTCCCAAATAATTTCACCGTTGAATAAATGTATGCTTATATCATATATCTTCAAGCCTGGAAAGTTTTAAAATAATCTAAAATATATGAGCTGAGAAAATTGAATTTAAACAGGAAATGATTCTTTACTACCAATGATTCTATACACCCCAAAGCACTGTACTTATTCGTGAGCATGTGCAGTTATCCTGTAAGCCTTTGATTTAAATACGCAAGACTTGCAGAGAAAAGATGAATGGAAAAAAATGGGAACCTTCTGAAACTTATAACAACTATTTAAAATCATTTTAGTCTCAAATTACTCAGTGGTTCCTGATTAGTTTTGTATTCTGTGCTCAGAAGGTCAATTTAAATATCCTGTTTTTATTACAGCCGGTGTATTGTATCAATGGCATACCCGGTTTTTCATATCCAGTGGATTGTAAACCTGCATCTCCTTCTTAGCTTTGGCAATGGGAGAGAATCCATCCATACTCCATACTAGCTGCTGGTGTCGCCTCCCTTTGTTGGTCAGGTGGAACACTTTACAGTATGGGCGATTGCTGTGGAAGGAATATTCAGATAAATAAGGTCAATTATAGAATCGAAATCCTTGCAATGAAATCTTTGGTATAAAGTTTAACAAGCTGACAAAATGAAATGAACTGGGGTTGTATGTCACATTAACATATAATTTTAGGTTACAGTGGGAACAACCTTAGACGGAAATGAGATGAAGGATGAAGTTTCCCATCAGACATGCCTCCGCCAGAGAGAAAACCCATATGGGGCAGAGGTTGGTGGCCCTAAGGCGGGAGGCATTATGCACTGAGCTATAGATATACGTATACTGAGGCTGCCCAGCGAGCTGATAAATAGAATATATCGAAAATATGATATAACCCTAATAGTCAAATTACTGCTGGCTTCTCAACGATGTAACCCCAATACTGGTATGCTGTAGGTTAGAAGCCCAATCAGACACATGGCTTATTTCCCCAACCCCTCACCAATCCTTGATATTAAGCTTCTTCCAACAAAATATATGGCCAATAAATATTAATTATAAATCAGATCTATCCATGTGCCAATGACAAATTGTTCAAAAAGTTTCAGGAAGCACACACATATACACATTGTTAGATATACACATGGTTAGATCCAACTTCCTAGGTCTCCTCTAGGGTGCAAGGGACAATTATCATTACAACACTAAAATATCTAATGAAGCAATCATGCTTTTATATCAAATAGACTTTTCCCTACCTGAAGTTAGGCCCAAGGTCCAGATGCGGTGTTAGAGGTGGGTCAGACACTATGGTGGTACCCTGACCGTAACCCTGGAGGGGGATGAGGCGGACCTGACTCTCGAGGAAGTTAATCTGTAGTTTGTCCTGGAACCTGACACTGTCAGTCAGACACGCGGTCACTGTGATCTCCATACTCTTCTCTGGAGGAATCTCACCATCTGATGGCTCTACACGGTATGCAGACTTGGGTCGCACCTGAATGGTAAATAATACATGATATGCAGACTTCGGTCACACCTGAATGGTAAATATTAAATAATAATCAAGCGTAATTTCAAGAAGTAACTAGATGCAACTAGACGTAAAGTAAATATGAGTATTTTACAAATGGACTATAACAAATACATTTTACAAACAAAATAAATACCTACTGTTTGCAGCAATATATGGCCTATTAATCCACTGAACTATAATGGTGCATTTTCAGAAATGTTAACATCAATTTGCAATTAAATTTACTACAAAAAATACAACAATAAAATTGTGAAAGAATTCATACAACACTTTTGTCACAGAATTGAATTCATTTTCAAAAAGTTTAATGAGAAACACAAATTTTATTTACCCAGGTAAAAGATCCCCCTGAACAAACACAACAAGTATCGATCTTGTTTTACACTCTACTGTCAAAAGTATTAAGAACAACCTACCATATGTGCGGTGAATCTGGCTGGGATTAGAGACTCATTGGACAGTAGTATTGTCTTGGGTTTGTCCATCAGCACGGGTACAACTCCCCAGTCCAGCTCCAGAGGCATAATGTGGACCACAGGTCCTTCTCCAATACACGCTACATGCACTGGCTGTAAAAGAAAGTAATTGTTAATTTCATGAAGGAGTTATGCAAGTTAGATCAGGCAAGATTGTACGTGAAGTTCCATCCTAAGCTGCAATGTCCGAAAACCTTTATTTTATGTGATTGAATAGTACTATTTTATTTTGTTTGATGGTCAATATTAACATCGAGCCTAAAATACCTGCTAAGCAATGGAATAGATTTTTTTAAAGGGATATGAATTCATATTTTGAAAATTAGTTTTGTGTGAAGGTTGTTCCTGAAGATTAAACTATGTATAATCCCAGGAGACCATTTTATAATCTCTGGGGCCTAAAAAAATGGCAAAGAATATGAGAACAATGGGCATCTTACCATTGGGGGATCTGGACTACCAAATATGGCAATCTGGGCGACAACATCTTGTTCCTCGAGCATCTGGGCCTCAATAATGAGGGGGACATCACAAACTGAGTGTGGCTCTACGATACCCTGGAGATACACAACACAGATATACATGTCAATATTCTTAATAACATTTTACACATATTAACATAATAACATTTAAAATTCAACAATAATTTCTACAAGTTCCAACACACAAATACAAATTTATAAACATTCTAATTATCTTGTTTGTTGACTCGTGGCATCCCATTAGTTGTTCTACTTAACTTGCATTTTGCATCATTAATACTATGAATATTTGTAAGCAAAGTTTGGTGCCCATTCCTTAGAATATTACTGACTATATTTTACCAATAAAATATTGAAACCTAGGGTAGATTAACAAAGAAAAACTGAAAACTCAAATTTTTATTTAATGAGATGCAAGAAAGTTTTAAAGTAAAAATGATACCGAATTAATGAAATGAGACGGTAATCTTACTGCTTGATAAAAAGGAGAATGCCGCTTGTCCCTTTAAGATCAAAAATCATAATTAGCTCAGTGACAAAACCATCAGATCGAGTAATATGGAGTTTCGTCATTTTGTGCTTCTTTGTTTTGTATCTATTTGCTCATTTACAACACTCACCTTAGCCTGTGGACTCTTGTATGTAATTGGTGTATCATCGTTTACATTTTGTGGTACCAGCTCATACTTGGCCGGTAGATCCGAGTCGTTGTGAAGCTTGATTCCATGCTCGTATGAATGACGAAGGAAGCAGCGACCGTAGTCCAGGATGGGGCTCAGTACAGTGATCAGAGGCACAATACACCTGGAGACAAAGTTATTGTATTTTAGGTTTTAAAAAAATTGCTGCACCATCAACATATTGTCGGAGGTAATATAGAGATGCATGATACACAGGATTCTGAGAACTCTGCCCTACTACTACTATTGAATAGATTATTACAATACTTAAACATGCTTGTAGGACAAACTCTGATACATGGGTCTGCCTGGTTTAAGCCCAATCGCATGACAATCAATTACCAGCATGACAACCAAGTATCACCATGGCAACCAGAAATCACCATTACAACCAAGTAATTAGTATCACCATGGCAATAGGTCCTTGTAACCAAATATTATTGCATTGGCAACAAATTATCAATTAATGATCAATTACCAACATAGCAAACAAGTATCATCATGGCAACCACGTATAACCATGGCAACCAAATATCACAATGGCAATATGTCCTTGTAACAAAACTGCATTTAAAAGACAATAAATTATTGCATGACAATCAATAACCAGCACAGCAACCAAGTATCACCATGGCAACCAAAAATCATCAGGGTAACCAAGTATCACCACGGCAGCAGGTCCTTATAACAAAATTGTATTGCACTGGCAACAAATTATTGATCGACAATCAATTACCATCATAGCAACCAAGTATCATCATGGCAACCAAGAATCATCGTGGCAATAGGTCCTTGTAACAAAATTGTATTGCACTGGCAACAACTTATCGATCCACACTCAATAACCAACATAGCAACCAAGTATCACCATGGCAATCAAGTATCATCATGGCAATATGTCCTTCAAAAAAGATTGTATTACACTGGCAACAAATTACTGCTTGACAATCAATCACCAGCATAGCAACCAAGTCTAACCATGGCAACCAAATATCACAATGACAATATGTCCTTGTAACAAAATGTATTGCTCTGGCAACAAATTATCGCTTGACAATCAAATATTAGCATAGCAACTAAGTAACACCTTGGCAACCAAGTAAACCATTGCAAACAAACATCACAATGGCAATATGTATTGCATTAGAAACACATGTCCATATGACAATCAATTAAAAGCATAGCAACCAAGTATATATATCACCATGGCTACCAAGTATCAACAGGACAAAGTGTCCTTGTAACAAAATTGTATTGCGTTAGAAACAAATGTTTGTATGACAATCAATTACCAGCATAGCAACCAAGTATCTCCATGGCAACCAAGTATCAACACGACATTATGTCCTTGTAATAAACTTGTATTGCATTGAGTATCATCATGGTGATATGTCCTTTTAACAAAATTGTATTGCACTTGCAACACATTATTGCATGACAATCAATTACCAGCATAGCAACTAAGTATTACAATGGTAAATCTCTGTAACAAAATTGCATTAGCAACAAATTACCACTTGACAATCAATTACTAACGCAGCAACCAAGTATCACTAAGGCAATCAAGTATAACAATTGCAACCAAGTATCACCATGGCAATATGTCCTTATAACAAAACTGATTACCAGCATATCAACCAAGTATCACCATGGCAACCAAATATAATCATGGCAACCAAATATCACAATGGCAATATGTTTTTGTAACAAAACTGTATTTCAAAGACAACAAATTATCGCATGACAATCAATAACCAGCATAGCAATGAAGTATCACCATGGCAACCAAAAATCATCAGTGTAACCAGGTTTTACCTCAGCAACAGGTCTTTATAACCATCATAGCAACCAAGTATCACCATGGCAACCAAATATAACCATGGCAACCAAATATCACAATGGCAATATAGCCTTGTATTAAAACGTATTGCATTGACAAGAAATTAATGCTTGACAAACAATCACCAGCATAGCAACCAAGTATCATGATCACAACCAAGTATAACCATGGCAACCAAATATCCCAATGGCAATATGTAAAATGTACTGCATTGGCAACAAATTATTGTTTGACAATCACCAGCATATATAGCAACCAAGTATCACCATGGCAACCAAGTATAACCATGGCAATCAAAGATCACAATGGCAATATGTCCTTGTAACAAAACGTATTGCATTGGCAACAAATTATTGCTTGATAATCAATCACAAGCATAGCATCCAAGTATCCCCATGGCAACCAAGTATAACCATGGCAACCAAATATCACAATGGCAATATGTCCTTGTAACAAAATGTATTGCATTGGCAACTAACTATTGCTGGACAATCTATTACCAGCAGCAAAGTATCAACATGGCAACCAAGTATCAACATGCCAATGGGTCCTTGTAACAAAACTGCATTGCATTGGCAACAAATTATCGCATGACAATCAATTAACAGCGTAGTAACCAATTATAACCATGGCAACCAAGTACCACCCTAGCAACCAAATATTAAAATGGCAAAATGTCCTCGGAACTAAATTGTTATGCATATGGCAACAAATAATCGCATGATGATCAATTACCAGCATAGCAACCAAGTATCACTATGGCAACCAATTATCACTATGGCAACCAAATATCACCATTATTCCGTGACAAACAAAATGCCACAATGACAAACAGCAGTCCTTTATGACACTGCGCAAAACAAATAAACCAAATAATTTAAATTCCCAAAAAGAGTCTGCCACAATGACTTACTTAGCACTGACTGGCAGTGAAACTATTTCCTCTCCGACGTTCTCCACGTCCACCACCATGCTCATCTCATACTTCTTGATCGTGTTGGAGATAAAGTTCACCGTCACTTTAATCTCGCTCTGCGGTTGGATTGTCCCTGACGAGGGGATGATCTCAAACTCCCGCGGTGGTCCCACGCCGAGGGCATGTGACTGTGAGCCCATCTCACTTCTATTACTGTCGAGATCGCTGGTTCCACAGATGCTGTCTGTGACCCCGTCACCGGGAACACGGAGGTGAAAACTCATGGGCACGAGTGAGGTGTTGGTCAGGGTACACGTTTTAGTGTTCAGGAAACCTGAAATAAACACATAGAAAATAGCATTATTTATTATTCATAATAATGAAACATCATTTGTGATATATAGATTATCTGTAACGCGTGTAATATCACAATATCCTCCAACATAACATATCATGTTTTCACTTTTCTTTAAAAATTTATACACAACACTTAAATGTGACAAAATATTTGCTTTGCTTTTTTGCTAAGTATTAAACATAAAAATGTCAGAAATAATCTTGAACAAAAAAGCTGAAAAAATTCTCTTAATTAAATGGAGCAATTTTGTTAAAGGAGCCCTTTAATACCCTTATAACTGATATTTATTTGATAGATCTATTTGTATAAAAACTATTGATATATTTCTCACGGTTAAAATCACAGCCGAAACACGTTATTATTACGTTTCCATATATCACTCGGCACACCTTTACGGAAATCAACGGGAAAAAATCCGGAATATTACGAGTTTACACGAAGTCCAACTTCGGCGATGACGTCACACAGATGCCCAGATACAATCAACAATTACGATGTTTCAGTTTCTGAGAGTGTACTCTTTTTTTTCCAAGCTGATTAAAACTATTATATCTATTTTATTATTTTTCAATAAATACTTATCTGATCTGATCATGATTTACATGATCAGATTATTGCTTGCTAATTTCACTAATGTCCTATAAATCTATTATTTTTTTTAATAATTATAGTACATGAACCTCTAGGCCAAATTGTTTGAAACAGCCAGAACAAAGTCATTTTATGACACTGTGTATTCCGTAACAAGTGAAAGAAGGGTTTTATGATCCTAGCGATATCCTGTTATCACCTTTCTGTAACACAGTCAGTTAGTTTTATGACCCTGCATATTCAAGATTGAGTGGCAAGTAAGGGTTTTATGGCATTTATGGTATTTTGCAGTACTTAGCCACTTTTACCCAGCTTATATGGCATCAGTTGTATTACCATGTGTATTTCACCATCAGTGGTAGTGAATTCAGTGCTGTATGGAACAAAGCATATTTAGGCCAATATAACTTTATAAAGCTCTTATTTATAAATATCTACACCAAAAAAGAGGTTATAACATTAGAAAAATGAATGGCGGTGGGAATATAAACCTTATAATTAGACATAATATTATAATACCTAATACAATTATATATGTGGCTCATTACCTGCTTAAACAAATAGGGTAGATAAGTATGGAGAATTATCTTTTTCTTCACTCACAGGTTTTTTTGGCTGTTTTTATAGCCGAAATTCGGTCATATTCCCAATGCCAAAACATATACTTTTTTCCCAATGAAGAGGAAATAATTCCCAATTTAAAAAAAATAATATATATATCTTTTATTTTTAAGAGTGCCAATCCAATGATTGGGGTTCAAAAGCTTAAATAAATGCTTCTGTTTATCTTGGTGTACAAAAAACAGTATTAAAGATATAATTATGAAAGGAATGATTTACTTTATATTTTTCCGAATTTTATTAAAAATCGCGCTAAAATTCCCAATTTTCTGAAAAATCGCGTTAAAATCGTGTTAAAATTCCCAATTCCAGTGGTACGGGTCATGTTACCAAAATCATGAAAAAAAGCCCCGACTCATTATTTTGTAACCTGATAAACAAACTTCTAACATGTATTTGTTGATATCATCATATATTACAGGATACAGAAATTAGATTTGGCATACAATGTTTGAGGTCAGCCCTTCCAAACGGGGTTTGTCAGAAACCGGAACATAATTTTACTGGGCCAGTTTTTTATATAAATAATTAAAAAAAAATAATATTGGGGTAATTATGTGAGGTCTTATTAAAATGCCTGAAAAAAGGTAACACACATGCTTTGAATTAGCAATACCTGAAGCGCGATTGATAAAAATAGAGTATTCTGGAGAAGAACTTGGACAGAACATGGAATGGTGATATTTATATAACTCTTACCCTTAGACCTTCGAATGACAATTATGCGATCAATGTGTACATTTGTCTTATTTCCACTGTGTATGCCTGCCGCCACCTCAGTGGGGTAAAACGTTGATAGGCGCATAATAAGTGATATGTTAATAAACACAAACAACAAAGACAAACTATGAAAGTATGCAATCAGTTAGTCTCATTTATTTGACATCTGGGTTTGTTACAAAAGGACGTTTACATTATGCACCATGTGACTTGCGTTTGACCAAAAAACGTGTGGACAATTTCAGACCGTGTGTAAACGTTTCTTGTAAGACGTCACTACACTGACACCTGTATTTTGCCGATCAAACAGTGCATAGTACCTAGATAATAGATTTAAACTAATGTATTTCATATCATTTTTTTTTTATTATTAACATTTTAGTGTGAAATGGATAACAATTAATTAAATGATCATTTTAGGTAAGTTGTACATTTATAAAAATCAGTGTATCATTTTATGTCTAGGGCAGAGAACCTCTACGGAAAATCCACACATTAAAAAGTCAAACGCGTATGCACGTCGGAGGACGGTTCATTAAAAAAATCCTCTTGCCGTTCGTAGACATGTTTTTAGGTCAGAGAAAACGTAAAGCCACGGCTTCATGTTATAGGAGAGCAAATCCCTGAACTTCTGTGATGCAACAAGTTTTTCTCAGAAATGAGTCTGCAGTCAATAAACAATTTCATCCCTATGTATTTCATACTTTCAGTGACAGTTGCCTTTAATACTTCAAGAATGTATGATCTAAGTTATCTCAATAAAATATTGAGAACCTGTCTGTGTTGTCAATCTGCCAGATATGGCGCGGTACTTTGTGTGACGTCACACACCGGAAATCAGCGGAAATAAACCGGAGGCGAATACGGATATTGTATCGGTCAACAGGTGATTTTTTAACTGGCGATAAAAAGCACGGAAAGCGATATATCACCAAAAAATGAGTTGCAATGTGTTTATATAGTGTTCAATAATAAATATAAACAAGAAACAAGAGGTATAAAAGGGCTCCTTTAATAGAAGTAAATAGAATATTTTTTGCACTAACTTTATGACACCTTAATGTAATGTGATTGGTCAGAATTCTATCTAAACTTACCAAATGAGACGTTGCCAAACTTGAGTCTGGGAATATCAAACTGGAATGTTGGTCCTATCACAGATCCCCTGCAGAAAATATTTATTCACAAATTAGAGCCTCTAAATAACATAAATCATCTGTTGCTGATCAGTTTAATAACAATTATAATTAATTCTACATGATCAGCTTTAAAAGAATACCCAGTTTCTTAAAAGAGCTTTAACAATACTAGAGTAACATAAACATGAAAATTATAATAGTTTCAACAAGTTTCATTTCCAATGAAACACTCAGAATATTAAAGGGGTTGTTTCTAAGGTTTGAAAAATAACTGAAAAATAATGAAATTTTCTATTTTAAAATGTCTTATCATAATGAAGTAGCCTAAAAATTACACCTTATTTACAAGGATAATTATTTTGCATTATAATATGTACTATCCTTGGTTACGCACCACAGTTAATTAAAAAATATAATGCCAGATTCCGTTCAAAGTGTATGGTGAATTCACATTGTAGACCTGAGCAGTATAGTACTTACACATTAGATTGATGACACTTTTATCATGAATAAAGAAAACAAACAAGATTCTTTAAAAAAAAATCCTGATGTGTTGTATGTTTACTTTACATGGACAAAATTAAAATTTAATCAGATTGAAGCTAATGACTGCTTGTTTCCTTGCTGCAATAACTATGTAAGTGCAAAGACCAATGTGACAAAGCGCTCGTTGTGCAATTCTGCTTTTATTGCATGAATCTTGTTGGACTGACTAATTTCAAACCAGTTGCTATGGAAACACAATAAAATAATATTTGCATGAATCTGGTAGGACTGATCAATTTCAAACTGGTTGCTATGGAAACAATAATATTTGCATGAATCTGGTTGGATTGACCAATTTCAAACCGGTTCCTATGGAAACACAAAAAATAAATCTTTGTATGAATCTGGTTGGACTGATCAATTTCAAACCAGTTGCTATGGAAACAATAATATTTGCATGAATCTGGTTGGACTAACTAATTTCAAAATGGTTGCTATGGAAACACAAACAAATAACATTTACATGAATCTGATTGGATTGACTAATTTCAAACTGGTTGCTATGGAAAAAAATAATATATTTGTATGAATATGGTTGGACTGATATTTCAAACCAGTTGCTATGAAAATAAACAAAAAAAATTGCATGAATCTGGTTGCACTGATTAATTTCAAACCGGTTGCTATGAAAACACAAAAAAATAATATTTGCATGAATCTGGTTGGATTGATTAAGTTCTAACTGTTTGCTACAGAAAAACTAACAATAAAATGTGCATAAATCTGGTTGGACTGACTAATTTCAAACCTGTTTCTATGGAATCACAAAAAAATAATATATTTGCATGAATCTGGTTGGACTGATTAATTTCAAACCAGTTGCTATGGAAACACACACAAAAAAAATATTTGCATGAATCTGGATGGACTGATTATTTCAAACTGCAACAGAAACACACAAAAAAAATATTTGCATGAATCTGGTTGGACTGATTATTTCAAACTGCATTGAACTGATTAATGTCTAACTGTTTGCTTCAGAAAAACAATAAAACTTGCATGAATCTGGTTGGACTGACTAATTTCAAACCTGTTGCAATGGAATCACAAAAAATAATATTTGCATGAACCTGGTTGGACAGATTATTTCAAACTGCAACAGAAACACAAAAAAATAATATTTGCATGAATCTGGTTGGACTGACTAATTTCAAACTAGTTGCTATGAAAACACAAAAAGTAATATTATACAAGTAAAAAGCATCTCCTTGAACAATGAAGACTTGAAATTATTTAAATTAACTAACGTGAATGTTATGTTCAATGTTTCGGGTTCACCATCTACTTGGAATGAGAATTCTTCTTCGAAGTCTCCCAGGTAAGGACTCTTGAATGAAACCTGTATGGCCTGATGTCCGCCTGGCATAACTATTCCCTCTGCGGGATTGAACTGGAAACATGGTCCAAACACGGATTGGTTTGGAATCACACTGTAGATAGCATCTATATCACCCTTGTTGGCCATGATTACTTCATAATAATGTGTAGATCCAATGAATATATTTCCCATGTCAAGCATTTGCAGGGAGAACTGAACTTTCGGCCCAGCGCCTTCTCCTTTAATTCTCAAAGGGAGGCGACTCTCCCGTCCTGTGATGTCACAGAATGCAGTTCTGGTGTATGATTTTGCTTCCCTCGGTTTGAAGATCACGTTGACGTCCACGCTGGAGTTTGGCCAGATGTCACCCTCGCTTGGTTCCAGCTTAACCACATCATCATTAAACAGCATATCGTCATTTTGAATGAGCTACAAATGAAAAAAAATATGTCATATGAAATCTATACAAGTCTGTATATAAAGATTATCTCTTCTATATATACAATAAAAGATTTGGGGCTTATATTATCTCTTATTTCACCTTTTTTGTTTGTGATGTTGTTTAGTTGTGACCGTTCGTACTCACCTGCTTCCTGTTCTGGAATGTGCGCCCGAGGATGGAGAGTTTATCACGGAGGGTGGGGTCCTGGATGCATTCTTCCAGGAATCTGTCTGAGTCTGTCTTCTCCTCCTCCTCCAGGGTGGATGTGATCCTGCCGGGAGAGATGGTAGTAAGTTATATAGTGGTATAGCAATCATATACTTTGGGTTGATGTTCAGTTTTATTTTTTTGTTTTAACGGGACTTATGGCAATTTTGCTTTATTTTTATTCAAACTTAATTTAAAAAGCAAGAATCTTTCAAAAAAAAAGTTTTTCTTTCCAAGCTGTTATAGTGACATTTAAACCAGACGGAGATTCTACGAGAAATATTTCAACTTTATAGTCCTGCACACAGGAATACGATGCCTTAAAGGCAGGACATGATAATAGGATACCCCACCCAGTTACATTATACAGACACTGTCTTTGGTATGACCTGGCCATGGACTGAACCCACAATCTTCCACATGTGACTGGCACTCATACACTTGTTGAGAAAAAAAAATAGTACAGTGTTTATAGTGTAAAATGGTATAGTGTTTAAGGGAGTTATCTGAATTGAAAAACAATCTCTTTGGGAGACATTCAACATGTCACCAAAAGGATGGTATTTTGATCATGCTGATGTTAACTATGCATCAATTGTACAAAAAAAACCATTAGGCTTATCCCTTTTTGTTTTATGAGGAATACTTTTTGTGTGATCAAGTGAACTGAATATTTCTCCAATCTGCCAGTTTAAGAGAAGTAACAATTTGGGACAGATTATCCATATTGGTTGTTTGGTCAGTTTTGCATATAAAAACGATTGAATTTTGTACTCACTGATACTTCTGCTGGTCTTCTTCCTCTTTTGTTGCAAACTGTGTCCATCTAAAATGAGCTATGACATCAGTTCTGTTGCTAATGGTTACCGTCCTCTGGTTGGCCATTGAGATGAATGTATTTTCTATGCGTATGGAGTTTTTATCCAGCCTGACATTGGCATCCTGGGCAGCTCCGTACAGGGACACGAAGACGTCCTCTCCGGTGTCGTAGTGAATGATGAGATCTCGACGATGATCGCCTACCTTTTCGGGGTTAAACTCAATGCTGACCTGTAAACTCTCCTGGACGGCCAAAGTACCAATCTCAGGGTTCACGGAGAATGGTCTGAAATAAAATGCAATACAACTTGATGTGTTTTCGTAAGACAAACATATTTGCACGCGCATATTCTGAAAAATTAACGACCTTTTAATAAGGTCAAACTAAATACCATTTCGATCTACTGACGGTCTGGCTATTGGAATTAAATGTCTCACGTTACAGGGCTTTGTCAGTAACTCACATAGATTGAAGAACATGTTTGTTTGTTTGAATGGTGTTTAACGCCACTTTTAGCATATGTAATGCCAGTCAATTCTTTTGTTGTAGAGGTACTATTAAACATGGAACTATGCCCAATGTGTGGTTGATGCATGTAGTTGCTGAGAAATAAATGAAATGGAAAAATTGCAGGTACCACTGCAGTTGCACCTGGAAAAGCAACACTGTAGTCACCCTTATTCCTTCAAAAGGTTAGGAAAACAAGAGGCCCAAGAAAGCCCCTATTGCTTTACTGGTTTAATGGGATGGAGTGTCAGCTATTGCTGGTTTTCAAACGTATCCAAAGCAAAGTTAACAAAAGTTAAACATTTTTAAATAATTCAAGGTCACTAACTCTCCCTTCGGCCAGTAGAGTTAAAAGGACACATACTTGTCAACTCTGAGAGTAAACTTGGCTTCTTTGTTGCCAATGTTTCTGATGAGCAGTGTCTTGGTGTTTGCGTATTTGACAGGACCAATGGGAAAGTTGATCTCATCAGGGAAGTCCAGAATGGGACGTGAACCGATGGCTCGCACGGGCACGATGAACTTCTCTCGCTCTGTGATGCACACAAGCTCATGTGAATAGTCCTGAAAAAGAAATTGGTCATCAATGGAATCATTTTGTAAGGTGAAATACTAGCTTTGGTAATTCACAAAGTTCTATTGCTATGTGTAGGCAAATGCAAAAGATTATATGAAGAAATTCCAACAAGTAAATTCCTAAAAACAGTTAAATTTACAATACTTTTTATTCGAACTCCTACTTTTGAGCAAAAAAGCATACCCGTTGTTTTTTTGTTTCTCTTTTTTTCATCTTTAAAACCAATTTAAGTTTTTTTAAATATAGAAATGAGAGATACAGCAAGCTTGATATATTGTTATTTTAATATAACATTTCAAACAATTGTACGGTATATTATGCTAAGAAAGACCTTTGAATATGTTAAAATGTTTCGATGTCCCGTTAAAATATCTTTTTTGCATAATATAATAACCTCTTAGTCAGTTTCATAGCAAGGCCAAAATAATTTTACCTTAATTTCATCTGGTGTAAACTGTAGTCTGAATGTTGTAGGAAGCCCTGGCCCTACTTTATGTCCGACATCATGTGGACTGATAATCTTGAAGTATGGAGAGTCTGCCTGTGTCACCTTCACCAGACGCGGCACCTGTAATATCGAACATAAGTTTGTAGAAATTGCCCCTGTAGGACTATGTAATCTGATCATCCATTTTTGTTAAGAGAAGTTGTAGTTTATAAGTTAAAGGGACACATGGCAATCTTGAAGTCTTTATTCAGCATTAAAATTAGCCTCTCGATTTATTAATCCACTATCATTTTGACTTTAAATCTGCTGGCATATATTTAAATACAATTTTAATTTTTTAACTTTTCTTCGTTATTCTACCATATGTTTGAATATATAATATTATTGGTGACATGTAATGTACTCTTAGTAATATGCAAAAAACAATTTGCTTTATAGTATTCTTATAATTAATATTAATGATTGACAAATGCAATTTATGTTGAAAAACTAACAGGACGCTGCAAGTTTTTAAAAAATCAAGATTGCCGTGTGTTCCTTTAATGAATCTATTCCTCTTACGTGGTCTCATTGGAAAGACTGTTCTTGTTTTCAAGCTAAGAAAAGACCAACCCTCGGCATAACTGTTTTAAACTGTTTTCTAACTGCTTTTTGCAGTCTCAGTTCAGATAACAGTCCTAATAACTTCTAGGGTTTTATTTCATAATACTTGAAATGTCTCACTGTGGGTTGCTATAGTTACCTTGTCTCCATTTCTAAGCACTAATGGAACTTCGTATGTCTCAAATGGGACAAACTTCTGGAAGAAAATCTCCGAGGGAAATGGCTGGAACATTGGCTCATCTATATTCACTTGGGAAAACTGAAATTTAACAAATATTTATCATCATCAGATTTCTAAATTTCACAGACAAATTTGAATGTGGCATAAACAGGTATCATTGTAAAGATAAGGCAACATATAACATTTACATGCATATATATAATTTTGCTAATTTAATTTTATTAAATAATATTATTCATAAGTAACCTGTTACTCAAAATATGTATTGGTATCACCATGACAACCATATATCACCATACAAATCACAGTTGAAATCAAGTAATAGCATGATTAGATAAACTAAACAAATGCAGATAAAGTGTCTTGCTCAGGGACACAACATATATGGTAATGGCAGGGATCAAACTTATGGCTTTTTAAGGCTGGGACCAGCGTTCTACCACTAGATCACAGCGCTCCATAACATGGTTAAAAATCACCATGACAACAACAAAGTGCAACTATGGCAATGTATCATCTTAATCACCTTGACAACTATCTGTGACTGATAAGTGTCACATGACAACCAAATGTCATTATAACATGGATATTACCATGACAACCAAAATACAGATTTCAACATGACAAATGTTAAAGTATGACAAACTATATCTACAATACTGACAACCTGAATAAAACATGGGATAAAAAACAAAACACTCCATGCAAATAGGATGAGGTAAATTTCATGTACTAATTTCTAAAAATCTGTGACATGCAATCAAAAAGGTATAGAGTTTCCGTTTACTTTAGAATTCATGTATACGTATTGTCAAAAACTATAGAAACACAACAAACTTCAAGAATATTATTAAAAACTGTCGTCAGCAGAGTCAGAAAGAAACATATTCAATGTGTGTCTAACCATAAATGTTTAACTGCAAAATACGAAAAGAAAGAGTAACTAAATAAGTAGCCACAATCATTTTACAATTTTACATAAATTTAAATCTGGTATGGTATGCAAGAAAGTATCTTCTTCACGTATGCTGCATAATGTCATTTCATATTTTTTATTTCACAAATGCCATATCGCGAATGTGTCATGCAGCGATTTACAATGCACCTATTTATATCTAAATATTGCTACTTGAATCGCAAAATTTAATGCCCACCAAACAAAATGATTTCGCAGTACCCAGTACATATGAGGGGTGCATCTATAAACATCTGTATGTAAAAAAACGCACCCCAGACGTCAAATAAATGAGACTAATTGACATTATATCTTATTTTATAAACAAGTGCATTATTTTTTATTCAATGAAATGAATATATTCAAATGATGTAACGTAATATTTTACCTGCTAAGGATTGTATATATACATTTTTAAATCATATATTTATATGAACGCTCATGTAAGATTATCTGTATGCCTATCTTAAAAGAGAGACATTATTTGTGTAAATCTGGATATGCTGACATTTTCAAAACTATATTACGGTACATTTAAAGCTCTTTTAAACTTCAAAAAGACCTGAAATTCATGTCATTTTATAGTAGTGGTTTTAAAAAAATAGATTCTGAAAATGGTAATGATGTGGTAATTATGGATAATATAAAAAAACTCATAGGAGGCCATGAATCTCAGGTCCAGAACAATCTGTCTATCATTTTTAAACAATTTACTTTTGATTTTTTCACCAAGAGATGTACTGAGTTGGCTGATTCTCCCTGCAATAAGCAACGTTTACATGAAAATAAATAATGTTCTTTACCAACATCTTTCAATAGATCATACATTTAACATTTCTCAACACCTCATACATTTAACATTTTCTAACATCTCATACCTGTAACTTTTGGCAACATCACATACATTTAAATTGTGGCAACATCTCATACATTTAACCTTTCTCTCCAACCTGTTGGCAAGGTAACATACATTTAACTGTTGCTACATCACATACATTTAACCTTCAGTAACATCTCATACATTTAACCTTTTCTAAGATCTCTAACATTTAACTCGTGGCAACATCACATACCTTTCTACTCAACCTTTTGGCATCTTCACATACATTTAACTTTAAGAATGATTTAAAATTTCTTTCAGAGTTTATTTTAAAACATCTGTTATTTTAATAGTTTGTTCTCTATCCAAAGTTTCATTATTAGATAATGTTTCAAATTTAGTCTAATCTATAATGAGCACTCATTAAATTAGCATAAGAGGAGTGAACGCAGAACTATTGTAATTACGGTATAGTTAGTAGACTGTCCCCAGATTCATCTGTTTATTGAGAATCTCTATAATTCATTCATGTAATTAACTGACCCCCCCCCCACCCGAGCAATAAAATAGCCATTTTCGCACAGCAGGGCATCAATTATCTGACAGCAGATAGGCACATATAAAAAATAGAAATAAGTTGGTGTAACAAAATGCTATCTGCAAATAGAGATAAGGCAGTGATATATACTTCTAACATTTAATTCTGCATGGACAAAGTTTTAGCTCATTAGCTGGCATGTTAGGTGATTTTATTGCCATTTTATTGTCCTCATGCTGAGTATGTTGACCACCAAGCTGATTATCATGTAACTTGAGCCGAGTCGAAACTACTACATATTTTCGGGATAGTCCACAAACTGATTAAAGATAATTACAGAACCTGATACAATAGTTTCACGTTCAGCCTCAAGACCTACATACTGATAAAAATATATCCCCACCCACCCCAAAAAAAAACACATACACAATATATAATCTATAATTAAGAATTGAAAAAAAAAGTTAACAATCATTTTTTTACAAAAGTTTATCAAAACACAAACATTACGACAATACATGTATGTGCAAAAAAATAAAATATATATAAATGTTACTTTTGAGTAAACTTTTTTGCAAATAAAAGTAATTTTTACAATTTACAGAATAATTACAGTGATATCCAAGTGAATAATAAATCTATCATTCTCAGAGTGAATTATATCTGTATAATCATCTGCCTTGTTTAAATGGAAACTTTTTTGCAAATACAAGTAATTTTTACAATTTACAGAATAATTACAGTGATATCCAATTGAATAATAAATCTATCATTCTCAGAGTGAATTATATCTGTATAATCATCTGCCTTGTTTAAATGGATCCTTCGTTAAGATTATTAATTTTATTAATTGTTTTACTATGTAAGACTTGCAGCACATTCAACTTAATCTCTGCAGCTTCTGACCTTTGGTGAATTATGACTAGATAATGTACTGAAGGATCAAATGAAACTGTGATAATAAGACATTTCTATGTAAATGAAGGTCATTACAAGCTGTTTATCATACCTAATAAGGAACACACATAAATGTTGAATAAATAGAAGGAATCATGCATATGTTTACTATAAATCATCCTGGATGCACATCCAGTTTGCTCTAGAATTCTCCCCACACAAATCTTGAAATCAGACCCAACCACACAGTCTCAGACCAAATCAATACAAATACAGAAAGGGTCTGAGGGCTGGAGATGAGAGTTCCAAGCACCTGTTATTCTACTGGATAAACAAGAGTTGTGCGGAACATGGTCGCCTACAGCGACAAGTCCATCAGACATGTTTCAAGTGATCTTCATCTTGATAAAACCGAGGGTGCTATATTGCCCAGCAAGTGCATAAATTGACTATATGAAAGCAATCCCCCAGAAAGTTACACATTTACAGTAGCGTGTAAATGTAAATTAAAGGTAAAATTTATAATGTAGCAAAAACATATCATCCATAAATCAATACTATTGGACTATTTGCTTGACCCAGGATCAAGGGTCAGTTCAATAGCTGGAAGTTATTAAAATAACAAGAATTATGTCCTGTGAGTTTAGATGATGACTTACGAAATCTGTAACACTGTACTATATTGTTAAATGTAATCAAATTTGGAGATGGTATATGTTTTGTGAAATTTGGAGACAGTACACGCATTTAAGAGACAACTGACCTTGACACAGGGTCAGTTTGAGGCTGAAAGTTATTGGAATAAGGAACAATGACCAGTGATGTTATATATGAAATTTGAACACTCTACTCTATAGGACAAAAAAGTAAAATAATTTAGCGCACATTTTAACACAGTTTTTGTATTTTGTATTTGACCCATGGTCAGTTGGAGTGCTGGAAGTTATTGGCATTAAGAAGGGCAATGACAAGGAGGTTATATACGAAATTTTAAAAAAAGGACAAAAACGTTATAAGAATTTAATGCAAATTATAACTCAAACCTTAACCAAAACCTTAACGCCCATGTCTCAACCCCACCCCCCTCCCCACCCACCCTCCAACACACCACAAGCTGTCATCGTTGGTATAAAACATGTAAAAAAAAAAAAATCTGGTATCTGTGAGCATGCTTGAGTACTTACCTCTCTATAGAAAGGTGGCCTTTCTAATGTAAACTTAGAATACAAGCAAAACTGAGTTAATTTACGCTAATGTTTTTTAACTAGAAATTCCATTACATGTAAGGCTGTGTTAGAAAAAGAAAACATGATTCATGATGAATAAATTTTCTAAATCATAAAGTCAGAGCATTTTTAGTATCTACTTTCTTAAATTGTAAGACAAGGCAATAAAGTCAGAGCATATTTACAATCTACTTTTCTGACACTGTTAGACAAACATATAAGGTAGAGCATTTTCAGTATCTACTTTTCTTAAACTGTTAGACAAAGAAATAAAGTAAGAGCATTTTACTATCTACTTTTCTGAAACTATTAGACAAACAAATAAAGTTAGAGCATTTTTAGTAACTACTGTCCTTAAACTTTAAGACAAACAGTTTCATAAAAAAATAAAATTTATAAGCAAGAAAACAAATAGCATTATATTACAGATTCCATATATATAACAGCTACATTCAGTTCATTAACAGAATCCCCTGAACCTTGGTATACGTGAATTTACTAGTAACTTTTAAGAATATGTTAGAATTTTCATTTCACATGTATCAATGATATGAAACATAAATTTAACGCATAACCCGCTAAGCACAACTATAATAGCCTTTGCATCCATTGTAAACCCAGAGTAACTCGCAGGCTGATCAGGGTTTACAATATCTGGCTGCTGATCAGTCATTTCCACCAAAACACCCCTTTGTCACATAAATGGAATGGTCTTAATTCAGAGAAGGAACAGTCCATTATATATTAGCGAGTTAAGGGTTAACAACAAGCCAGTCACGTAGAAGCCAGTGAAGTTCTCAACATGTTTTCGGAGGCAGTTCACACTCACCTTTTGTAGACTAGTGTCAGCCATGTCAAGCAGTTCTATCTTACGCGGCACTCTCATCGTGTGAGTGTTGGCCAGTTTCTGTTCAGTATCCATCTGCATGTCAAACATGTACTTGCTTGGGGTCATCTGAAAACAAAATATGGTACGAAGTTGAAAAAATTTGCAAAATGTTAATAAATAAAGCGACGCAATATAAATATATCATTCGTAGACAAAACTCCTTGAAGTCAGTTTGTTACATAGTTTAAAATTTCATAAAAAGGCATTTGCAAAAACAAAAAGTGTGCAAAAATATGCTGTACTCAACAAACAAAATGTACTGCTGCCATAAATGGTTGCCTCTACCTTGACTCTAATCAAATCAAGTTATCAAGCAGTCTTAAAAGTTAAGATGATTTGAAACAAGACTAATTGTTACGTAAAAAATGGACCATACATGTATATCGATACTTAGGCCATTATTATTTGATTGTTCATTTTACGGACTCTCCTACAATAAATAGAAATTAACAATTTTATTTTTCCGTAGGAAATGTGATACGTCTTTTGTTTTATTTGACCTCCTCCAAGATTTTAATTAAACATTTCTTTTTCCTTTCCAACGAAATAAAAAAGTAACTTTTCAAAATATTCCTCCTCCTATGGCACTTCTCTGTCTCAATGGTTGTAAAACGAATAATAAAAAAAAATAAAGGTCTTAATTAATAATTACCCAGAAACACTGCAACACAGTGTCTAAATTTCCAGATATCCATGCAGAGAAATGTTTTATTTATTTTTCAAAGACAAGTTTCATTTGCACACAACACCTACTTTAAATCCTTCATCCTCGCCCAGTTTGAGTAGTTTTGGATTTCTTGGGGCGATCACTTTACTCTTGTAGGCATTGGCATCAAAACCTAGGGCCTCGAGGGTCCCGGTGGTACCCACCACCTCTCCAAATGGCCCTAAAGGCATGCTGCTGTAATAGAAAGAAGAATGAATATTGAAAGACCTTATCAGTTCAGTTTTTCACTTTAAATTAATTAAGGTCAAACATTCACTTTTTTTCATCCAATAGAAATAAATAGTGAAAGATTAAATACTGGTGGTACGTAGAATTGTACAATGAATGTATTTTATATGATTAATTCTATATATTACAATGACCAAATGAAATTATTATACTAATTCACTATCCTGTGATTACAATGAAATCGCTGATCTTATAAACAGTATACAAAAATAAATATTAAAACATGTCCATTAAAACAAATCGGTTTCATAAGATGTTGACTACTAATTAAAAACACAGAAGACCACAGCCATCAGTATGTGTCCATAGTACTGTTATTCTTTGACCTACATTGAGTTGGAGCGCCTACAGCGTAAACAGTAACAGCAAGAAAACCATGTGTGTGAACGTATACAATTTCACAACAAATTCCATCACCCCAACCTTTGAATACATATTGCGTCATTTAAAACACATTAAACAAAAGTGTATACAGTTATTACACGGACACCGGGGCGGTGCTCAAGTATCAGATTTTGTCTGGATCTGGCAGGAGTTCCTGCTCTCGGGCACTTACTCGAGCAAAAAAGAACAATAAACAACAGAAAAAGAACAATAAACAACAGAAGTAAAATATTAACACTGTTTCATATTTTTTCCTTAAAGATTTAATAAAATATATATTACTTTATTTCCACAAAAAAACAATTTCAATGTAAATGTATCTTCAAATTTAACAAAATATACCACTTTACATCACAAAGACAAGAAATATTTGTTTTTAAATAACTATATTAATCCTTTAATAAGCCTAACCACCCTAAAAATATAAATAAGGCTTAAAAGAAAAAAGTGTTTGTTTCCGCTAACCCGACCGTCCCTATAATTTAGCAGCCGACTAACTTTTTTTATTGCTAAAAAAAATAAATAATAATAATAATTATAAAAAGTTGAACCCATGAACCAAGGTTAACAAAAATAAGGTGATTAATAATAATTAAAAAAAAAATTGGCCTAAATTAATGAAAAATAGTATGACTATAGAAAATGTGTGTCATTAATTAGTTTTAATCGTCCTCTAGGTTCTATAAATTACTATCATTAGTTGAATTAACTACAAGTGATTCCGTACAAAATAAAATGACTCTATGTTGTCATTTTATTAGTATTAAATCAATAATTGTCCGCTAGGTTCTATAAATTATTATCATTAGTTGAATATACTACAACAGATTCTGAGCAAAATAAACTGACCCTTGATTATGTTGTCATTTTATTTGTATCGGTAGGAATATTGTCCTCTATGTTCTATAAATTATTATCACAAACTTGCCAACCGTTTAGGCTTCACTTTGTGGATTGAACATGCTTGGAGTTGCGGCGGCATGCCATGCCAGAACATTTTTGAATACTAGGGCTATGAAATGCAAATAGTCACGCTCTAATTCCCCCTAAAGAAGGGAAAACTTGAAACTTGACTAGATCACCACGCTCTGCGAGTGACACCCACTCCAGGAATGGGAACCATTTCATGTAAATAATACAAACATGACCCCCGTGTATCGAAAAGGAACTTTTAAATCTACAATTTCATATTTTACAAATATAATTTATATTTTTAAGAGTTAGATACTAAAATCGGGACAAAATTTACGAAATCAGGACAGCAAAATAAGAGTGAAAAACCGGGACTGTCCCGCGTAAATCGGGTTGGTTGGCAAGTATTTTATCATTAGTTGAATATACTACAACTGATTCCGTACAAAATAAACTGACACTATGTGTTCATCTGTGACTATGTTGTTGTTTTTAATATAAGATATATTATTATAGTTATGTGCATATTATCAAGCAGGCTTGGTCTTAACTGTAAAAGAGCATGAATACGGTTCAACCCATCTTTGTGCATCAAATAAGGCCGTCCATAAAACAATGTTGTTTGCTGTACAACTACCTCAGCCTTCCTAAACAATAATTTAGTTTGCTGCAACTTTCCGAAACAAAATTAGGGTCGGGCAGGCTGTTTTAAGTGAGTAAGTAGCTTAACAGCAAACACATTTTTTAAACACTCTCACCCACCCACTCACAAAAGTCCTACTCAAAGTTCAAATGCTATTTTACTTGCAAGCGTTTTTTAATTATTATGTTCTAAGGATTAATTTTTGTATATAACCCCTGATAAAAACCCAGTGCTTCAAAAAACAATAAGAGAATGGTTACAACAAAACAAAATTATTTTAAAGATTGGCTAAAAACTATGACATCAGCTATTCTAGCATTAGCATTTGTACCATTTCCCTTTTCTAGCAAGCTTAAAATTGACTACTGATTATGATGTAAATGCTGCTGTGAATATCAATTTAATGTATGCTGTTATATAATATACTAGTATACAAATATTGAACTATCATTTCATTTTAAAAAAAATCTTCGAGAATTTGCTCTCAGCATCACCATGGAAGGTGGATATAACTATGCTTTTGAAGTTACTCTAGTCAATGTCACTGTTAAAATATTAAAATAGAATTGTTTCTCTCTCACTCTGTTTGAAGAGATTTTCGCAGGAGTTAGACAATCCAAAGGCACAAACTCAAATGGCAGCTTTGATTGCAACATGAATTTGTTTCCATTTGTATCTCAGTATCAGAAGCCATGCTACATAATATAATAGTCATTATGCAGGTCCATAAAACCCTCAAAGAATCACTCAAAGCATTGGCCTTACTAGCTTAACATCTACTTTTATTTTTATACTGCTTCGTGTTTGAATTATTGAGTATGGATTTATTATAAATACAAATATAAATGATATGCTGAGTGCGATCAAAAAAAATTATGGGTTATTAGATCTGTATTGGGATATATACACAAGTTCTTCCGCATAATAATATTGCGTAACTTTAGCAACGCAATATTTGTACCCGGAAGAACAAGTGCATATATCTCAATACAAATCTAATAACCTTTTCATTGCATACGTATTTGTAATATAAAAACAAATAATTAGAACAAAACAATAGGTTTTAACATTTAATTTTTCATCAAAATCATTTAGGCCAAATAAAATAATAGGTGTGGTTCCGGTTTCCCGACCGACCCTGTTATTAGGGGCCGAACCTAAACATTTTATGACCCTTCAAAAAATTGTTTTTATTTTTTGTTTTTTGTTTACATTTTGCATTTTTTTCTTTTCTTCTTTTTGTTTTTAATTATTTTTTCTATCGGTTCTGTATCTGATGATATCAACAAATAATTAGTTAAGTTTATTTATTTATTGGGTATAAAGGTATAGTGGAAGAAAAATAGAAAATAAAATATTTTCCGTACCTATCTACCCTATTTTTTTTGAGCATGTAATAGGAACCACACATATAATTTTATCTGGCTTTATTTGAAACAAACATACCGCCGTAACATAGTGGGATTTTTTCAAATATAACAAAAATACTATAATGTTTAGAACACATGACAAACTTCCTGTGACAGAAACTCGACTTGAACGAGCATGCAAAATAGTAGTTCCAGTACAATGATTTTACAACACGTCAATATGGGTGAATATTGACATTTCCTGTCACTGAGCTTATATACTCACGGTCAATGAAAACATACCACAAAACAAATCCTTTTAAAAGTTAGAATTTGAGGCATTTTGGACAAAATACATGTATGATATAATCCAGATAACGAGTCGACATTTAACATTTTTTACATGCATATCTGGATTTATAAGAGCATTCCAAGTTTGTGTTATAAAATGCATGTGCATTTCCATTTTTTTTCAGTTACTCATAGCATAATATTCATTTTTATTGTCAGATATCAAACAATAAAAAGGTCAGTAAAACCAAATGGAATTTATTCTGAGACATACTGCTTGTCATAAAAGTCTACCAATAAACATGTGAGACAAGTTAGATATCAAGATTCAATACTTAAAAATGGAAAATATTGGTTCAACAGTTTTATTCCAAATGGCGTATGAATAATCCAACAGCAAAAACCAGAGTTAATGGTGCGTTTTCAGTGACCGTCAGTATAAATGGCTAAATATGTAGGCAATAAACACTATTACAGGCAGCCATAGCTATAAACATGCATAACAAGCAGTACATAAACTAAAGATAAAACTTTTACAATGTCATTGTATCTGGCTCTACAAAACATGCAAATACCCACTGCCAAGCACTTTATTCTGAAAAATGCATGCATGACCTACTTTGACGATCTACCACTTGCATTACGCTGCAAGTGGCGAATGTTTGCAGACATAACGGCAGTTATCTATAGTCCTGAAAGACAAAATCGTTGTAAGTTGTTAGTTCACAAACACAAAAGTCAAGGAAAAAGAACAACAATATTCAAACTAGTCTGCTGTATTGACCCCTGTAAGTGCTCTGGTCACTGCAATGATTCTTAAAAAAAAAGGGGAGAAGCGTTTATAGTGCAGCATGGGGTGGCACCGACGATGACAGGTAATTAGACAGAACCCAAGTACAAACATGGGATATCTGATATGGGTATATTGGTAGACTCTGGGAAATGAGACATAAATGTTGCTCTTACGGATGGGAATTAAGACTAATTATTATTAATAAGATAATGATTAATTCCCCCATCCTACCCACTGTGGGGGAAAACACTGAAAGGTGCATAGGGATGTAAACTGTTCTTATACTCCACACACCTGCCAACCTTCAGTTGTGCAGTAAGATGATTTTAGGACATTTTTAAATGAAGCACATTTGATACATTTAATATCTTGATTTTGTCATAAATGTATAGAAAACTAAATCATTTAATCCAAGGACACATCTTTTTTTATGAAGCAGAATATAGTTAATAATGGGAAATTTGACTGAGAAATTGAGATTGACAATGCCTGGCTAAGCATTCAATAGGACCACCAACAGCGAATTTTTTTCACCCTTTTGGGAATGGTACCGGTACCCATTCAATTGGGAAAATTTGTGTTGTTTTGCCTTAAATTGGGAATTTACCACTATCAAACAAAAGTAATATTGTATGCTTAAATACTTTGTAAACACATTACCATGTTATCTTGTAGCGTTTCATTACCCTCACCTGAAAGAATATATTTCCCCATCTTCTGTTTACAGTTTCACTCTAATTATTGGGAGAAAAAAATGATTGGGAATTTTTTCACTCCAATTGGGAAAAAAACAACACTTTTTTCGGTACCACTTATATATGGTCAAAAAACACTGACCTAAGTCAAATAACGGTGATGGAATATAGTAAACACTAGTTTCTGTGTTTCAATGGCAGAGAAAAAATATTCAGAATAAAACTCAGCGATTCTCATAAAACAGTAACATAATAATAAAACTGACAGTATATCAAACTGTTACTGATATGGTCAGAGGTCATTGATGATCATGTAATGAATAAAACATGAAAGCTTTGCCACTGAAGAAAACACAATATTAGTAACGTATGCAAACAGCTGGTTACTGGTCAATAAAATAATCAAGATTGAAAGCAAACTCAAAAACATAATGATTTAAACGAACTAGCTGTGAGAATCATGATAGCTCTTATGGTTTTATTTCTGTACCTATCTACTAAGACGTGAGAATCATGGCTCTTATGGTAGTGTGTAGGTACACATCACCAGAACTAAGATTCTTGCAGCTAGTACCTACCATGCTCTGCCCACTTCATCTGCATCCATATTCGTGAAAATATAAAGTTTGCTCACTTCTCGATGAAGCAAAATCGGTTAATCACTCAAAAACAACAAATATCCTCTATAAACAATGTTAATAAATAATATCATTTGCTGCATTTGGGAATCATGTTAGGTTCTTCACTTCTTGTCAGATTTCAATAAAAAGAACTGATGACTGATGTTTGTTTTGAACTAGTTAGATTGTGTTTTTTACCTTTGGTTGAAGATAGTGATGATCCTGTATCATAAAAATCATTATCGACTAGCAATGAAAAACCTAAGGCTGAAATGTATCACTATATTCATAAATTGATGGCAAATAGGATAAATTTTATCTGTAGTCACAGTTTCTGTACACATTTTAGCGAGTCTTTTTCTTCGAAACTGTTTGCATATAAAAAAAACAACATAAAACTGTTACACCATATGTACAATTTTAAACTCAAAGGCATCATTAAAATCTGAGAAATTAATAAAAAAAAATAATAAAAAAAATATTTATATTTCAATGACAATTCTGGCACATTTCAATTTATTGCCCAATTTTAAAGATGATAGCACTTCCTAAACCCATTTGCCTCATTGTCAATAGAAGCAGTGAGTTATTAAAGGTTAAAAAATCAAACAGATTGGGAAACTCTTGTCCCGTATCTATCTATCTCTATATACTGCTACATACTCTTTTGGGAGTTATGCTCAGCCCCATTGCCATGGAAGGTTTATGGGCATGAATCGCTGATTAACACAGAAGTTTAGTAGGATTTTTAACGTAGAGAATTGCTCTCCCACCCACAGGACCGATGGCTTTTCATCACTTCTGAAAGATAGCATAATTTCACAGTATCTTACTCGAGTAAAGAAATGCAGAAGTTCTTTGAAATAACCGAGACATGACCCCAATGGGAATAAAATCCAGGTCCTCAGCGATGTGAGGCAAGAATACATATCACATGACAAACGCAACTCTAGACCTGAAATTCATGGCGTTTAGTAGTGTTTTAACATTGTTTTATTTTTCACTATTGACGAGAGATTACCCAAAAAATAAAAATAAAGCTTGTAAAGGCCATGAACTTCAGGTCTAAACACAATTCCAGCCCATGATGCCCTGATGCTTGAAAAAAAAATCCTGAGGATAACCCGTTGATTCTATTCTGCAGTTGTATCTTGTTTTGTTCATACATCTGGTTAAGTGTAAAGTCAAGCAAATAATTGATTGAAATTAATTGTTAATTTAGTGTGTGTCACTGTCTTGCAAGAAAATTATTCAAGAAATGGCAAATGTCACAAAAAATGTTTTATTTTAGTTCATTAGCAAACATTATGAAAGTTAAAGTAATTGTAATTTGAAAAACATATATTATTACTTGTTATACCTTTCAGTTATGTAGATAACAGGTCACTCAATGCTTGTAAAATACTTTTTTTGAAAAATCCTGTATTATGTATTGTTTCTCGTCGCCATTTTGGCGCTGTCACCATAACACTGTTGACTTCCGTGGGGAAGTTCAGACTGGTTTCCTTAAGAAATAAAACTAATTGTTTCGTCCTAAATTGTGTTCGTACTGTAATTTAACAAGATACATTACAGGGCGGATAACACGTTATAGACAACCTAGGGATGGATGTGTCACCATAGACATAAATAATGGATGCCTTACAGTTTGTGGTGTCTCAGACTCTATATCTTTGAGGAAATGGGGGATGGTTGAATTATCAATCCTTTACTCGCTGAAAAACCACATCATACAACAAGTAAAGAAAACTCTTACCTTGGTGCAGCCAGTTGATTACTTCACTGGTGCAGCTATCTCAGCAACTATATCAGAATCCCCTGAAGTGGGATGCTCATATCATAAAGACCATCAAAAATAACAACTCATCTATCGAGTTCCTGAAACGTAAGTCATGCAGAAGTTCGTCATGTATAGGGTACTTTGTCTTTCAAATGCCAAGACGTTCTTACTTTTAAACAATTAAAAAACTAAAACATTTAGCGACTTTCATAGTTCTTACACTATTGATAATCAAGTGTTAAATAAGTGTGTAAATTAGTGCAGTCTGGGGACAGCCATACCTTATAGTGTCGTGATGTGCATATTATATTATTCGTTCGCATGTGATAACCTCAATGATTGTTGTTTTATTTCAATGTTCTTTTTATCAATCTATAAAGTTGTCATTTTAACTCTAACACAATAATAGTGTTGGCGGACATGGAAGATAAAGACTGCCTAGTCTCCTTTGATGCCATTGCTGAGCTAGATCGAGACAATATGTAAATAGTACTGTCTGTTTAAAGGTGTTGTTGCACTATTCTGGAGCTAGCTTTATTTAAAAAGGGCTTTGAAAACCATGGAAAAAGCTGCAAAAATATCAAAATATCATACAAAATACAGGAAATATGATCTTTTAAAAAATTGCCAAAAATCTCAAACATCTTGGATTGATGACGTCATCGCGCCTATTTACCATTTATTGCATATTGATAAAACAAAGAATATCACTGAACATACATGTAAATAGTACAAAGAGCAAATACAGTATATATATATTACTTTGTATTTATAACTTTTAATACATTTATTTTCTCTTTAAACACTATTTATTATCTATTTTCCATAGATGGTAAAAGGTGCGGTGACATCATCATTCAAAGATGGCTGCCTCCATTTGAATCTTTTTGCACATTTTCAAAAGGCCATACTTCCTATATTTTTTAAAATATTTTGATATTTTTTTTCCAGCTCTCTCACGGTTTTTAAAACCCTTTTAAATGCAATTAGTTTCATAGTGCAAAATAAACAAATAATTATATTTTCTATATTCAAAATGACAATGTTAAACCTGAATTAAATATGCTGTTGGAGCTATGCTTTTAATGTCTCTTAATCAAGATCATTAAATTCTTAACTCGAGATCAATATCTTAAATTACATGTACTGATAATTTTGTATATGTGATATCCATTTAGTTTTTAAATGTGCTTATGCAAATATGTGCTTATGTGGTTACATAGTTTAACCTGTGTGCTTTCTTACCATAGCTGCTTTTATTTGTTATATGTATTATCTTATATGACGGGGATATGACACGGCAGTACAAACACTGTATTCAACTGAAAACACTTGTCGTCCAGGTAAGTTTATCGATTATACGCTGCATTTATCGATTTTACTTCGCTTATCGTGGCGGTATGCGAGAGGCCTCGATGTATGACACACCCATCTACATTGCAAACAGACATTATATTATATCTTTGTTTTACTGATTTTTTTTTATTTTACATATTTTGCATTGCCAGAAAGCCAAATAAATAACCTTTCTAATGGTGTAATTTTATTCCAAAAAACGGTTAAATAAAGAGGCAAAATCTCGAGTTGGTATGGAAATGTATCGCATTTTTTCTTTTCTTAAAGTCTTTACGCGCATCACCATTTGCTTATTGTTTTGGTCATCAAACATTTATTGTTTAATAAATATTTAAATAAGATGCATGATTAGAAAGCCAAATAAATAACCTTTTCTAATGGTGTAATTTTATTCCAATAACGGTGAAATAAATAGGTAAAAACTCCAGTTGGAAAGGAAATATAACGCATTTTTCTTTTAGTAAAGCGTTTACGCACATCACCGTGTGTTTACTGTTTTGGTCACCAAACATATACATGTATTGTTTAATGAATATTTACATAAGATACATGGTTAGAAAGTCAAATAAATAACCTTCCTATTGATTGATGTTATTACGAACAATCTCTTCAAAGGTTAAATGATCGAGGAGAAACCAAATAAAAGCGTTGCCGCAATCATCAAGCGGTTCATTTTTTTTCAGTCTAGATAATGTTTGTGAGGATAACAGTACATTTAAACAGGGCTTTATATGACGATTATCATCCCAGATTTAAATGATTTATTGAGTGAGCAAATTAAATTATCTTTTTAACTTTTCTATAGAACAACTGGTAAAAAAACTCAACAGCATTGTGTGAACAATTAAGAATATTGTGATTAATGTATTCTATTGGCATAATCGATTGAGTAATTGACAAACACGCATGTCAGTATCAATAAAAAATAAAAATAACACAGGCAAACGTGGTAATGATAATTCGAACAAAACATTATTAATGTTTGTTTGTTTTCTTCTCTCGGTTTTAAGGTCGGCTGATTTAGTCTTGTAATCAGTTAAAGTTGTTGACAAAATCGAAATGCAATGATTGTAAACTGCTCTCATTTCCAAATCAGTCGCTGCAAAACGTAATTGTAAATATCCTCTTCACGATTTGCGTTTTTCGTGTTTTTAGCAATTTTAATTGCTTTTTTTAGTGTTTTGTTCCCAAACGAAGAAGTGTGAAATTGCGATGATAAAAGATGACCGACACCAAAAAGTGTGAAATTGCGATGGAAAAAGATGACCGACGTTCGTGCTTAAAAACTACCCATCTTCCTAAACACAATTTCAATATGTATGTTATTACTTGCAATCATCAACAGGTACTGTGTAAGTTAGAAAAAAAGTTTACCCTTCCATAAAATTTACATGTTGATCAAACAGAATTTTTTTTTTTTCAAAATGGCAAAGTTATTTTTGTTGTTGCTAAAATCAAAATCATAATCCACTTAAAAACTACCCTAAACAAAATTTCAATATGTATGTTATTACTTGCAATCATCAACAGATACCTTTTCTAACGCGTTACTTTTGAGACTTATGACATGAACCGCCACTCATACACTTGTGTGCGCAAAATGTGCGCAAAAAAAAGAGTTGATACTTACTAATAGTCCCAATCGTAGATTAATTCCATACTATAAATCAATTACGAGGGACATCACAACCCATATAATGATAAATATCTTAATCAGGTGCTATTGTAATAACTAATCCAATACTAACAAATAGTTGCCACGGTAAATGGTTAGTACAGTGGTCTTGAACTTATTTTGAGTATTGGCACAATGTTAGCGAGCGGTAAATGGTTAGTACAGTGGTCTTGAACTTATTTTGAGTATTGGCACAATGTAAGCGAGCATATCTCACCCATACTGTATATACATTATACAACAATGTTTCTATTGTTGTATTTTCAAGTTTGTCTATCCAGAACCAAACGCAATAAGAAGCGAGAATCATCTTTATGTCTACACAAACCCAAGTCATCTTTATGTCTACACAAACCCAAGTCATCTTTATGTCTACACAAACCCAAGTCATCTTTATGTCTACACAAACCCAAGTTCTTTATGTCTACACAAACCCAAGTCATCTTTATGTCTACACAAACCCAAGTCATCTTAATGTCTACACAAACCCAAGTCATCTTTATGTCTACACAAACCCAAGTCATCTTTATGTCTACACAAACCCAAGTCATCTTTATGTCTACACAAACCCAAGTCATCTTTATGTCTACACAAACCCAAGTCATCTTTATGTCTACACAAACCCAAGTCATCTTTATGTCTACACAAACCCAAGTCATCCACAAACCCAAGTCATCTTTATGTCTACACAAACCCAAGTCATCTTTATGTCTACACAAACCCAAGCACAATTTGCCATTTTATTTCTTAGTGGGACGTTGGAATTTTGAGGGTGGGGGGAGGGGGTGGGGTAAGCATAAATATAAAAAGTGGCAACAAAGTTGTTTTGTGTGTTTTTAGCAGGATTAGAGGGGGGAGAGGGGGAGTGCGAGCCGGCTCCGTCCCCACTCCCACCCCCTGGATCCGCCTAGTCTGGCTGAATGCAATGGTTAAATTCATAAAAACATAAATATATATATTTATTCATTTATAACGAAACGTTATAGGAAATTGTCATTTGTTCGTGAATACTGAACCAGGGAGACTCCCTGACTGAACTGACTTTGATTTAAGTACACATGCATCAGGTAAGCGATCATTACATTTGAGCACCCAAACTGACCAAAACTATATATCAGTGATTTGGAAATTTCGACTGCGGTAATATCAGATGTGCTGAAATAATAACTTTGTCATTAGCTTCTTTGTCATTAGCGGCGGAGGAAATTGAAGAGGTATTTGTGCTCTGAATGATCAAAATTATTTCATAAATTACGAACAAATTCAAGAAGAAATGATAAAATGATCGCATGTGGACTTAAACCGGGATCTTCCGAGCACGTTAAATCAGTGAAGTAAGTGGTTAAATATATATATGAAACGCAAGTAAGAGAGCTAGTCTGGCTGAATGCAATGGTTAATTAATATATTATTTGTGTGTATAAGCTTTTATTTGCACTTGCTGTATTGCACGAGCATTTTAGCGAACTTGTGTGGGTGTGTGGGTTATGTTCGTAGTGCCAGATATAGTGCTGCCGCACTGGAATGAACGACTACTCCACAATATTTATTATACTCCGACGCATGCATTACGTTGGCGTATATATGCGTTAAGGGAAACAACTCCGCTGTTTGAAGAACTACTTTCAAGGGAAGTCACTCGTCCTTCGAAGATACGTTATCGAGATATTGCGAATGAGCACGCACCAGTTGGTCTCGATTATTTTATCGAAATAGGCTAGACTGGCTGTCGTCCCTGTGTGTGTTTTTGTTTTTTTAAATATTTTGCAATCAGAATCAAATAAAATCTTAAAATCCCAACATTTCTGAATAGCCCGAAACCACTGATTTATGTTTGAGCCAATAATTCAAAGGGGACTTAATGCAAATCATTTTATTTGATGATAGCTTGAGTTGTCTCAAATAGTATGAACACTAACAAACAGAAGGACTTAGCACAGACCTAATAACAAATAGATTGGACACTATGACAATTGAGTAAATTTCAAGTGGCACAGTTCGAAAATTTCACAAAATATTTCCCAACTTTTAACATACATATCATGAAGAGTTTTATAGATACAAGTTTTATTCAAGCCAAATACCATCACAAATTTAATTTTCTTTCCAATGATAGTATTTTGTTTTCTCTTACATTGAGAGCAAAAAAGGAGTTTGATGGAAACTTTGACTATGTCAAACATTGATTTTTAAGAGAAAAGCGAAAAATGATGACATTTTAAACTTTAAACATTTTCTTATACAATTTCTTATTATGGAAAATAAACATAACTTAGTATAATCCCATTTTAATACATAGGAATCCGGGAACCTGCCCTACTCTTATTATCGAATAGATTCCTATGGTTCTTTAACGTGCTCGGAGGATAGACCGATACACGGGACCGCCCGGTTTACGTCCCCATCCGACGGACGAGGCTAAGGTAAAGTGTCTTGCCCAAGAACACACCGACGGAATTCAGTGGCACCACGGAGGATTGAACCCGGGGCCTCCGGTTACAAATTTGTATAAATAAAGCGGTTTTAATACTTAATAACTTAGCATATATTTATTCTCTATCATGATCCTTACCTTCTTCAAAATATCGGTAGAGTATCGGTGTAGAAGCGAAGACATTGATGGAACTCCCCTTTGTCAACATTTCCTGGCATTTGCGATATTTTTTTAACGAGCATCCTGTTATTTATCATTCATGTGGTAAATGTAAAGCAGCAAATTAACAATTATTTAACACAACTGTGGGTTCCGTGAAACAACTTAAGTTGGAAAAAGAATATTAATAGACTAGCAAACTCCAGTAAAAGCAAAGGCATACCTCACGAATTTTGTCGAAAAACCATACAGGATACGATGTTGATTCGGCCAGGATAAAATCAACGCATCAAGCGCCGCAAGGATACGGTCACCATTGTCAGCGTGATATATGGCATGCCGTATCCAATTATTAAACTCATGTCTTTAAAATAAAGCTTGTACCCAGTATCCGGGTAACATATAACATTCCCTATGGAAACATTTGTTTTTTTAGAGTCACCATTGTCAGCGTGATATATGGCATGCTGTGATATATGGCATGCTGTATCCAATTTTTAAATTGATGTCTTTAAAATAAAGCTTGTACCCAGTTTCCGGATAACAAATAATAAAGCGTGTACCCAGTTTCCGGGTAACATGTGGAAGCATTTGTGTTTTTAGGACATATCTATTTAATTACATGCCCTGTGGAAACATTTGTGTTTTTAGGAAATTCTATTTAATTAACAAAAAAACGGGGTGGGTGGGGGTGGGTGGTGTGGGTGGTGTGGGTGGGTGGGATATGTGGTGCGCGGGTGCGAGGGGTGCGGTAGTGATCAGACTAGTTTGCACGTTTGAGGATAAATACCATTGTATAATAAAATGTTCCCAGTTACATATTGAGGCCCTCCCATGGGGGGTCCTTATTCCCCAGATTCCTTAAAGTAAATGGCCATTGTTCCCCAGATCCCCAAATGTATTTGCCAATGTTCTCCAAAAGTATTTTGTCCATGTTCCCTAGATCCCTAAAAGTATTTTCGCTGTTCCCTAGATCCCCAAAAGTGTTAAACACAGTTTCCTACAAGTACCAAATAAATGTTCGCTTAATATACCTTTAATATGTAAAACATACTCGGCCTATCCTGTCATTCGTCGAAGCACGAAGCAGTGTACGACATGTTTGGGAAGCCGTGTACGAGATGCTGCGAATGCAATAAAATTTGCACGCGTTTCACATTCGCAACATCTCAAACACAATCATCATCGTATATTCTTCCGCGTAGAAATTATTATCAGCTAATTTATCATAGCTTTTGAAAGGTTTATAAAACAACACTTTAACCCAAACATAAATAAATTATTTAATTATGTTGTATGAAAGTTGAAATATTCGAAGAGAAGTGGTATATTTTGGGTTTATTTCTTTACGCGTTACTGGACTTTCGGAAGTCCTTTGGTTCATCCTTTTCCGATTTAGGTCGTCAAGGACGTAGAATTTAGAAAGGCATTTCGACGTACTCTCTGGAACAACTATGAAGATCTGGACATCAGAGCATACGTTTGAGTAAGTAACTAACTTATTTTTATTTGCGTGTATTTATTTTCGAGTTTAAACAGTATTGTTCAATTTGTTTTAAGACTGATTGCCAGTGTTCATTTGATTTTGACATTTCGTCACATGTCGTTATCATTTATAAACTTAGATAAAATAGCCTCAAGTGTCATCTTAAACTTACGGAAGTCATGAGTTAAACATATTGATCGAATTAGTCAAAAAACATACATTTTACATCAAATATATTCCACATAAGGTACTGATTCAGTTTAAAACTGTGCACTTTGACCTCTTCACAGCTGCAGATACACAGGTGTCTGTTTAATAATATGTTATTGCAGATATGTTACAATACATCAATTCAACATCACACTATTCAAAGAAACATATGCAAATGGATTGAACTACAAGTTATTATAACATTAGTTACAGGTGTCTGGAACTCTCAGAAGCACACTCTGAATACCAGAACCCTAATCAGAACCCAATGTATACCAGGGTTCTGGAAATATTTTAAAAATCCACTTGTCCAGGGCAAGTGGATTTTCAAAAGTCACTTGCCCTGCCCATAATGTCACTTGCCCCACATTTAAGAACACTTAATTGCCCCAAAAATTGGCGGTGTACCATTATTCGTGTTAAACGGGACGGACCGCCGCATAATTTGGACCATTATACTTAGCAAAGGAAGGGAGAGTGTATTTTATGAATTAGTTAATACATTGTATTTATTCATATAAAAAAATCAAATGGTTGCATTTTCTTCTTTTGTGTCTGTTACATCTTTGTGTAACTTAAATCATAAAATGATGAGACAGTATGCAAACTCATTTTATTTCGCCCTCCCACCCCACCCGAATCACCACACACCCGAATCACCACACACACAATCCCCCATCATTTTTGATGACCATCAAATAAAAAGATCGGCAGCTAGTGTATGGAACTTTTAATGTCACAGTGTGTACAATTAACCAGTTGACAGAAAAAAAAGAAGCTATTGTATTCATTTAAATGTGCGACAAGCAAAGAAACAAGACAAAAACGTTATTAAAAATATTCACTTGGCCCCCAATTTCTGCAACCATGGCTTTGTATTTTAACTAAAGGGAATTAGATGAAAGCAAGAGGCGTGAAGAGGGGTTCCCTTACTAGGGTTCCCTAGAAATTGTTTAAGAAGTAGTAGCAGTAACCTTATTTATCAAAAGCGAAAGTTCAGAACTTGAGAAAAAAAGTACTGAAATCGCAAAAACCCATGACATGCGCATATCGCTAAGTTATGCAACTTATTTGTGTAGTGTGCACTTCCATATACGTTTAATAACAGACTATATCAATGAAATACACCAAATACCTCATAAAAGCGCATTGATGAACGAGTGCTTCGAGTAAAAGAAATATATTTTCGTTACGAAAAAATCTTCGGCAAAATTATCTAAACAAAAACGTAACGTCACGTGGGTCTGTCAATCATTATTTTGACACATTAAATTTGCAAATTAAGAAAGAGTTTTCTGATTTGATTGGTGGAAGGAGAGATTATCTGGAAACGATTTCTGAAAGTAGCTATGTTTATGGTTGGAAGGTCACGGACATAATTGCCGCGATTTCATTGGCCAATGGACACACGTTTGACGGTCGTGTCAGGATAAGTTGTTTTCAAACGGTGTGAAATGCGCGTGTGGGTTAATTAGTTGTTTATTGCAATAATGCCACAAATTAAGCTGCCTGGGGCGAAATTGTTGATTGTACCGAAAGTTGTTTGATCTTATTAACAATCGCTAGCGGCGAAAAACAGCGGCCAGTTTTATTCAGTTATCAGAATGAAATTCTGATATGGCTAGTTTGCCACTTGATTTGTTCTGGAATGGAAATGTCCGTCGGGCAAGTGGCGGGCAACCAGATTTGCGAAGGTCACTTGCCCGCACCCAAAATCCACTTGCCTGGGGCGTCGGGCAACCGTATTTCCGGAACCCTGTATACAGAAAGGCCGCAAATCAGAATTGCGCCAAAATAACCAGAACGTCAAAGTTCACAAAATGTTCGAGTACAGCAATTATTTGTTAGAAATATATGGTACCAATTTCCAGCCTTGACATCACTTAACCCTTTAAACTGATGACAGTCTCAAGAAGTGAATCATCAATGGTGGTACATTTTCTCTGTTTTACATATTCAGGGCTGAAGTGAACAAAGTAAATGATTTTTCGAGTTAAAGGGGTAAAATAATGTGATTTTGAGATATAGGGGAAACAGATTATTAGGCAGAAATTGAAGATTTGGATGTTCAAATATGCGAAAGAGGTACATTTTAGATAAACTGTCTTTTATAAATATATCCCAAACATAATAATGTTGAGAAAATTGGAGGGAAAATAATGTTTCTTAAGCAATATTTTCTCAACGAAAGAGGGGGGGAAAGTACTCTGTTTCCGCGAAAGCTTGTTTCTTGCATTTTTGACGCACTAAAATGATTGGCGATGCAACATAAATCAGCACATGAAATTGGCTAGGCTAGAAATGAAATACCTGTCAAATTATCGTCGTAAAACTTGCTTGAAAAGCTTCAAATGTAAGGAATCAAAACTGACTATTTAGGGCATTGCAATCAAGTTTTCATTAACTAGTCCTATTGTGAAATCTATGTATCATTCATGGGCGTAGGAACGTTTCAATTATTGGGGTGGATGGGGCAAACATTTTGAAAAAGATATTTGACAATCAAAGAAAGTGTGTTTCAATTAATACTGGGGGTGTGGGGGCAACATTTTTGACAAGCCAGAAATAACAAACCGTTATCCTCACTCAATTACACCAATACGTACAATATTATATAGGGGAAACAGTACTTTTTGAGAGCCAAGCATTTTTTTCTTCAAATGGGGGCAAATCCCACAATCAAAGAAAGTGTGTTTCAATTATTGTTGGTGGGGGTGTGTGGGGGCAAAATATTTGACAAGCCAGAAATAACAAACTGTTATCCTCACTCAATTAAACCAAACATACAACATTATATAGGGAAAAAAGTACTTTTTGCCAAGCTTTTTTTCCTTTAAATTCCTTTTTTTTTGAAAGAAAACAAACACTCCTCACCATAACTTGTTCGATCCAAAATACAATTTGCATAGATTGTGAATATTTGGTGCTTTTTAATCGACCAAAAACAAAAACCACTGTCCCTTCGCTCGATTGGACTAAAATCAACCGATACTGTCAACCTTTGCTGCCTTATATGTTATGGTTAACAACGTTGCTTTGTAAACAGTCACCTCTCACCACTACGAGTTCGAATCCCACTGGGAGCTCAACCTGTAAGTGAGAAAGTGTCGATTCTTACGGATGGCGGGAGGTTTACAGTGGTTCTACCCAGGAAAAGTGGGTGGTCTGCCTCCACAACAACAAAAAAGATCGACCATCATATATAACCTAACAGGTGTTGAAAATGACGTAAAACACCATACAAACAAAACAAATTATCCAATGAAGCTGGAAATATCTATGCTAAGGCCAAAAAGAAAAAACTGTGTTCCCAGTGGCCCGACCGACCCTAAAACTTTTTATGATTTATTTTTTAAAATTTGTTCTGAACAATGTATCACAATATATCGAGGTAAACTGATATCACAGCGAAACTTCCAGTTGTATCATCGACTTGTATGGGGTTTATGAGATAAATACATATAGAATCTCACAATATCTTTCTCCAAAAGAAATGCCTACCGACCTACCCTATTTTTTTAGGGCATGAGGAAACACTCTTTTTTTTGTTGGCCTAAAGTGTTTTTCTCATCTCAGCCACATGGGCACTCCAAATTTCAGCTGGAAAACAAGTGTTCTGAGGAACGCCCCTCTAGCTTTAAAATGAAAAAGATACTGCATAACTTCATTTAATTTACTTTTTAGGTCGATTTGCTTGCAGGCAAAGGTGTTTTGTATTTACCTCACTACTTTAAATATTCGTAAATGCGTAGAAGAACTCAACCATAATATACTTTAAACTTATGTATGTATACTGTAATACATTATGCCCATTATAAATTGTATTGAGTATATAGAAATCCGAAATGTTTATGTTGAGTAAAGTATTGATTTTATTACTGATTTCTAAACTAGGTCAGCCTTGATGTGAATACATTGTGTATTTTGTATGTAAATAGGATTATATTATTGAAATAAACCATATATTTATTCAGGGTATTATATTACCCAATGTTTTACTTAACTTACATAAAGTAACTCTGTTATTTAAATGGTCCGGTCTCATACCTTCTTTAGGAAACATCAGAAAGAGTCCATTCTTATGGATGACGGGAGGTATACAGTACTGGTTCTACCCAGGGAAGCTGGAGTGGCCTCTACCACAAAAAAAAGTACCGACATATATGGCCTAACATGTGCTAAAATTGATGTAATAACACCACTCAAACAAAACAAGAAGCGTCAGCTTTACATGATATAATCATGTACTTTGTTCACTTCAACACTGCAGACATTGTAATGTTTCAAAATGGGGAGCAATTTTTGAATTGGTCAGCTACTAATTAAGCAGTGCTCAAGAAATAGGATAGCCCGACGCCCGGGGCTCCTCGAAATCCATTCCGGGCCTGTCTCATTTTGCAGACGAGGAGCCCGTCGGGCCTGTCTAAAAAAAAAAAAAATCCCCCAAAAAATCAGTTTTACTGGATCTCAAGCTCAAGTTCCTCAAGACAAAATACTCCCATGTGTATTGTGAACTGTGAAAACAATTGCAATAAAGTAATTAAAATGTGTTATACACACATTGAAACAATAAGAAGTTCGAATATTTTGCCTGGCTTCGTGTCGGCAGTTTGTCACAACTTTGAGATCGACAATTGTTGACATAAAACTCATTATTCTTTAGGGTTGTGTTTTCTTTCCTTTGTGATAAGAAATACTGTTTTTGTCATTAAAAACACACTAATGCATGAAAAAAATCGTTATTGATGGTATTTCGATTGAATGTTTGTGAAATGTTCGGGCCGTAAAAGTGCGGTGTCATAGTAGTTCGGATGGTACATAATTTCGGATTTTTTTTTTTTTTACATAATCAAATAAGAAAAACTGTCCTTTACAAATACATGTTGGTGGAAAGAAAAATATATATACTGTATATGTATAAATACAGATATAAAGTATATTTCTATTCATTATTTAAGGGGTAAGGAGTTCCTGGAATCCTACTTTTAAATGAATTCTAGTCTAGGCTCCTAATTCTTTACTTGGTGACAAAAAGAAAAAAATATAGCCAGAGGAGGCTCTGATAGTCTCATAAAACCTGATTAAAAATTTGGCTCCAAGTTTAGCTCCAGTTTCACAAAGTCGGCTCTGATTATTATCGTTTGGCAAAAGTGCTAGTACTCTCCTTTGCATTGGTTATAAATTACTATGTAATATTCTATTCTAACATATTTTAAACGAACTGGTAAATAAGTCCGCTGACCAGGGAGCATAAAGTGGTAGCAAAAAGAAAAATATAGTCAGAGGAGGTTCTGAGCTTGATTAATACATACGTAACAAATGTGTGCTATAAAAGTGAATAAAGACACATTTCCAATAAGAAAAAAATATTGGACCTTTCCATTTTAAATCAGGGCCTGTCCATTTCAAATCAGGGCCTGTCCATTTCAAATCGGGGCCTGTCCATTTTCAGAAGCAACAAGCCCTGGGCCTGTCTCTTAAAATAATTTTCTTTGAGCACTGTTAAGATGGACATACTTACCCTCACCCTAAACCTAAAGCTAACCTCAGCTGTACCCTAAACCCATCTGTAGACTAACACTTCTTACCCTAAACCTTACCCTAACCCAGGCATATGTAAGGAAGAATTAGTAGCAGGCCATTTATAAAGTCTAGCCCAAAGTGCATGGAGAGACATTAAAGAAAGATGAACCGATACATTTTGAGGGGAATACCGTATTTCCCCCCGAATAGTAGTACGCTATGTAGGGGCCACCCTTCTATTTACCCGCTAGGCACTATAATAGCCTTTGCGTACATTGTAAACCCAGATCTGCAAGTTTGCAATGTCTGGCTGCTGAACAGTCATTTTGCCCAAACACCCTTTGTCACATAAATGGAATGGTCTTAATTCAAAGACAGAACAGTCCATTATATATATGCAGCGGGTTAAGGGTTAAAAAATTATTGTGGTTTTCACAAAAGATCGAAACATTTTATTTTTTTGAATTTTGAATACAAAAGATCGAAAATGTATTGACTTTTGAAGATTTTTTTTTAGTGGGAGCTCCTATTAGGGGAGGCGCACTAATTAGGAGAAATACAGTACTCTGTGCAGTTTTGTTTTGGAAGCGTACAGAGAATGAGAAGCAGAAATAATGTGGATAAAGAGATTGACCTCTAGATATCCAATGGGAATGGGATTCATAACTAAAATTCCATTAAAAGAAAATTGTTATAATTGGCTCTGTATGGGTTAATGACACCTTGATGTAACGTCATAAACAACCAGTCCTGGGGTGATTTGATGCTGTTGGAAAACTGTTTACCGCAAACATCAGCCGAGTACCCTTTCGTGTTTCGTCCCTCATCTCGGAACACCCTCCAGATGGCGGGGCAGCAGCGTTGATCAGGTACTGCTTGTCTGTGATGGCTGCCAAGTCAGTTTGTTGCGTCTCAACCCAGTGGTTTTTTATGCCTAATTTGCCATTCACAATTCCAAACAGTATCCTTTTTTCACAATTATATCCAAAAAATTCACAATCTGAAACATTAATTTTTTTTTTTCTAGTCTTATATTTTGTTTGGTTTGCTACATCTCTCGATTCCAACCTCTGAAACTACGTTCTACCTCTACCTAGAAGAATTATATACTTCTTTTTTGTTATAATATTTCACAATTTTCACAATTTCTAGAAAAATGCCGCTATTTTTCACAATGGCTTGGGCACAGGCTCACAATGGCATGGGCACAGGCTGCATTCACAAAACACATAAAAAACACACTGCAACCAGAGCCAACTAGACGCTCTCCCTGCTGTCTGACCTAGCTTGTTTATTGCTGTCTTGCGTACTTCACCCTTGTTGCCTAGGGTACTGAACATTCTCCAGTGACTGGGCTGGGAAGCCTCTGCATCCAACTTCGACCAGAAACAACCATGTTTTCCATCCTCTGTCTGCATATATTGACCAGCTCTTGGTATTTGGCCTTCTTCCTTTCATATGCCTCCTTTGTTCTCTCTTCCCAGAGCACTGTCAGCTGTACCATAATCAGCCTTTTTGGGATCTGTGACCAGATAACAATGTCTGGTCGAAGAATTGTTTGTACCACATCTGGGATAAACAACCTTCTTCCCCAGGTCCAAATGCATTTCCCATGTCAGGAGGGTAATCATAATTAACAAAATAATAAGTGTGGTTCAGGTAACACTGGCAAAAAAAAATTGTAATAAAAATAGGTAGGTAGGCTTTTTTTTTCTTTCTCAATAATGAATTCAATTCTGATAATGAATTTAATATATGTTAATAACTATACCTTGAGTTCGATTTTTTTGCATTTTTTTTTAATAACTTGGTTTACAGATTTTTTCTGGAAAAATTACTTCAGGAGGTCGAAATAAAAATAAAATTACTCGGGGGCGGAAATTGAGAGAAAAAATTACAAGCAAAATGTTGACATTTTAAGTCAAAAAGGGGGAGAGAATCAAAAATCGAACATCACTTTTCGTAGATCCCTTTAGATAACCGAGCATGTCTAACTTGAATGAATGACAACAGGATGAATGACAACAGGATACAACAAACGAATATAGCGGGGAAAACTTGCACGGAATTCTAGTCCTTGACACGAGTGGGGAAAAAAAAAGAAAAAAAAAAGATTTGAAAAGTACAATTTTTTTCCAAAAAACGGGAAAATTAGACTCGGCGGATCCGTAAACCAAGTTATTAAAAAAAAAGGTCTTATCAACCTTTTTTTTAAAAAATTTCCATAAAAAGTTTTAGGGTCGGCCCCATTAAAATAGGGTCAGTCGGGTTACCTGAACCACACATATTATTTAGTTTGGCCTTAGCTGTTATTTTACAGTGTTGAAGTAAACAATTTATCATGTAGAGCTGATGATAAATAGTTTAAAAAGGCAATTATAGTGTGACAGAAAATTGAAATAACCCAGTTATCTTTACTTATATGTCATGGTTCCACTGAAAAATCTTGCAATTGAAATAACCCAGTTATCTTTACTTATATATGTCATGGTTCCACTGAAAAATCTTGCGGAACGTCGGTGGTTCTACCCAGGTGCCCGCCCGTGCACGAAAATTGCCCGGAGGGGCACCTGGGGTCTTCCTCCACCAATGGAAGCTGGAAAGTCGCCATATGACCTTAGCTGTTGGTGCGACTATAAAATCCAATTCAATCAATCCACTGAAAAATGTAAGGTGTATATAATAACTGAAAACATATCAGATTTCAGTGAAGTGTGAAAAGTAATATATTTACACCATGCACATTCATCAAATTTGTAAATCTTACTTCTTGATGAAAACAAATATTATGTTTACTTGAAACCAGTTTACACCAAACCAACACTATTCCTGTGACGCAGGTAACGTTTTTGCCAACATAATTATTGTCAACATATTTTTGTGTGTCTTTCAATTAGGATAAGACTATCTCCTGGATTAAAATAGTACTTTTGCAGTTATTTTAATACCTTTGGCTTGATAAGGAAAAAAAAAAGTAGATCTTGGAAGAATTTGACAATGAGCAAAACTGATGCATGTGAAACAGTTGTTGACAGTGTATTATCTAGCCAGCCATGCAGACAGTCTTTGCGCGACCATTTTTGAAAAATTGCAGCCAACATCTGGTGAAGTGGGTGGGTTAAAAAATATAATAAAAAAAATTGTGCTAAACTGTTTAACAGCACTTCCAAACTCTTACTTTCTCAATATTGTATGTTTTGTGTACTTTTATAGATGAAAAAGATGACAATTGAATGTTGTTTAACGGCTCATCAACACAGTACAGGTTATTTAGAGCCGCCCCAGAGAGAGGGGAAGGATACATAGGAATCCGGGAACCTGTCCTACTCTTATTATCGAATAGATTCCTATGGTTCTTTAACGTGCTCGGAGGATAGACCGATACACGGGACCGCCCGGTTTACGTCCCCATCCGACGGACGAGGCTAAGGAAAAAGTGTCTTGCTCAAGAACATACCGACGGAACACAGTGGCACCACGGATGATTGAACCTGGGGCTTCCGGTTACAAATCCGCCGCGCTACCGACTGCGCCACGCCAGCCCTCTGATCTAAAATGCACCTTTTTCACTTTTATCTGTGACAATACATTACCCCATAGACACCCACTTGGCGTGTAACATGTGTTAGCAAATTATTTACCCTGTTTGCATATTTTCTTGAATTTCTGCCTAATACACGGGCTGTGGATAAAGAAAAAAATGATAATGATATACATGTATCTGCTCAAATAAAAGAACAATGTTGAGTAAAACCCAAAATTGACTCTTGAGTCTTTGAACAACATTCTGTATGTCATGTAACAAGGTTGATAGATATCTACCGTAATAGAGATATTGATGTAGCGTTGTCCCGGTAGTTAGCTCAGTCGATGGAGCATCGAAACCGTAGTCTGAGACTCCTGGGTTCAAGCTCTGGTCTGTCTCCCCTTTTTTTTACCACTAGGCCGACCATAAAATATTGTTGATTTGCTGTTTCCCTACCTACCGACGAAAAAGGGCCCTACCCAAACATTTTTATAGCAGTTCTTTAACATTATTTTTTTTGTTGCTATCTTCAGTATATTTTTCTTTAATTTCTTAAGGTAACAAAAAAATCACCTACCTACTCATTTATGAAATCCGGTCGGGAAACAGCAGACAAATATTTTTTTAAGGATGACCCTGTTACATATAATGATATACACATGTATAATGTTTGTCAATTTGTTTTTGTAGCCACTCCTGGGAAACTGTTGTACAAGCAGCCTGGAGGAAATATCCCAATCCTTTCAACCCTGCCGTGGAGGGTGTTGATGTAGTCGACCGACACATAGACAATAAAGGTGTATTGAAAAGCCACAGACTGATGACAACAAGATGGGGTTTTCCTTCTTGGGCGACTAAGGTAAGCTTACCTGCACGGGCTGTCACAAGCTTCCTGAAGCATATAATTACATTAGGGGTCAAAAGTCACTGGTTCTTGGGAACCCGACCAACTGTATTCTTAATTCTTTGCCACAGAAATTGAGAATATGATGTATTTTCAGGCATTGATTTAAACATAATTATGTCTGAAATGTTGATTGACTCACATTAGCTTTATTCATGGCAGTTGAAATTGTAAAGGAGCTGGATTTTTGTAGAGATTTCTGAACGGATTTGTATGTGTAAAACTCCCCCAGTGTTTTTTTTATGTGTTTTGTGAATGCAGCCTGTGCCCATGCCATTGTGAAAAATAGTGGCATTTTTCTAGAAATTGTAAAAATTGTGAAATATTATAACAAAAGAGAAATAAACTTTTTTCACTTTTATTTTCACAGTTTACCGTAATATCCCTTGGTTTTAAGTTTTGTTTTTGGTAAATACAGACTAGTTTTGACACCAGCTTATATTAAGACTAGTATCCTTACTGGTCTGTATTTACCCCAATTTTTTTTTTCTTTCAGATTGTGAATTTTTTGCATATAATTGTGAAAAAAGGATACTTTTAGGAATTGTGAATGGTGCCGAATTTCGGCCCCAAATTAGGCATAAAAAAAAAATGTCACCAAAAACTCAATTTAGTATTGTAAACAAATTTGTCGTGTGGGGCTTACGCGATTGACTGCACTCTGAAACTGTTAAAACCTTTTAGATGCTAGGTGTCCATGATAGATGTTATGTGAGCGAAATATCGGCCATCACGTTGACATCCAAATGGATGTGTATCAAATCACACAACGTGAGTACATGCGTAATATCCTCCCTTCACGTGTACTTGCAACCTCTGTGATTCATGTAGCTTCTTTGTGGTAGGGATAGCAGTCCTTTTTCAATTTTTAGGGAATTTGGCATTCCATTTGAAACAGGCGGTGGTATAGCAGTGGTATACCGAATACCACTTATCAATCGGAGAGAGAAGTGAAATACAAAATACCACTTAGCAAAGGGCTGGGGTTGGAGTATAGGAAACCACTAAACAGAAGTGGGTGAAATATAGAATACCTCTTTAACACAGTATATACATAATACAGTTTATCGCATTGTCTTTTGGGGAAGTGGGAGATACCCTCATATTTATACCCTCATATTTTCTGTGAGATGTTTTGGATGGCAGAACAGAAGAAATTTCGTATATGGTTAGGATGAGTTATTGCTAAAAAAATAATTTTTTTGGCTTAAACAGCATAATAATTCGAGCTTTTTAAATAATTCATCTCAAGTTAAATCCAAAATAATATGATTCTACTCTCATACCAACAAAATGGCTACATGATTTTAGAATTATTGTGATACGCTGTTTGCTTGCCGTTGTACTAGTGGTGCTGTTTTATTTATTTGAATAATATTATTCATGTGTGGCACACAGATTCTGGGACAGGACAGTACAGGCTATGGTAGTGAACACTCGGAGGTCGACCCAAAGAAGAAAACAATGGTCTTGAAAGGAAGGAATGTATGTTGTCAGCTTTGTTTTGGTATTTTTTGTTTAGTCTGTCATTATACATGTATTTTCTGTCATTATGTTTTTTTGCATGTACAAATGCCAGACATTTTAGTAGTAAATTTTTAAAAGGGCGCGCTTGGTCTTAATTGGACAATTTGTTTTGTTATAGTTTTGGTTATTATACCCCCCCTGCAAAGTGGGTGGGGCGGGGGGTATACTGGAATCACCTTGTCCGTCTGTCCGTAGACGCAATTCTTGTCCGGGCTATTTCTCAATAACTCCTCAGGATTTCGCGTAACTTGCTAGGAAGTATCAATATCGAGTGGAGATGCACATACTGTCATGACTATCATGACATGTTCGATAATTTTTCCCTTTGTATTTATAATATGTATATATAGAATACAAAATTCTTGTACAGGCTATTTCTCTAAAACTCCTTGTTAGAATGTATTGAAGCTTGCTAGGAAGTATCAATATCAAGTGGAGAAGCGCATACTTTCACGGCATTCCGGTTCAATAATTTTCCATTGAGTTATGGCCCTTTGCATTTTTAATGCATTTCATACTTGGTAGTCAAAATAGGAAATTCTTGTTTGGGCTATTTCTCTAAAACCCCATGTTATAGTTTCTTGATATCAATATAAAGCGGAAATTCACATATTATCGCGACGTTCCGGTTCGAATTTTTCCACTCAGTTATGGCCCTACGTATTTTTAATGCATTTCATACTTGGTAGTCAAATAGAAAATTCTAGTCTGGGCTTTTTCTCTATACTACATGTCTATATATCTTATAGGAACAAACTCTTGTATGTTTACCCACCCTCCAACAAGTTGCCAGCAGGGGGTATTTGTCCGCCTCCGACGACAGTTCTAGTTATTGCATGTGTCAGAAAGAGTTGTTTGTTATATCTTCCTGTTTCTATTCCATTTAGTATGTACCGGTAGCTCTATTCACATTAGCTGAGTTTGTTCTTCAAGATTTTTTTCTCAGATCATTTTCAATACATGCAGCACCCAGCTGTCAGTTTTGTTGTATTTAATTTTGCTAGTTTTATAAACTGTCGCCAGTTTGAAATAACTGAGCACCCGGCTATTTCAAAGTCATGTGAGAGGACCTGCATTTTTGTCGGGTCTAATGTTTGTTACCTTTTTGGTAAAATTACTTTCCAAGGTACAACAGCATTATTGTTCAAGGCGAAACAGTTCATTAACCCTTAGCCCGCTATGAATGTATAATGGACTGTCCTTTCTTTAAATTTAGACCATTCCATTTATGTTACAAAGGGGTTACTCGCAGGCTGATCTGGGTTTACACTGGCTGCAAAGGCTGTTGTACTGAGTTAAATAAGACTATTTTTAACAATGGGTAACTGTTGACTGAAGAGGATAAAATGAGGTCCCTCGTATTAAAAATAAAAGTAACAAAATTAATTTTTTCGTTAAATTGTCAGCAACTGTGGATAATTCCAAATTTCAAAGCTACGTATTTCTTTCCCATTTGTGTTTAAAGGAGCACACAGCGTTTTAATCGAGCATTAAATTAGCCTTTCGTTTTTATCGAGCATTAAATTAGCCTTTCGTTTTTATCGAGCATTAAATTAGCCTTTCGTTTTTATCGAGCATTAAATTTTATCGAGCATTAAATTAGCCTTTCGTTTTATCGAGCATTAAATTAGCCTTCATTTTTATCGAGCATTAAATTAGCCTTTCGAATTATTAATCTTGTATCATTTTGACTTTAAACCTGCTGGCATATATTTAAATACAATTTTGAGTTTCCAACTTTTCTTTGTTATTCTACCATAGGTTTGAACATATTATTGGGGAAATATAATTCAGAGTTAGTAATATGCAAAAACAGTTTGCTTTAAACTGTTCTAATAATTAATATTAATCGTTGGGCGAATGCAATTTTATATATGTAGAAAAACTAACGCAGGATGCCGCAAGTTTTTAAAAAGTCAAGATTGCTGTGTGTCCCTTTTAAATATTTGTGAGCTTGTATATTTTGTTACCCTTTTAGCTCACATTTGTTATAACCATAATCCATTTGCTTTTCAGCTCACATTCTGTAATGTAATAACAATAGATGAGAAACTGGTTTATTCCCAACATCCAGAAGATAAAACAAAGTAAGTGTCCGTTTTCTCATTAGTAATGAGGAGTATGTTGTAATGAGGGGTATGTTGTAATGAGGGGTATGTTGTAATGAGGAGTATTTTGTAATGAGTATGTTGTAATGAGGAGTATGTTGTAATGAGGAGTACGTTGTAATGAGGACTATGTTGTAATAAGGAGTGTGTTGTAATCATCAGGATCTCGTAGTAATATCGCTCTGTCTGTCTGTCTGTCTGTCCATAAACAATTTGGATTTTGTTCCACAACTTCGAAACCATTTAGGGTAACATAATCAGACTTCATGAGTAAACTGTCCATGGTGAGAGGATGACCCCTATTCCTTTTCTGGTCAGTAGGTCAAATGTCAAGGTCACCATGAGCCATCTGATTATGAAAAACCTTGTTTGCTTGATTAGTTTTTCACACCACATATGGATCTATAATTGCTATTCGATGGTACAAATAAAAGTAAATTAGCTGAAACACACTATTTTTCGCAGATATTCTCTTAAAATGCAACGAAAAGTGTGATAAACATGTTTTAGAGAAGCTATCCTGCCGACAACAGCCAAATTTTACAGCTTATATATATACTTATATTTAGAATCCCAACTCTATCAAGATAATATAAATGGCTTTAACCAACCAGGCCCAAACCCAAAACTGGAGCTCTGAATTAAGAATTACTAATTCATTTTACACATATTCATTTGCGTCTGTTTTAAGAACCCGTGAAAAAAATCCTATACTTTTAATCGGCACTTAGATTATTATGTTACCTGAACACCTGGATAGAGTTTTGATTAACGGTTTTGTTGTGTAATTTTGCCGTTATTTGACAGGTTAGTTTTTAGCTCTACTGATCAGAGATCAGCAGAGCTTATGCCGTGGTGCGGCGTCCGTCGTCCGTCTGTCTGTCCGTCTGTCCGTCTGTCCGTAAACTTTTATTTGTAGCGACTTCACAGCTGAAACTACTTAATGGATATTCATGAAACTTTACAGAAATGTTGCCCATAAAGTCTAGTTGATCCTAGCAAAAATTCATGTTGATGTGAAATCCAAGATGGCCGCCAAAGCTAAAAATAGAGTTTTAAAATACAAGTTTGTAGCGACTTCTTCTTGAAAACTATAAGTGATATTGATATGGGACTTTTTCTAAAATGATCAGCATGACATGATGTTGATCCTAGTCAAAAATCGTTTTGATTCAACGTTAAACATGGCTGCCAGCGGCCATCTTTGTTTACATAGAGTTATATAGTAAAAACTTGTAGCGACTACTTCTCTGAAACTACTTGGCGGATTGTCATGAAACTTTACAGGAATGTTGCTCTTGATGTCTAATTAATCCTAGAAAAATTTCAGGTCGGCCGGAAATTCAAGATGGCCGTCACAGCTAAAAATAGATTTTTAAAAAATAAGTTTGTAGCGACTACTTCTTGAAAACTATAAGTGATATTGATATGGGACTTTTTCTAAAATGATCAGCATAACATGATGTTGATCCTAATCAAAAATCGTTTTGATTCAACGTTAAACATGGCTGCCAGCGGCCATCTTTGTTTACATAGAGTTATATAGTAAAAACTTGTAGCGACTACTCCTCTGAAACTACTTGGCGGATTGTCATGAAACTTTACAGGAATGTTGCTCTTGATGTCTAATTGATCCTATCAAAATTTCAGATCGGCCGGAAATTCAAGATGGCCGTCACAGCTAAAAATAGATTTTTAAAAAATAAGTTTGTAGCGACTACTTCTTGAAAACTATAAGTGATATTGATATGGGACTTTTTCTAAAATGATCAGCATGACATGATGTAGATCCTTGTGGAAAATCGTTTTGATTCGACGTTAAACATGGCTGCCAGTGGCCATCTTTGGTTACATAGAGTTATATAGTAAAAACTTTTAGCGACTACTCCTCTGAAACTACTTGATGGATGTTCATGAAACTTCACAGGAATGTTGCTCTTGATGTCTAGTTGATCCTAGAAAAATTTCAGGTCGGCCGGAAATTCAAGATGGCCACCACAGCTAAAAATAGATTTAAAATAAATAAGTTTGTAGCGACTACTTCTTCAAAACAATAAGAGATATTGATATGGGACTTTTTCTAAAATGATCAGTATGACATGATGTTGGTCCTTGTCGAAAATCGTTTTGATTTGACCTTAAACATGGCTGCTTTGTTTACATAGAGTTATATAATGAAAACTTGTAGCGACTACTTCTTTGAAACTACCTGACGGATTTTCATGAAACTTCACAGGAATGTTGCTCTTAATGTCTTATTGATCTTAGCAAAATTTCAGGTCGGCCGGAAATTCAAGATGGCCGCCACGGTTAAAATAGATTTTCAAAAAACAAGTCTGTAGCGACTACTTCCTGAAATCAAAATCAATCAGTAGAGCTTCAAGGTCATTGACCTCTTGTTTTTAAACATTTACACGTGATATATTTCATTGGTGCACAGCAATAATTCATGTCCGCGAAGTAACTCAACAGCATTCTTTCTATCCTTCCCAATACAGTTTGTCCCAAATAGTTTTGCTAACTGGGTGATTGCCTTTAACTTTTCCATTTTGAATTTATCTTTCCCATTCAATAGAAAATGTTGATACATATGTTAACAAGAATTTCCTACAGGGCCACCGGTGTATGGGAATATCCTAATATGTTTGATTTCCTCTCTCCCTTTTGACCCCGCTTAAAATTAATTCAAACCGGTTGGAATATTCCAATACACGGAAATCCTTCGAATAATTGTTAAATGGTATGTTTAAAAAATGATGACACTGTTTCAGAATTACATTATAAGCATTTCGTAAAAGATCTCTTTTACCATAAAAATGTGATCTGGGAAGATTGAGATCTGTTTAAAAAAATGCTGAAGTATATTGCATAATATATTTGATGCAATGTCTTTAAAGGAGCAATATCACCCATTATACTACCGGTACATGTCATTATGGAGATATGTCGTAATGATGTAATTTTAGAATGGTTTTGCATTAGTGTTACAACCTACTGTAAAAAAGATTTCATCAGAAATTGGAATTTATGATCAAGAACGATAATGAGAAGACTACCATCAAACATGACTGAAACAATCAAAATTAAAAATGTTGCATCCCTGAAATTTAATATTTAACCAATGTATCGTTCCATGTGCAAACACATAGCTCATGGTTTAAAAACATTGAGAAAAAAACATCAATGAGAATAAAAAAACAGTCAAAAAAGTTATAAGAAATATATATATTGATGACCAGCATGAGAGGATGGTTATTTAGAGACTGTTTAACAGCTTTGTTCCATTGTCAGGGATTCTTTCAAGAGAGTGGCGGTGTGTTAGTTTTCACAAATAAGCTGATGTGAATGAGGGCTATTCCATTAAAATATACATGGGACCCCAAGAAGGCACTCTTGAAATCATACATTGACAACTATCACACATTCCTTCCATTAGTTTCTAAAAAAAAGTTTCTAAAAAATGCACATCCTTGACCAAGGGTTTTTCAGTATTATTTTTGTAAAATTGGAAAATGTCATCATTTGCATGTAGCTCAGTGTCTAAAATTACAACTACATAACAGTATCTAGTTCCTACTAGTAGTAGGTCAAGATGAATAACCTTGACCTACTTTGTTCATTTAAACCCAAGCGTGTATGTGTGTTTTACACTAATGTAATAGTAACCTTTCACCTGTAGAAATGTTATAGCAGATAAAGAAGAAATTGTATTGACTAAACTATTACGTAATTCAAACACACATTTACAATATAATTAAACACTTGATTAGATGATAAGAAGATGTACAAAATTGTTGTCGACGTATATCCAACTTGTTTATCTCATCTTTTTACAGAACCTTCCTGACCCAGGAGGCTGTGGTGACGGTTAAGGGAGTTCCCCTCGGCAGTTACCTCGAGGGCATTGTAGCAGACACAATTTCATCTAATGCCAACAAGGTAACGCTCATTTAGTACCCTCGGGTAGATTTTATCTCGAATGACTATTGCTTGCAGATCATTTAAACTTTGCACGTCTGATGGTTTCGATGCCAATAGCGACCACAGTGGCACGGGTTGGGGAAATTCTCGGACAACAATGACATGTGGGTGGGTAATTAAACGGAGTATGGTGTTAGTTCTAAGATTTAATTAATTTTGAAATTTGTCTAATACCCAGGTTTAATTAATGCGAGCTGGGGGAACATGACTTAAGTTGGGAGTCCTAGGAGAAGGAATTGGATCGGTCAATTTTGACATTTTTTTGCAAGGGTGAGCCATCCTCTCCAGGTGGTGGGAAACAATGACAGGATCATTATCTACATTTCGTGCGTGTGTGTAATTAATGTAACAGGCATGATGTTAACATTAACCTTAAAGGGAATGTAGCGACACAGTCAAAAAAGCTCTAATATTGAGAATTCTGAAAAACTTGGAAAAAGGTGAAAGAATTATCAAAATGGGATGATAAACAAAAAAGATATGACCATTTAAAGGTTGTTCTGAAACGGATATGGGAGCGGCCATTTTGAGAACTATGACATCATAGTTCCAAATTACCATATATGGAATATTGATAAATCTCATTTAAAGCAAAGAAAATCACTGTGAATGAATGCAAAATCTGTACTGGTCATATAAAGCATTATTGCCATGAAGAAGCCGGTTTACGTCCCCAACCGACGGATGAGGCTACCGCTAAGTGTCTTGCCCAAGAACACACTGACGAAACTCAGAGGCACCGAGGAGGATTGAAACCTGGGCCTTCGGTCACAAATCCGCCGCACTACCGATTGCGCCACGCCAGCCCTCGAATCTTCAAACGATCATATCTTCTTTGTTTATCATCAGAATTTGATAATCATTTCACCCTTTTCCAAGTTCTTCAGAACTCTCAATAATAAATATTGTTTGGCTGTGTCGCTACATTCCCTTTAATGCTGGCACCACTTCCTTTGTAAAATGGACTGGGACTTTTTTTTAGCGGAGTCAAAAACTTAGTGTTGAAATTGTTAAAGTTCATTCTTTTATTTCATTAGATAAATATTTTGTTTCATATACCAGTACGGCTATTCCATTAAAACATACCCAGGACCCCAGGAAGACAATTTACTAAACATCTATGAGTGAACTCTATTTTCTGAAATTTGGTTCTTTAAACTCAATTTTGCATCTGTGGGTGGTTTGTTCAGTTTCAAAAATGCCTTCCTGGGGTCCCATGTATGTTTTAATGAAATAGCCCTAACAGTTGATTGTATTTGTTCTCTTAAGTATCCACTTTCAATTTATTTAACAGGGCAGACAAGCTATGGAACACGTTATAAACATCATCAAGATGGAAACCAACGAACTCCAACATAAATTTGACTCAATCACAAGCACATCAACGGCCATTTGATGTTAACAGCACTTAGGATCTTCAAATTTATCTTGTGGAGGACACAATACTCATAGCGCTCAATCTTAGATCACCGACACTCATGGAGTATGGCAATTGTCCAGTCGGATTATGTCTTTCAGAAGCAGTCAAACATGCAGCCAATCATGTCTTTCATTGCAATTTTACCATTTAATTTCATTGTTTGCCATGACAGGATCTGAAGTTATGTACATTATTTGGTAAACTGTTGATTTTCCACAGGTACAATATTGAAATGGCACTATTTTTAGCTGTACTGATCAAAGATCAGCAGAGCTTATGACGTGGTGCGGTGTACGTCGGCTGTCAGTCCGTCCGTAAACTTTTTTCGTAGCGACTACCCCTCTGAAACTACTGGATGGATTTTCAACAGAAATGTTGCCCATCATGTCTAGTTGATTCATGTTGAAGAGATATCCAAGATGGCCACCAAAGCTAAAAATAGTTTTTTTTAAAAACAAGTTTGTAGTGACTACTTCTTGAAAACTATAAGTGATATTGATATGGGACTTTTTCTAAAACGAACAGCATGACATGAGGATGTCGAAAATCATTTTGATTCAACGTTAAACATGGCTGCCAGCGGCCATCTTTGTTTATATAGGGTTATATAGTAAAAGCGTGTAGCGACTACTCCTCATGAAACTTCACAGGAATGTTTTTCTTGATGTCTAGTTGATCCTAGCAAAATTTTAGCTCGGCTGGAAATTCAATTTGGCCGCCACGGCTAAAAATAGATTTTTTAAAAACAAATTTGTACAGACTACTTCTTGAAAACTGTAAGTTATATTTGATATGGGACTTATTCTGAAATGTTCAGCATGACATGTTGTTGGTCCCTGTTGAAAATTATTTTGATTCGACATTAAACATGGCTGCAAAAACTTGTAGCGACTACTCCTCTGAAACTACTTGACAGATGTTCATGAAACTTTACAAGAATGTTGATCTAGCTATCAAAAACCTATCAGTAGAGCTTCAAGGTCATTGACCTCTTGTTAAATGTGTGTTTTAAATAGACGGTAACGGCTGTGTTTTAATAATATCATGTAAATATGATTTTCTGTTTCTAAAGAATAGAAACATGATGAGATTTTATAACAAAATTTGTTTATAAAGAGATGTTTAAATATTTTGTGCTATGAAGATGTGATTGTTTGTGGTCTTACTTGATCTGAACACAGGGTATTCCCCAGGCAGTTAAGGCATAGTGGCACCACTACTTAATTTCAAACAGGTGCTTGCCACTACTCCTTTACAGAATTGATCATTATCCAATTACAAACTACATTTTTGTAAATAAAAAACTTAAACAGTAACAATCTGTAATAAAAGTCGTTTAATAAAATTTATAGTTGGTGCCACGCGGATTACGATTAATCACACTGAACGCGGGGATTTTATCTCACTGCCGACACACTGATTTTGTCCCCGCGATCGGCGGACATTCCACTCAACACTGGGACAATAACTTTTGATCGACGCGACAGTCACCGCAATTCGCCGTGATCTGTATTGATTCGCACACCGCGTAACCCGGTGTGAAATCGCAGGCCATCGCTGCGATTTATCTTCATTATCAATGCACAATTTTGCAGTCAATTTAATGCAATTCAATAACTATTAAAAAATTGAAGCAGAAGACAATTTTTGTTTTGGGAATATTCAAATGCCCCGATAATGTATACTGGGTCACGTTAGTTATATGGCCGTTTCTATTACCAACTTCGCGGTGACTGAACATAAAATTGATTGCTTTCGAGACTGGATTTTGCAATCGCGGCAATTTTTAGTCCGCGATATTTCGGGAGACAATTCCTGGTACGATCATTTGTGACTTCGATTGAAAAATGGCCTCATGCATGCTGCGAAAAAGTTGTAATCCGCGTGGCACCGACTGTAGTCTGTAAAGTAAGTACACCAACCAAAGTCGAATGACATAGTAAATACCTGAATTTCCATAAAAAAAAAGAAAAAGTTTTTTAAGTTTATTTGTCTGACAGAATGAATACCCCTCCCCCACAACAATCCATAGGTTTAAAATGCCACTACTTCTTAAAATATTCCTGTGGAAGACCCTGGAACATATCACACTATGACCAGACTAGGACTTAGTTTCAAAAGAACTAAAGAAAATGTACAAACTGTGTCTAGGAGCACTATCTATGCCTAGTGGCTGTTGAGGAACACTCATTACTTAGTCTTGAATACTGCATGCGGGGGCGAAGCTGAGATTCGTGTATTGTGTAGGCCACAGGTTCTAGGAAGGTGGTTTGGACATCAAATTGGTATAAAAAAAATGTCACAAATTGAAAAAGGATTAAATAAATGAGGGGAGGGGATGGGGGGTGGTGTGCGTGGGGAAGGTGGGAATCGTCCTCAAAATAAATCCTACCGCAAAATAAAATAGTAAAAAAGAGAAAAGAAAAAATGTCCAAAGCATGTTCATTGCACCTGTAGGCAACATAATAAATGGGGAGATTTTCACTAACATCATCATAATACACCAAACTAGACTGTGATATTCATTGTACATCAGGCGTAGATTAATTTCAAAGTGCGCTGTACGTTAATAATATTAAAACATTACTGTCCCAATTATTTACCTGTAAAAAGACTGCTTCCCCTTCTTAGTTCTGTATCTTTTTCTTGTTTTGATGTCCAAACTATTTCATATTATTTTATTTCTGTTAAAAGTAATATGAATTAGATATAATTTAATGTTGAAAAAATAAATGTTTTTATTAAACATTAATACATATAAAGTATTATTTAATTTTTAAAAGTTGTATTTTCTCTTGAAGTTAATTTTCAAACTGCTGGCAAGAGTTAAATACAGTGCTGACAAAAGTTAAATATAGTGCTGACAGAAGTTAAATACAGTGCTGTTATGTAGTTAAAGCACACATGCATAATAAAGTATTCCTAGTGGTCAAATGACCAGGGCTTGTGCTTATGTTTAAAACACTTTCACCCCTATAAATTTGATCAAAAGGAAAGAAGGGTCCATTTTAAAAATGTGGGGATGAAAGTGGGTTGAACATCTAGGTAATAAACGAAAATTAAATGGAATATTAGAAATGAAGAGTACAACGCATTTGATGACCCATTGCGAGCTGTAAACAGATTTATATAAATTTGTCGACGCCTGTAAGATGTTTCGTCTGGAATTATCCAAGATTGGTTTGAATTATTATGTTTCATGCTATCCTGTGTTAAATAGTTTAAACATTTCCAGTGTTAACTTCCTGCTCCAAACATTGGTTTACCGGTTAGTGCCATATTGCTTGTTTTTGGTTAATTTAAGTGTTTATATGTTAGCAATAGGTGCTACGTTGTTGTTCAGTATCACTTTATATCCAACAAGCCTGAATTAAAAAAAAAATTGTGAAAAAAAGATTTTGTAAAAATGTTTTGAAAACACATTTATTTGCTGAACATTTACATATAAAAACATGCATGTAATTGCTATGAAAATGGAATAATTCTAAACGAGTTAAGGGACACACGCAATCTTGAAAGATGTTATCATTGAAATTAGCGTCACATTTTATTTTTAGTTGTATTTTGCAACCTGCTTACATATATAATTAAAATAACATTTTGGGTTTCCTTTTTTTAATTTTTTTTTACTAATGTGGTTATTTATTTTAGTGGTCAAATATAATCAATAGTTGAAGTTTGCTTTAAGCTATTCTTGAAATTAATAATAATGAACACATGCAAGTTCTGTAGAAAAAAACTAACGGGATGCTGTGAGTTTTTAAAAAAATCAAGATTGCCGTGTGTCCCTTTAAGGTTCAAAAACTGCCAAATAAAGCATGTTTGTCATATGTACATCTTGTTAAAACCAAAAGCGATATATTAAATACATGTAAATATCTGGAAAACATCTAAATTTGCCCTGCAAAATACTAGTATTGTTAATGTCTTCCCTGCTGCCATTTGAATTACGAGTTGCCAATTCAAATATCATCTGGCACATTCTCAACAATGGGCATTTTTAATTGTTTATTGGTAAATATATGTATTTAATAAGTGCTAATGCATTATTTTATAAACATCAGTTTGGGTTAATCTGATTGAACGATCTGATTGAACGATTGTGGAGCTGAATTTGGCAGTTTTGTTATAATTTATGTACATACACGTATAAGAAAATGTAAGAAATAAAATACCTTTACCTAAAACCTATCCACATCCAGACTGGTTTCCAACCAATCACCTTTAGTAGTTCTCAACAATACACTGGTGGACTGCTGTTTTATTCCCTCTTATTTAATGCTTTTAAGTTTTATCATGTGATTGTCCTTGTTAATTTATACAAAAATATCATGTGATTTTTATGAAAAGAAGAGAAAAAATAAAAATCTATTTTCTTATCCTGTTATCTGTTGTTACTGGAATTACCGTATTAAAGGAACAGCTTATTACGGGCCCCAGTTTGTGATGGGCGCAAGAAATAGCAAGGTGAGTCTTTCATGAGTAGAATAATCCATCATGAGTATCCATGCGAGATAGCGAATTCTTGCATACCGGACAAGGATATCTGTCATTTTACCGATGCTAGATATTTCCATCTCGCCCTAGGGTCAAGATAAAAGTCAAGCGCGCAACATCTGGCATGCAGAAAAACATGCAAAACGTTCGTAGCTGGCGGCGTCAACACATGTCTCTGATATGCAAGAAAAAGAATCTATCCTGGATATTCGGTTCAAATAGGGAATTCCAACCCTCGGTATAAAAAGTGTTTTAATCGGAACCTCGGCATAGCCTCAGTTCCGATATAAACACTTATGCCTCTGGTTGGAATTCCCTATCTTCACCGGATACCCATGAAAGATTCTTATAATCTCACCCGAGGGTCGGAATTGTAACCAGGGACGAGGCTGTGTCGAGTTCCTGGTTGCAGTTCTGATCCCGAGGATGAGATATGCAGCTTCCACTGGTGGAGGAAGACCACAGGTGCCCCTCCTGGCAATTTTCGTGCACAGACGGGCACCTGGGTAGAACCACCGACGTTCCGCAAGCCAGCTGGATTGATAACATCAATAAAGCGAGAGACTGCCATTTACGTTTTTAGCTCTACTGATCAGAGATCAGCAGAGCTTATGCCGTGGTGCGGCGTCCGTCTGTCTGTCCGTAAACTTTTTTTGTAGCGACAACTCCTCTGAAACTACTGAATGGATTTTCATGAAACTTTACAGAAATGTTGCCCATGAAGTCTAGTTGATCCTAGCAAAAATTCATGTTGATGTGAAATCCAAGATGGCCGCCAAATCTAAAAATAGGTTTTTAAACAAGAGGTCAATGACCTTGAAGCTCTACTGATAGATTTTGATAGCTAGGTGATCAGCATTCCTGTGAAGTTTCATAAAAAAATGTTCAGTAGTTTCAGAGGAGTAGTCGCTACAAGTTGAAGTTTTTACTATATAACTCTAGGTAAACAAAGATGGCCACTGGCAGCCATGTTTAATGTCGAATCAAAGTAATTTTCGACAAGGATCAACATCTTGTCATTCTGATCATTTCAGAAAAAGTCCCATATCAATATCACTTACAGTTTTCAAGAAGTAGTCGCTACAAACTTTTTTTTTAAATATCTGTTTTTAGCCATGGCGGCCATCTTGAATTTCCGGCCGACCTAAAAAAAATCTGGGATCAATTAGACATCAAGAGCAACATTCCTGTGAAGTTTCATAAAAATGTGTCAAGTAGTTTCAGAGAAGTAGTCGCTACAAGTTGTTACTATATAAATCTATGTAAACAAAGATGGCCGCTAGCAGCCATGTTTAAAGTTGCATCGAAATAAATTTCAACAAGGATCAACATCATGTCATGCTGATCATTTTAGAAAATGTCCCATATCAATATCACTTACAGTTTTCAAGAAGTAGTCGCTACAAATGTATTTATTTTAAATCTATTTTTAGCCGTGGCGGCCATTTTGAATTTCCGGCCAGCCTGAAATTTTGCTAGGATCAACTAGACATCAAGAGAAACATTCCTGTGAAGTTTCATGAACATCCGTCAAGTAGTTTCAGAGGAGTAGTCGCTACAAGTTTTTACTATATAACTCTATGTAAGCAAAGATGGCCGCTGGCAGCCATGTTTAACGTCGAATCAAAACGATTTTTGACAACGACCAACATCATGTCATGCTGATCATTTTAGAAAAAGTCCCATATCAATATCACTTCCAGTTTTCAAGAAGTAGTCGCTACAAACTTATTTTTTAAAAATCTATTTTTAGCTGTGGCGGCCATCTTGAATTTCTGGCCGATCTGAAATTTTGCTAGGATCAATTACACATCAAGAGCAACATTCCTGTAAAGTTTCATGAAAATCCGCCAAGTAGTTCCAGAGGAGTAGTCGCTACAAGTTTTTACTATATAACTATGTAAACAAAGATGGCCGCTGGCAGCCATGTTTAACGTCGAATCAAAACGATTTTTGACAACGACCAACATCATGTCATGCTGATCATTTTAGAAAAAGTCCCATATCAATATCACTTATAGTTTTCAAGAAGTAGTCGCTACAAACTTGTATTTTAAAAATCTATTTTTAGCTTTGGCAGCCATCTTGGATTTCACATCAACATGAATTTTTGCTAGGATCAACTAGACTTCATGGGCAACATTTCTGTAAAGTTTCATGAATATCCATCCAGTAGATTCAGAGGAGTAGTCGCTACAAATAAAAGTTTACGGACAGACGGACGGACGGACAGACGGACGACGGACCACGGCATAAGCTCTGCTGATCTCTGATCAGAAGAGCTAATAACAAGTTTGTAGCGACTAATTCTTGAAAACTATAAGTGATATTAATATGGGACTTTTTCTAAAATGATCAGCATGACATGATGTTGGTCCTTGTCAAAAATCGTTTTGATTCAACGTTAAACATGGCTGCCAGCGGCCATCTTTGTTTACATAGAATTATATAATGAAAACTTGTAGCGACTACTCCTCTGAAACTACTTGACGGATTTTCATGAAACTTCACAGGAATGTTGCTTTTGATGTCTAATTGATCCTAGCAAAATTTTAGGTCGGCTGGAAATTCAAGATGGCCGTGGCGGCCACGACTAAAAATAAATTTAAAATAAATAAGTTTGTAGCGACTACTTCTTCAAAACTATAAGAGATATTGATATGGGACTTTTTCTAAAATGATCAGTATGACATGATGTTGGTCCTTGTCGAAAATCGTTTTGATTTGACATTAAACATGGCTACCAGCGGCCATCTTTGTTTACATAGAGTTATATAATGAAAACTTGTAGCGACTTCTCCTCTGAAACTACTTGACGGATTTTCATGAAACTTCACAGGAATGTTGCTTTTGATGTCTAATTGATCCTAGCAAAATTTTAGGTCGGCTGGAAATTCAAGATGGCCGCTCCGACTAAAAATAAATTTTCAAAATACAAGTTTGTAGCGACTTCTTCTTGAAAACTATAAGTGATATTGATATGGGACTTTTTCTAAAATGATAAGCATGACATGATGTTGGTCCTTGTCAAAAATTGTTTTGATTCAACGTTAAACATTGCTGCCAGCGGCCATCCTTGTTTACATAGAGTTATATAGTAAAAACTTGTAGCGACTACTCCTTTGAAACTACTTGGCGGATTTTCATGACACTTTACAGGAATGTTGCTCTGAATGTCTAATTGATCCTAGCAAAATTTCAGATCGGCCAGAAATTCAAGATGGCCGCCACAGCTAAAAATAGATTTTTAAAAAAGAAGTTTGTAGCGACTACATCTTGAAAACTATAAGTGATATTGATATGGGACTTTTTGTAAAATGATCAGCATGACATGATGGTTATCAGAGTCAAACATTATTTTGATTCGACGTTAAACATGGCTGCCAAAGCCATCTTTGTTTACATAAGAGTTATATAATGAAAACTTGTAGCGACTACTTCTCTGAAACTACTTGGCGGATTTTCATGAAACTTCACAGGAATGTTGCTCTTGATGTCTAATTGATCCTAGCAAAATTTCAGGTCGGCCGGAAATTCAAGATGGCCGCCACGGCTAAAAATAATTTTTCAAAAAACAAGTCTGTAGCGACTACTTCCTGAAATCAAAATCAATCAGTATTCAAGGTCATTGACCTCTTGTTTTTGAAAGTTTTGGGCAAAAATGAAGGCCCTACCGTATTAACGAGGCAAAATATAGCATTTTTAACTAAATCAAGAGCCATAACTCCTCTGTTTCTGGTCCGACTGGTCCAACATAGAACAAAAAAAATAATTCAAAAAACAATCAAAAAACAATTTAAAACAAAAATCAAAATAAATAAATAAACAAATAAAAAAACAAGAGGCCCGAGAGGGCCTGTGGACGCTCTACTTGCTAACATGGCTTTTATAACATCAATGAAGCGAGTGACTGCCATTTACGTTTTTTGAAAATTTCGGGCAAAAAACAGCTTTTTGACTAAATCAAGAGCCATAACTCCTCTGTTACTGGTCCGACTGGTCCAGCATAGAGCTAAAAAAAAAAAAAAAAAAGATTTCGAAAAAAAATAAATAAAAAAATTTAATAATTTAAACAAATCAAAAAAAAAAATCAAACAAAAAAAAATAAAAAAAGAAGAAAAATCATAAAATCTGGTAAAGTTTGGCAAAGATCAGATGCAAAATGAAGGCTCTATCGTATGACGAGGCAAATTATAGCATTTTGAACTAAATCAAGGGCTTTATCTCCGCTGTTACTGGTCCGATATGGATGGTTTTCGAATTTGTCCGAGATTTCATTGATATTAACAATCTGATAAAGTTTGGTAAAGATCAGATGAACATTGAAGCCCCTATCGTCTTAACAAGGCAAAATATAGCATTTTTAACTAAATCAAGGGCCATAACTCTGCTGTTAAAAGTCTGATATGGCAGGTTTTCGAACTTGTCCGAGCTTTCATTGATATTAACAATATGGTAAAGTTTGGTAAAGATAGGATGAAAAATGAAGGCCCTATCGTCTTAACGAGTCAAAATATAGCTTTTTGAACGAAATCAAGGGCCATAACTCCGTTGTTACTGGTCCGATATGAATGGTTTTCGAATTTGTCCGAGCTTTCATTGATATTAACAATCTGATAAAGTTTGGTAAAGATCGGATGAACAATGAAGCCCCTATCGTCTTAACGAGGCAAAATATATACTGAAAGGAATAAGTAACGCAGGGTGCGTATTTCCGCTATATATTGTATGTTTAATATGCTACTGCTAATTGAATGGTACAGGGCGACATTAGGCATGTCCTTTTAGAAAGAAGGTTTAAACAGCACTGAACACACCAATGGTTACCCCTTTAAAGTTTCATTATCGCCAGAATGCGCATTTGGCTCAAGCAGGTGAGCAAACTTAGGCTTTAAATGTTGCAATCACTTAACATTAAATACAGTTCTGAACTGGCTCAATTTTTCAAAGAGGAACTTCAGCATTTATGAATTTCTTGTTACAATGTGTACTGTGATTAAAACGTCTACAACATCACAGTTGTGTCCTTTAACTAACTGCACTTTTTTTTTACAAAACATCTTGGGATTTCCTTGGAATATATATAGAATTAAGTGTGCAGTATATGCAATATATAGCGGAAATACGCACCCTGCGTTTCTTTTTCCTTTCAGTATAGCATTTTTAACTAAATCAAGGGCAACAACTCCGCTTTTACTGGTCCGATATGGCTGGTTTTCGAACTTGTTCGAGCTTTCAACGACATTAGCAATCTGATAAAGTTTGGTAAAGATCGGATGAACAATGAAGCCCCTATCGTCTTAACGAGGCAAAATATAGCATTTTTAACTAAATCAAGGGCCACAACTCCGCTTTTACTGGTCCGATATGGCTGGTTTTCGAACTTGTCCGAGCTTTCATTGATATTAACAATGTGGTAAAGTTTGGTAAATATAGGATGAAAAATGAAGGCCCTATCGTCTTAACGAGGCAAAATATAGCAATATAGCATTTTCAACTAAATCAAGGACCATAACTCCGCTGTTGCTGGTCCGATCTGGCTGGTTTTCGAACTTGTCCGAGCTTTTATTGATATTAACAACCTGTTAAAGTTTGGTAAAGATCGGATGAAAAATGAAGGCCCTATCATCTTAACGAGACAAAAGTTAACGACGGACAGATGGACGACAGACAACTCGCCATCCCATTTTAAAGCTCTGCTGGCCCTTTGCAAAATGAAGGCCCTATTGTAAGACGAGGCAAATTATAGCATTTTTAACAAAAATCAAGGGCCATAACTCCCCTGTTACTAGTCCGACCTGTCTGGTTTTCGAACTTGACCGAGCTTTTATTGACAAAAACATTCTGATAAAGTTTGGTAAAGATCGGATAAAAAATTAAGTCTTAACGAGGCAAAATATAGCATTTTGAACATAATCAAGGGTCACAACACCGCTGAAACTGGTCCAAGATGAATGGTTTTCGAACTTGTCCGAGCTTTCATTGATATTAACAATCTGATAAAGTTTGGTAAAGATCACATGAACAATGAAGCCCCTATCGTCTTAACGAGGCAAAATATAGCATTTTTAACTAAATCAAGGGCAATAACTCTGCTGTTAATGCTCCGATCTAGCTGGTTTTCGAACTTGTCTGAGCTTTCATTGATATTAACAATCTGCAAGTTTGGTAAAGATCAAATAATAAATGAAGGTGCTAGAGTGTTCACAAGGCTTAATATGGCATTTTTCAGCAAAACAAGGGCCACAACTCTGTTGAAATTATTTTGATCTTGCCAGTTTTCGAACTTGTTCGAGCTTTCATTGATATAAAGACACTGGCAAAGCTAAGTAAAGATCCGATTAATAAGGCCCTGTTCACAAGGCAGAAAATAGCATTTTTCAGAAAAAACAAGGCCCATAACTCTGGCGTTACTGATCCGATTTAGCTGGTTTTCGAACTTGTTCGAGCTTTCAATGATATTATCTGTGCAAGTTTGGTAAAGATTAAATAATAAATGAAGGTGCTAGAGTGTTCACAAGGCAGAAAATGCCATTTTCCAGAAAAAACAAGGGCCATAGCTCTGGTGTTACCGACCCAATTCAGCTGATTTTCGAACTTGTCCAAGCTAAAATTGGTATTAACAATCTGTGCAAGTTTGGTAACGATCAAATAATAAATGAAGGTGCTAGAGCGTTCACAAGGCAAAAAATAGCAATTTTCAGAAAAAAACGAGGGAAACAACTCCGATGTTACTGATCCAATTTGGCTGGTTATTGAACTTGTCCGAGCTTTCATTGATATTAACAATCTGTGCAAGTTTGGTAAAGATCAAATAATAAATGAAGGTGCTAGAGTGTTCACAAGGCTTAATATGGCATTTTTCAGCAAAACAAGGGCCATAACTCCGGTGAAATTATTCCGATCTGGCTGCTTTTCGAATTTGTCCGAGCTTTCATTGATATTAAACAACCTGTTAAAGTTTTGTAAAGATCGGATGAAAAATAAAGGCCCTATCTTGGTAACAAGACAAAAGTTAAAACGACGTGCGGTCGGACGGACGACGGACAACTTGCCATCCCGTAAGCCCTTGGCCAGTAGAGCTGAAAAAAAATATCTCAGAAACAGCTTGGTCCGTCTTGACCAAACTTCACATGGATGATCCTTAGTTGAATGTTTTTCAAATTTGTTAAAATTAGGTGAACAAGACATCCAAAATGGCCACCATAGAATGAATGAATGGTGTTTTACGGCACGTCGACACATAAATAGGTCATATTGTGCGCAAAAACTAATGAAAGATGAAGAAATGAAGTAGTAATTAAAAATTAATGTATATACATGTATATACAAAGATAAAATATTACAAATAAAGGATGATATGGTAATATAAACTATGTATGTAAATCAACAAAATCCCCTCAACGGGGATATAAATAAGTAAATATATATAAGAACATACTATAATGATTTATATAGTCGGATTTCTTTCAGGAAATCTAAAATAAGACTAAATCTAGTTTCAAATAACTCTTTCATAGTATTAACACTGTAGTACCTTTGATGCATAGGATCCAAGTCTACACATTCCAACAAGATGTGTTTGACCGTTAACAGCGCAAGCCGCCATAGAAAAACCTTTTAATTACTTCTTGTACGCTGGGAAGGTCTTACTTCTTGTACACTGCCTATTTTTCATTAACAAATTTAGTTGATTTCTGGCGCAGTAACAAATTTCTACTTAAAAGGTAAGAATGGCCTTGACAGAATACACCAACTTTTTTTATGCAAGCAACAGGGCATTAAGTAGATTGTTTTTAGCTTAACCATGGAAGTTTCAGATCTGTGCAAATCTTTACTGCAGCATCTTTGTAATACTATGCAATGTGTCGAGAATCACAGGTCAATTTACAAATCTTCCTCTTGCAAGAGGTTTATTAGTTGAGTTTAAATGGGGTTTTATGGCACACCAACATAAAAAGTTTTATGGCCCCAACAGGAAATGAACATTCCGGGCCTTCGATGTTTATGATGACTACTGGGTAACAAAATACAAGTACAACAAATGTAATATATATAATTCTATTTTTAATATTTTTTTCTTTTAAAATCTGATGACAAAAATATCATTTTTACAATGGATTCATAAAAGTTTACACCAACATTGGACCATAATTCTTAAATCAACAGAACGTGCAGTCATGGTGATTCACAAGTAACAACATTGAAAATATTTCCATATATTTGGACATATGGAGTTCCGGATTTGGTGCCCGAAACTGAGCGACTTTGTGTCTACCATGTTACAATCTCTAGGTTTCAAGCCTGGGCCATTCCAGGTAAAACTTTACACACACTCATGAATACAGGCATTCACAATATTGTTTTAAATATAATTAAACACAAAACTGTACAATTCAATTTACAATATTCACAAACTATACTTTGAAACAAAACTATATTTACACCTAAAAACAAAAAACAATTTTTTATGTCTCACAATTAAGGAATTGAGCCATGATTACAAAAATCATCAGCTTCAAAAAATCTCCCTCATTAAAAAAATCTCGAATTTGCAGTTGGGTAATATGTGGAATCGAGATTTAGGCGCACAAGCAGAAAAAGCTGCATGGCTCCATTTTAAAGGGAATGAACATTCCAGACCCATAGAGACAAAACAATGCAGAATAGACCTACCGGTATTTACTGAAATATTTTTTTAAAAATACTTTTTCCCTACCATTTATTAAAACATTACAAACTAACTTCACTGTTGTTGTTTTTATGAAATTGTAGAATACACAAGGTTTAAAAAAGGAAATCATACACGATACAACAGACGGGAATTATTATGGGAGGTATTACTATCACTAATTCATCCTCTTGTATTGAAGAGTAGTCAATTAATCCTATGATAAGAAACTGTACAATATGAAATGCCTCAACCCAATGTGTACGGATTACAATATTTAAAACCCATTTGTACATTTTATACATGAATCAAAATTCATGCAAGGGTTCTCTGGAACTATTCCAGTCTACAGTGACCACACCTTCTACATTTCCAAATGACAGACTGTAGTGAGCGTCATGTTTTTTTGAATGTTGTTTTACGTCATTTTTACCACGTTAGGCCATATAGGATGGTCGATTTTTTTTGTGTAGAGGCAGATCACCCCCGTTTTTCCTGCATAAAACTAGTACTGTATACCTCCCGTAATCAGTAAGAATCTACACTTTCTCACTTGACAAGTCGAGCTCCCAGCGTTGAGAGGCGAGAGTCTTCGGTGACCACACCGTCTACATTTCCAGTCATTTTCTAATAATGGACACTGTAGCGAGTCATGTAGGATCGTACGTAATAAAGTCTGAGATTAATCCACACCTATAACATCTGTGGAGCGGTCCTTTATATAAACGATAGACGTATCAGAATATGTATAAACATTGCAGAACCCTGCTGCATTAAAATACAACATATCAAATCACATAAACAGTTGCCTATGAAAAGTAAAAGATCAGAAATCGGTTGTGCTACGCAAGTACAAGTCTTTAAAAACCTTCAAATAACCAGAAGGGTGATCCACGGAACACTTGTTTCGCTTGCCGTGTACGTATTTCAGCCAGTTATGAGCTTCATTAGGTTGCATGATAAGTTTTATGAAAAGGGGCATAACTCTGCCATAATGAAAGTCACGAGTTATTGGACAACATTCCTTGAGGTAAGATGAAAATGTCTGAAGTTTTGTGAACGTTGGTCAAAACTATTCCTAGTTATTGACAAGGTTAGGTTGTAGGTTAAAGTGCGACGGACAATGACGATGACAGACAAGATGATCCCTAGGTGTCCGCCATGCATGTAGGCGACAACAAATATGTTGCAATGTTAGGAAAATACATTATTAAAAATGAACGATGCCAAGACATAAATACCTATCAAATTGTTAACAATTAAAGCAGACAAATTAAGAGTAAAATTCAGATAAAACGATTTGAGAAAGAGTGAGCAATTGTGAAATTCAAGACAATATTTACATGTTATGACTAGGAAGGGACATACTGATTTCCTTGTACGAGTATGTTCAGTGCACATCTAATGCTTCGGAAATTAAATACAATTCCCTGTATCAACAGTGAAGAAAAAAGCATCAACATGGGCTATGTTATACTAAGGCCAAATAAAATAATAGGTGTGGTTCCGGTTTCCCGACCGACCCTGTTTTTAGGGGCCAACCCTAAACATTTCATGACCCCTCCAAAAAAATATAATAATAATAAAAAAAATAATGTTTTAATTAATTTTGTTTTTCTTTATCTGATGATATCAACAAATATATAGTTAAGTTTATTTATTTATCGAGTATAAAAGTAGTGTAAAAATATATATATATAAAATAAAATATTTTCCCTACAGTAATAGGAACCACACATACAATTTTATTTGGCCTAACTGATATAAACAGCACAATTTTTTACGCTCAGTGATTTTAAAGTTTTCAAAAGATCTCTCGTATTGTATAAGACCGAAACAGTATGCCACAAGACATGTATGTAATGCATCATGCCACAAGACATGTATGTAATGCATCATGCCACAAGACATGTATGTAATGCATCATGCCACAAGACATGTATGTAATGCATCATGCCACAAGACATGTATGTAATGCATCATGCCACAAGACATGTATGTAATGCATTATGCCACAAGACATGTATGTAATGTATCACAAGACATGTATGTAATGTATCATGCCGCAAGACATGTATGTAATGCATCATGCCGCAAGACAGGTATGTAATGCATCATGCCGCAAGACATGTATGTAATGCATCATGCCGCAAGACATGTATGTAATGCATCATGCCGCAAGACATGTATGTAATGCATCATGCCGCAAGACATGTATGTAATGCATCATGCCGCAAGACATGTATGTAATGCATCATGCCGCAAGACATGTATGTAATGAATCATGCCGCAAGACATGTATGTAATGCATCATTCCCCAAGACATGTATGTAATGCATCATGCCGCAAGACATGTATGTAATGAATCATGCCACAAGACATGTATGTAATGCATCATGCCCCAAGACATGTATGTAATGCATCATGCCGCAAGACATGTACGTAATGCATCATGCCGCAAGACATGTACGTAATGCATCATGCCGCAAGACATGTACGTAATGCATCATGCCGCAAGACATGTACGTAATGTATCATGCCGCAAGACATGTATGTAATGTATCATGCCAGAAGACATGTATGTAATGTATCAAAATATATGTTCAACGACTACACATTCATTCTTTGCCCTGATCCTACGCAGAATTTTTTTCTCGTTTTTCTTTCTTCAGTTGTTTTTAACGAAAATTAAAACCCCGAGCTTGGTCGGAACAGTCAAATCAAACAAACTATTCTTTATGGATGGACAAATTCTATGTCTGTATTAGATTGGATATAGCTGTAATTTTTGGAAAAGTTTTTCTCACTTCGGCAAAACTACAACAAATGCCGATAGGTGCGAAAGCTTATCCCAGGACACTAATCTGTCATTGTTAAACTTAGCTTTCTCTTTTAATTTCAACGTTAACAGAAAATGGTGTTCCCACAATGTATCAAAGCTCTTTTAATACAGAAAAGTGCAATACCACACCATACCCCACCCAATCATGAACGATGTTACGATGTTAGAATGAGAGATTTTAATGACGCATATCTGGATATTAAAGGATGACTCTACTGAAAGACTATGTACATATTGAAGACTGCCTGTACAGCCAACTGAGATCATTTCTTCTTTCATTTGTCCCTGAAAAAATCCACCACATCCCGTTTCTTGGCATTACAACTTGGATTATTAACCAGTGAAATCGACCGACCATATCCTCGGACATCGAAGGAATCCACTGGACAGTTTAACAAATAAATATTTAATTATGATTCAATCAATAAAATCGCTGATTTTTTTCTCAGTGATCAGTATGGATGCAATGTCCCTTATTTACCGTTGTCTCGTCCCACAAAAAAAATCAAATCAAAATGGGTTGTACTCCTGGCATTTGATTAACAATTCCAAGTAACACCACTGAATTCAATTAAAAAGTGAAATAGTTCACCATTGAGAATTATGCACCAAAAATGTCTACATATTTGTTCACAAGTTCTGGAAGTACCAGAGCAACTAGTGAAATAGTTCATAATGTAGATATATGCAACAAGAATGTCCTACATATTTATTCACAAATACCAGAACGACTAGTGAAATAGTTCACAATCTACGAGTTACGCAGCTTCACCACCGTCTGTTATTTACAATAAAGGTGCAGAATTAATTTCTAATATATAACAAACTCTCATAAACGGAAGATTGTTTATCACAGTGGGTCGACATGCACCAAAACACTTCGCCTTATACTGCAACAAATTCTTCATCTCAATATTCAAAACAAATCTCAGCGCAAGGATTTAAACTAAAATTGTTCATCACATTTGAAGTGTTTGCAATATTTTATTCCCTGTCAGGTAATTCTCCGGGTCATAAACCGATGATACACGCTTTGCTTCAGAAGTATTTTATGGGCTCTTTCACTTCCATACCTTTCGAACCATTAGGCGTAGACTGTCCAATTCATTTAAATAACAATTATACAAGAATTTTTCTCTTCTCTCTGATGTTTTGAAAATATAACTATTCAGGGTTTTCATGTAGAGCCAATCTGACTGTTTCGAGAGAGATTTGGGCTGACTCAAATCTTGAAAGGTTTAAAAAAGAAAAGAAATTGAAGGCGTCATAGGATGCCTGCTCAAACCAACTTTAGGCCGGCTACACCAATAATTAATGAAAACCCTGCTAATTATATGGTCTTTTTCTTTAAATAAATAAATATGCGGTGCAACAAAGACCAGTTTTACGTTTTTCTCACTGGATTCGTATAACTATGTCCCACCCTCCCTGCCCATTTCCGAGTTGTTTACGACACTATCACCACCTTCGCTGCTTGTTCTTGTCTCTCGGAGCTGATATCCTGGAGTCGCTTCAGCAGACTTATACGTTTAGGTGGCACCTCGGGTTCCTCATTGGCGTCCACCTGCAAGTGACGTTTGCCTGCAAACTCAAGTTTGTTTTCACTCTTCAGACGGATCATGTTGTTTATTGCACGCAAACTCTGAAAAAAGGATGTCATACAAATGCTTAATTCTATATATTAACACAACAGAGCATCTGATCCCTATTAAGTTTTTACAGACATTCTTTGGTTGGTTGATTTGATGGTTGAATGGTGGTGTATGTCATTTTCAGCACATTTTAGGCTCTGACGGTTGATTTTTAGTGGTGGAGGCTCACAACCCACCTTTTCCTGGGTAGAACCAGTACTGGATTATATCAGAAATTGCTCTAATCATGAGTTTCGTTCAGAATTTCTCTTTCATGAATTTGCCAAGGAATAAATTAACAAAATATAACAAACTGCTCGACTTAAAACATGATGTTTATAGACTTACAAGTAGTTCTTCATAATATTATCCTTAAATACAGTCTTGTATAAATGTTTCTACAATTCTTCATCCTTTTCAAAACAAACCAGAACATTATTAAGGATTGAATTTGATATTTCGATCTTTCTACACGGTATGAACAACATTAGGCTTGTTTAAATTAGCTAAATGTTGTTCATACCCCGTATAAAGATCGCAATATCAAATTCAATCCTTATATTTACAACGCAGCAATACATACTGTTAGAACAGCGACATTGCCAACATTGCACGCCTTTTTATAGCAACTTATGGCAATTAGCACGGGAATGTCAAGATGTCTTTACGTCACTCAAGCAAAACAAGTTCATCCGTCTAATTAACTGCACCTTGTTTGTTTTAGCTCTGCCCCTGACGTAAATGTTGTCAGACTGGGAATTGAGGCGCAACAAGCAGGCAAGTGCAGTAGAAATGTAACATTGATCAAATATCAGTGACATACGCACCTTGGCTGGACAACAAGCAGGCAAGTGCAGTAGAAATGTAACATTGATCAAATATCAGTGACATACGCACCTTGGCTGGACAACAAGCAGGCAAGTGCAGTAGAAATGTAACATTGATCAAATATCAGTGACATACAATATCAGTGACATACGCACCTTGGCTGGACTTCTGTTGAAGCAGTATAACATTCTCTGTTCGGCCCGGGGAGACATGGCCCGCTGGGTGGGGATCTTGTGGGGCGAGATGTAAACGGAGTGTTTACTGGAGATGCGCCGCGGCGACGTCGTATGACACCTTACAGCCGGCAGGGGTGACAAAGGAGGTGCATCCTGAAGGAAATTTAACACTGGTCTTAAAACAGAACTACGGAAAAGTATATATTTGGCTTAAATGTTCTTTCACCGATTAAAAGGATACCTGGGTATTAATAATTGTTTGTTTTTATGGAGTGTGCATTATTCGTATTACTTTTAAAAGTATACACAACTTTCCAAGCTTTAAATGAAAACAAGCAAAACAGTTCGTTTTTTCGTTCAGTCTTCCGATACCCAAAAGGTTTTGGCGGGGAAAATAACAAATTAACAATTTGTTATTATTTTTTTTAAATAGCCACGCTGTGCCTGCAGACCCAGATGTTTCGCAAAAATATTAATACCGCAAAACAATGCACAAAAGCTTGAGTCGAGCATACAAGCTTAGTTTTATAGAAATTTTAAGTTCAAGAGGACTCGATAGTCAAAATTTGTTTCATCGCAATTGGCACAAGTCTTGGATTTGAGCATACAAGGCGATATTCTAAATAGCTCCTATTTCTTTAAAGGAGAGTATTCTTAGAAGCAGTAGTAACATTAATTGAAGTATTAAATGTATGTAAATTTTGCATTAATAACACACTAATGAAGATACAAGTGCAAGTTTCATTAACAACACACTAATGAAGATACAAGTGCAAGTTACATTGTTGAAGCACAAGCTCAAACATCTGAAAGTTGTTTAAATGAAACAAAACTTACCCCAGGCTGATGGCCTGCTGAAAACCGCAACGCAAACTTTCTAATTTTTGTGATGAAAACCTGAAAGACAAACCAAAATACCCAATAACATGTAGGACTGTCATTATTATATCCATTCATCAATCCTTAGCAGAATTAAAACATTTGCTAAGCAATGCGTCAATATTGCAAATGCGCCCAACAACAATACGGAATGTATTAAATTAGAAGATCTGCAGTAAAAATTTCGGTCAAGTACTATTTAACTTTTACCAAAATCAAGATCTTAGTAATCATAATGATTGATTTAATACAGAAAGTAGTACCAGTTCTTCATTTTTTTATTTACTGAATGTATGTACACATTAGTACTCTTTATAAATGGAGACATACCTGGTTATAGTACTGGATCAGATCTCCTCTCTCTTCACCAAACTCAAAACTTGATCCTGTGCCAACTAGGCGTGTTGGTGTCGGAGGGTGGCTGCTGGGGTGGGGTACAGGCAACGTGCTGGACGAACGCATAAGGAGAGATTCTGCAGAAGACAACAGATATAACTAGTACTGTAAAATCACACTCATATCTCCCTCCCCCACATTAATATTTTACTATACATAGAACTACTTATTTTGTCATTGATATTTAACCCAATTTCATTGTCTAATCACTGAATTAATCTTTTGTTAGTGAGCATTTTCAGTCAAGGGAAGCAACTCTTGAACTACGCACCAACTCAATTTCAGACTGACCTACAATGGACGCAAAGGCTATTATAGTCGTGCTTAGCGGGTTAAGGGGTAAAGTTACTATCTCGCCAACAACAGCCAAACATAGATACACCGTTTCTAAACTACTGATGACGAGGTATATACATAACACAATATACACGGCTTTAACCAATCAAACCAAACCCCAAACTGGAGTTTTGATACATGGTTATGTAGTGTAAATTTGCTGTTATTTGGCGCGTTAGCGTCTTAAAGCTTTATTGCGTTACTGAGCAGATAAAAGTATATTGCATTTTTCTATCAATCAAGGGCAACAACTCTTGAACTAATAACCCAATCTTTCTGAAAGTAAAACACGACTAGGTAAAACACCTACTCTTCTCTTTGCTGTCATCCTTGTCACTGTTGATTGGTGACGAGCTGCCACTGGCCTCCGCTCTACTGCCATCACTACTCCCGGACGTATGGCGATTTCGACTATTAAGTAGCACACTTCGATAAACCTGCAGTACGTAAAATATTTTCCATAAGTCGTAGGATACATTTGTATGAAACATATTACTTTTTAGTATTTTTTTAGAAGTTTAAAATAGAATTCTGCTCATTCTCGAAACGTGAACAGTTAGTCGTCATTTATGCAGACTACTCTCACAGCCAAGTTTCATCACAATAAAATGAACCCATGATGATGATGAAGTTTTAGTAATTATGAAGTGCGACTTGTGTAGGATGCAAAAACAAAAAATAATATTCTATGGTACACAGCTTTTAATAACTTCCGATTAGAACCAACTAAAAGGTTATGTAATCGTGAAAAGATGTTTCTGCTAGCGTTTACTGAAGCTCGTAACTTGGCATTATGCAAGATAATCATTTTCTTACGATACAATAATGTTAGACCTTATAAATGCCCATATTGAACACGCAGAAAGTAAGAGTAAACAATATCTCAGATCAAATTATGAACTATTAAAACACCAAAAAGAGAAGAAAATGTATTCCAATACAGACAGAGAGCAATACAACAACCAAGTTTTTCAACTCGACTTACGTGACTTTGAGCCTGAGGCTGAAGTCTATAGCACTTCATGACGTTCTGGAAAGACTGGGACTTGTCTGTGACTTTGGCCATCACGTAGATGGAGCACATGATTATCTGGTCGAGATGTCGGTCCTTTAGTAGGTCTGTGTGGCTCGTGATCACGTGCTCCACACACGTCCACATCTTCTTGTGCAGGTCTTCGTCGTCAATGTCAAGCCTATCACAGAGGTCGCGCAATCTCACGTGGGCCAGGTGGTAAACCTAGTGTCAGTATAAAATAAACATACAATTTGATACAAACGCTAAACGTTTTCATGATGGAAGAAAAGTGACTTTTATCAGGCAGCATAATATTAAATTTGACTACTATATATGAATGACCCTCCTGTCATGAAAATGCATCATAAATTCAGGCGAACTCAATCCGCGACAAATTATCATGGCAAAATCAATCACCAAGCCAATAATCTATAATCAAAATTAGGGAGGAGTAAATAACAGCCAGCAGCGGTAAGAGCATAATGTGCCATTACAATGTCCGCGCAGACTGAACTGGAACCGTTGACCTCTATAGAGATGTGTTGTATAGGATATTTGATCGGGAGGGTGGTATATTGGCCGTACAGTATGATTAGTTTCTCTTTTGACAAACCAAAGGTAACATAAAAGATTCTCACCTTTCTAAAGAAGAGGGCAAGAGATCCGCCCTTGAGTGGTTTGTGTGGTTGTGCCGCTGCTGACTGTGTCACTGTGACGATGGAATCGCTACTCGGTAGAGGTACGGACGAGGACTTCACAACTATCTCTGTTCGAGTCGACGACGACGACGACGACGTCACATGTGGTGTCAACACTTGCGTCTGCACCGGGATCAACACCTGTAGTACAAATTAATGGTTATTGCTTAGGTTATAATGCTAGTTTTCTAACATAGTAAACATTATTATTATTATTTAAAAGGAAGGTTTCTCTTACTACAAGGAGCCGCAGTGGCTCAGTGGATAGCAAGTTATCTCTGAATCTGGAGATCCCTGGTTCAAGCCTCAATTTGGCCAAAAGAAGGTTTCTGGTCTTTTTGCCCAAAAATTAGGGTAGGTCGGTAGGAAAATCTTTTTTTACAATTAATCCTTGCTATCAAGAACATCAAAAGCATGTTTTCTTGAACATATTAACTAATATGAGTGTTCCACAACACTTTCATGCCTTAAAAAACTTTTGTTTGTGCCTTAAAGTTTAGGGTTGGGGCCTTAAAAATAGAGTGGAAAGACCAGAAACAACCCCTTTTTTGTGTCTTACTTCGGTGTGTCCTTAGGCAAGACACCTCCCTTAGCCTTGTCCATTGGATTGGGACTTAAACTGGGATGGTCCCGTGTATCAAACTATCCTCCGCGGGAAAAAATGTTAAAGAACCATAGGAACCTATTTAAAAGAGTAAGGCGAAGTTCGCAGACTCCTGTGTATCCTTCCCTCTGGAGTGGCTCGAAATTAACCTATAAAATGTGCTGATGAGCCATTCAAACAAATCAATTCCCTCATAATACAAGCGAGACATTTAACGTCAAGAACCTTGTCTATCGCAACAAGAGCATCCATTTGTCTACCATATCTCTAGCAATACACACCTAAAACCCGTTTTAATTTTTCATATTTCAACAATAAAACTACCCTCTAACCTGCAGTTCATAGCCATCTATTATATTTTCCCATGACATCTCAACAGTAAGAAACTAAAACTATCACTGAAGGTGATGAATACCCACCCCCGTCCCTCAGAAGTCAAACAAAAGGGTCACAATTCTGTAACAAATTCGGCCATCAACAACGGGCGATGTAGAAGGACATAAGGTAATTAGTTGTTATATGAATATGAAGTTTAGGAGGTATAATAAATTGTTATTCTGAAGTCTTTGGGTGTCGGAGGAAAAACAAAATTCCATTATAAAAGTTGATATTTTTGGACTCACCCTTCGACCATCCTTTGTGATCACCTGCTGGAAGGAGATCAGATGTTCTTTTGTTTCTGGCATTTCCCCACTCACCTGTCGGCCATCCTGCGTAATAACCTGTTGAAAGGCGACCAGATGTTGGGTTTGTTTTGGCAAGTTCCCCGTTGACACGACTGTATCCGACACGCCCGTGATCAACTGGCGGGCGAGCGTCGGTGCTGAGTTGGCCATCGTCGTAGTACCAGATGTGATTGCGATCCCTCCGGTGGACATGAACAGTCTGCGTTTGGCACTGCCAGGAGAGGGCGAGCTGAACCGGTCTGCAGCTGAAGGACCAGAAGGGGACAGCAGAGGATCTGAAAATACGACATTTACAGCTCAAGACAAATACGGAAGTATAATAAGCGAAATAGTAAAGATGTTAAGCTGAATATAAAATAAAATATGTTTCAGACTGCATTTATTTTATTCAAAATCTAGTTTCTAACAAGAAATGTCACCAGTAAGCGACAAATTTTACCTCAATCTGTGACCTTGACCTTAAGATACGGACCTATTTCTTGTACAAGAAACACCATCTCATTAGGGTTAACATTTGTGTGAAGTTTCATGGAAATCCCTTCAGTTCTTTCAAAGTTATGACAGACAAGTTTGTTTCGGACCGAAGGACGAACAATCGGACGGTGCCTCCATTTGGGCGCACAAGAATTAAAATAAATTGTTTAATCTTAAACGAAACATGCTACCACAACAGAAAAACATAACTTTGTAAGTCAAAACTTTTTTTATTTTAAATAATTGCACAATTCCCAACATTTAACAAATTACGCACCATTTGTTTTAAAGCTAGTAGTTCTTAAATAATATAACAGCTTAATGTTACTGTCAGTACTGAATGGTATGACTAGGCCATCCTAGTCATACCATCCTTAAAAATATATTTGTTTGCCGTTTCCCGACCCAGGATTTTATAAGTGGGTAGGTAGGTAGATGATATTTTTTTGCTGAAGACAATAAAACCTTAAATGTTAGAAAATTATACTAAAGATAGTAAAACTTTTTTTATATATGTTTAAGAATTGCAATAAAAAGTTTTGGGTAGGGCTTTTTTCCATAGGTAGGTAGGGAAACAGCAAACCAACAATTTTTGATGGCCCTAGTGATGGGCAATTGGCTGATCATCGGTTACAATCGGTTGGATGTAACCAATCAATCATCGGTTATAATCGGTTAGTCAATACGAAGTATAATATGCGTCAAATGTTAATCTTGAGGCCCTTGAACTTAGAATAAATTGTGTTCTTTCTTGTCTTATGACAGTCATTTTAATCAGTATATAATTATAACTCTATAAATGTGTTTTAACAATTCATGTATATGCTCATTTTCACAGTGTATTAATAATTTCCTAACTGTTGTCTCCTGGATAACCACGTTTATTTCTATTTGGAACATTAATTTAAGCGCATTTTTACATTTTACCGATAGAATTTCAATCGGTACATCACTAGGTATGATGAATCGCTCACTACCTTTGACGGTGGATGTTGCATGTCTGTCGAGCACAATCCTTCGCAGACTAACTTTCGGGTCCTTGGACTGATCTGGCTGGGCGGGCAGGGATACCTCGGCCGACTGCGGAACTGCACAGTTTTGCGATTTGATCGTGTCCCACAGGGGCGAGTCACTCTTCCAGGCCAGGCTCTCCAGGATACACTCCTCGATCTGCTCCGAGAAGAACGACAGATTATTGAAAAATGTTATGGTAAATTTTAGTTTTCTATTTTTGCACATTTCTTTCGTACATTCTGATCAGTAGAGTAAGCAAGTTTATCAATGACAAAAATATTGTAGGTAAATTTGTTCTGTTACAGATTTATTTCTCAAATGAAAATTAAAAGATGAATAAAGACACCTTGTAGACAATTGAGAAGGGCTGACGAATGACTGTCAACTATTAAGTTAACATTCATAACAAAGTGGACTTGTGGTAAATAGTTTTTAATGTAATTTTATAAAATTAGGTGTATTGATGTACAAGACCTATAATCACATAAATAAGCATTTGTATCCATAGCTGATTTGGCAAGGCACACAACACCGTCGCCAATATACCCCAAGCCTGGCGACTAACTTAGTCCTGGAGGTCTTATGGTATGAACAAGACATTAAACGATATTTATTACATGTCAATTTTAGGGACAGTAATACCATAATCCACAGAGTAAACATGGCCAGTCATCAACTATTTAATAGGCAAAGATAGCAAGCATATTGAACAACTGCCAAAAAAGAAGAAGAGGAAAGTAATATTCGAAAGTATTTTGTATAGTATAGTGCAGAGCTCTAGATAAGATTTTTGCTATCTGGGTTTTTTACCCATCAATTTGGGTCAATTTATATTTGGGGTTTTCAACCCAGTCAATTTGTTTTATCAATGGGTTCGTTCAGGGTTCTTCCATCGACAACCACGTTGGTTGCTAATGGCCACCGATGTAAAATTCGGTACCGATGAGGCCACAGATACTACCACAGGTGTAGGTAGAGTTGCGGGAAGACTGGTTACCAACGTTCAACCTATCGGCAAACAACGGTGACTGATGGTTACCGAGTGCTTTCGGTAACCGATGGGGAGAACCCTGAACGGATCCAATATTTTTACCCTTCCTTTTTTTCTTCAACTACTGATAATTATTGTAAATTTTACAATACTTACGAGTATTTGTCAAATTAAGTGCTTCTTTTCACAAGTGTGTATGTTCACTACTCCTAACGTAAATATTTATTCATGTTTGGATGTTCACTACTACTATGTCTTTGCACATTTGAAATTTGCAAATTAGGTGAGCACTCACCCGCCGGACATTTTGCAACCTAGCATTGGTACATGCTATGCATTTTAATAAACTCTTCCCATTAACCCCATCACCGTTAGTCTCAACTACAAGCCATGGGAATTTCAACTTCCAGCCGGCAATAGTTACTTCCATCGTGTTTCTTTTTTGACTCTATCAAATAAAATACTACTGGCTAGACAATTGACTCAGACGACACATCTGCTTTAACGGAAATATTTATTCATGTTTGGAACGACGTTTATGCATTGTTTCCTTCCGTGAATGCTTTTACCCAACATCTTTCGTATTTCACGGGAAAATTTGACAGAATATCAATACCTCAATTCAACACGTTTTATAAAATAAACATAACCCGAAACTCGTCGGTGAAATGTTCGTCTTGTCAAACGTAGACTTGTTCTCAATGTTCTAATCGAGTCTTGCATCATACAGTACTAGGAACATATTCTACAAACGTAGACTCGTTCTCAATGTTCTAATCGAGTCTTGCATCATACAGTACTAGGAACATATTCTACAAACGTTTGATGAATTCTGAACAATTCGACAAGCAAACAAACCCTTTAATTCAGAAGATGGAGATTGCGGAACACGGTGTATTTACTTTTCGATCTGCATTGAAATAAATTTGTTTTCTTAAATTTGTTTTCTATGTTTTTAGTATGCATAAAAATAAATCTTTTGCGTTTTTTAGCTCATTTTTTTTGCGTATAAGCAGCTTATGTACAGCTCAAGTTTAGCATGTCATAGTTTATCATATAATCGTATCTCCTTGACCTCCAAAAACCAACCCCAGGCTGGCAGGATTTAAAGTGACGATGACACCAGGTTGGGGATTAGACTTGAGTCCACTTGTAAAGTCAGACCAAAGTTAAACAAATATGGGATAATTGATATGTTAAATCACTCAACTCTGGGAATTTGCATACATGTGATACCTCACGGCGTGAGATGAAATCTCACGGAATTCTAACCCTCCTCCCGGCCCCACGGATTTGTGTGAAAAACTCCCGTAAAATTGCTAAAATCGATTTTTCGAAAATCCTTGTTTGGTAGTTGCTTCTAAAAATAGAATGAATTCAAGAACGACAACTCCTACGAAATTTCGTATTTCGTACTCAATAAGATTCGTACTATTTTACATTGTACTCATTTTGATTCATACTATCGGTTATTTTCCAGAGGGGAAGTTATTAGGCAGTCAACCGTGCAGACGTCTTTTGTACGGCAGTTTTTGAAAAATCGCGGCCAATATTTGGTGGTGTGGGTGGGGTAAAAAAAAATAAAAAAAATAATTTTAAACTCTTACTTTTTCAATATTTTTATGTTTTTTAAGTACGAAAATATAACAACAAACTTTAAAAGGAGACTGTCTGTAAGTATTAAAGCAGATTATTGAGCATAGCCAAATAACAGCGAAATGTTTATCATTGGTTATTAAATAAAATATTGTTTAAAAACGGTTTTTATTCATTCTTGTTATCTCCCCTGATATCAATGAAGAAACTTGTTTAAAAGTGTTTTTTTAGATATTCGTTTATGGAATTTGGGTATAAAATACTGCTCGCGCGCTAAAAATAGTCCGCAAAAAAACCTCCCAGATTTTTGCATGAATCTCCCTTAAAAAAATCACTAAACTCCCAGATTGAGGTCCTGAAAGTATCACATGTATGAATTTGACACGATAGTTTTAGGGATCGGAACAAAAAAAGCAATTTGTCTCGTTTCCTTCCTAGGACGGGGAAAACAATGAAGCGCACAACTTCAGAAACGTCTTCAGAAATCTTCTTTCTTTGTAATTGATTTATATAATTTCATCCACAACACATTTTTACTTCGCTTAGTTCATACATGAAAACATAAAATTCTTCTTACCAAATACATCGCAAAACTTTCAAAACTTTTCCTTTTGCATGCCAAGCAGCCTGGTCATGGCACTTGAGTTATGTTCAATCAGAATATAACCAGCTCAACCCACCATCTTAAATACATAATTCCAATTGCTTACGTGATTGAGGTGCTTGACGACATCCCTGGACAGGCCCTCTTCCTCCCTCACCAAAATCTCCACCACCTTGTAGAAGTGATACGGACTCAGGTCAAATATGTCCACAATCCATGGGAACATCCTGTAATGCAAAACGTTCATGTAGGTTTATATAACAACTGTGGAGTTTCAGTGTGATGAACAGTTAAATTTGGACACTAACATTGAACATGCCAGAAAATGGTCTACTACACTTCAAAATAAATATTTTTTACGTCAAGTCGTTAATACATCATATTAAGTTGCATTAATTAGGACAGCAACCTCAGACGGAGATGAGAAGAATGATGAACTTTCCACCAGACATGCTCTGCCAGAGAGCAACCCCACATTATGTTTTATACCTTCTTATTTAAATATATCAGACTCTACTTAGAACTGGAGTCATATATCAGTTCAAAAATAAAATATTGCGTGTTTATTGCCCATTTGTATTCTTTTGTTCTTTTTCTTTTTTTTTATTCAATTTAAAGGAGTCACTGAAAATTTGTTAAGCAATGAAGCTGAAGGAACGATAATTGTTTCGGAAGAGTGCGTGCAAACTTATAAAGCTGAATTAAAGCCATACATGTTGGAGTTAATGCTTATTTGAAATGTAAATTATTGTCACTTTTCTTTGATCTCAAATTTGTAAGTGATATTCAATATGCAGTTTATATCTCACTAGTTACAACATCTGTACATCAAATGTGAACTTTATTTTTGTACGACACATTCATGCTTATGCAGTTGAATCTGAATTTATTTCAAATAAGATTAAGCTCCGACAGGTGTTTGGGGTACCGATAATGTTTCTGTTTCTTATTGAGCTAAAGGTGGGTTTGATATAAACCTGCATATTTTATTACTAAAATTTTAATAAGTTGAATGTGGTTACTTGTATGAAACTGTATACATTATAATCAATTTCCCATTTGAAATTTCTTTATTTACAAATTGCTCGAAATTGATTATTTTGAGCAGATACAAGCGTAAGAGTTTCGTGGTTTTTTGAAATTGGTTAGTGTAGGTATAATTTTACATAGTAAAGCGACCCTGGACAATCTTGAATCTAGAGTATTCTCAAGCAATGAAATCAGCACTTACAATTTATTAATCCATTATCATTTTGACTGAATTTGCGTTATACATATTATAAGGCCAGCAGTTTTTCATAAATTGTTTTACTGATTTTGTAAGCAAAACTGTAGGGTAAAAAAATAATAAATGAAAAAATATTTGTTATCAGCAAAAAATCTGACATGTCGAAGTCAATAATTTTTATATAATGCACATGTTTCTATTTATAACATAAATTTGCCAATACACTATTAAAATACATGTAGTTGAATATACATACTTCTGAGTTTACTCATAATTCAATTCAAAGTAGCATCTCATTAAAATTAAATCCTAATTACGCTTTGATACTCTCCCCTGTGGGATCTGACAACACTGCCTTGGTCATGTCAGATCGACCTTTCATCTAATCAATATTCATGAGAAGATCAACTAAATTCAATCAATGAAATCGCGCGTTTCATATGCACTTGTCTTCAGATGATGTTCGAATGAACTAAAACGAAAATCCACATAAAACACACATATCCGAAAAAAATATAAAAGTTGAGGAGTGTTAATGCTGTGGATTCATAATTTTTCATTGCAGAGATGTTGAGATTTTATCTTATTTTCAGTAGGTGATAAAATGTGTGTTACTCGGTTTTTATCCTTAGGTTCTATAGTAAAATAAAAATCTTTGGCAGAGTAAAAAGACGATAATTTTCAAGATTTTGATCTTAAAAGATACATATATTGAATCAATTTGCATGAATGTGCATGAACTAGGCAGGGTTTTAAAAGAATCACACTGTAGATACTTTTATTTTAACAGTAAACTTGGTTGAACAGCAAGGATAAAGACTGAGTTTATCACCTACCAGAATGTATTAGTTATGTCTTATTCCTGGTCACTGATTGGTCAGTTTTTTTGATGATGCTCTATCAAAATTATGAATTGCATGATAAATTCAAAGAAATGCACTAAATGGCATGTTGTACAGCAATAATACGAAGAAAATCATAGGTGCAGTCATTTTTTTGAAAACATTCTGAACATTATTCTACTGTGTTTATTACAACATTAGGTTTTCTATAAATTATATACTGTGGGAAAAAAAGTTTAGCAAAGTTTTGTTGCACCCTGGAAATAAACGAGGTAGGCTATTGCGACGTTGTATTACCCACGAGTGTGATTTTAGTGTGGGTTACGAGTTCAAGCCTACGAAGCAGTAATTTTTGTTGTACCCCTATTGAATTCCGTCAATCTTGGTTTTATTCAGCAAATATTTAAAACTGGTCGATGTGTTATGTCTGTCAACTCAGCAAATATTCAAAACTGGTTGTGTAATTGTTTGTCAATGCAGTTTTTCTGTGTTTTATAAGCTGGAAATTACAGACATTGTCTCTTTCAATACTGAGCATAGACGGCTCCACTGCGTTTGACTGAAACGTGACATGCGCAGTGAAGCAGTCTATACCGAGCAATTTTGTAGGCTGAAACCTGATTGGCTAATCGCAAGGTTAATCTGACGTGACCTCAGATCCTTAATAGATTAAGAGTATCCTAGTGTGATAAAGTAATTGGAAAGACAAATGCAGATATTTTGCCAGGCATATTAGAGCATGTCATTTACAAAGAGTGTGTATTTGCAACAAATGCAGATAACATACATATTATGTATAGATGGTAAGTTGGGTTTCACAGGAATATGGAAAACATGCATCATTTAGCAGTAAGGACCTTCAAAGGGACACATGGTGATTTTTAAAAAAAATAAAATATATAAACAATATGTCCCCTTAGTTTTTCACATAACTTGCATTTGTTTATTTATTAATATTAATTATAAGGTTAGAATAAAGCAATTATTTCCGCATATCATTAACTGGTGATTATAGTGCACCAATTAATCTGTAAAGCTATGGTAGAATGACATTTTATTTATGTTTAGCAGTGAAATAGTGAATTTTAGCAATGAAATAAAAGTGGTATTTCATGTGTTTTATTTTTTTCACTTTTTTTTCTTCTTCAAAAACTTTTTTTCCCCACCCAAGTTGCTATAAAAGTTATATCACTGAAATATCTTAACTAAGAAAATGAGTCGTAGATTATTGAAATCGGTTAAGTAGGTTAGAAGTTACGGGAAATCAAAACAGCAATTTCATTATACTAAGCCAATGACGTCGTCAACTTTTTATTTATTTTTCTGCATTCTACAGTTGACTTCGATAAAACATAAATTAAAAAGAAAATTTATTGTTTTGTCATGAATAACAGATTTCGTTTCATCTCGAAGTGATCAAACTTCAATATTTTCACTCATGCTTAGCATTTGTGAAAATATAGTTTTCACACTTCTCGATGAAATAAAATCTGTCATTCATGACAAAACAACAAATATCCTCTATTTATTTAATTACACGCAAGCAGGTGAGAGGGCCTTAATAAACTGAGAGGCCAATTTTAATGGTTGTTAATAACTTCAAAGATTGCCGCGTGGCAAAAACAGTTTGCTTTGACCTATTTAAATAATTATTAATAATGATTTGGAAATATAAAAAAAAATAATAATGGGATGATTGCCGTGTGTCCCTTTAAGGTTTATAGCCTTTCTAGCTATAAAGGGCACAAGTCCATGTGGACTAGTTTGCAACGCTTATGTTGTCGAAAAAACACAAATTGCATCTCATCACAGAATGTCTAATTTTCCCCCGAGCACAGTAATATTTATATTAAGAAACATAATAGCATCTCGTCACAAATGATTATGCCATATATTTTTTTGTAGGGAGGTTCAGATCAATTATATTGTCAAGAAGCTGTATCAGCTGGTAAATGTTAACACACAATTAGGTCTCATTGATTTGGGGTTGATGATCTGGAACCTGCCAACATAGGTTTACAGTTTACAGAATGTAGAGTGGATATATAGAACACTTGGTATTGTTGGTAGTATCCAACTTGGTTGTTAAAGGGAAGGTTACCAATTGTTGATTTCTTTGCACCAATACTATATGTAATATAGTGTAG